>JAOWBW010000392.1:114708-583158 GCA_026119855.1 Campanula takesimana | reverse complement strand
AACTGATCTTACGTCCCTCTAAGGACTGCCGGGACAAAGGCTCTAGCTATAATGACTATTCTAAGTCATAGCTTGACCGGGGTCAACTCCATCTTTGGGGAGATTGACGGGAAAACTGGTCTTACGTCCTCTAAGGACTGCCGGACAAAGGCTCTAGCCTTATAACGACTATTCTAAGTCATAGCTTGACCGGGGGTCACACTCCATCTTTGGGGAGATTGTGGGAAAACTGGTCTTACGTCCCTCTAAGGACTGCCGCGACAAAGGCTCTAGCCTATAACGACTATTCTAAGTCTAAGCTTGACCGGGGTCAACTCCCGTTTTGGGGAGATTGACGGAAAACTGGTCTTAGTCCCTCTAAGGACTGCCGGGACAAAGGGCTAGCCTATAAAGACTATTCTAAGTCATAGCTTGACCGGGGTCAACTCCATCTTTGGGGAGAATTGATGGGAAAACTGGTCTTACGTCCCTCTAAGGACTGCCGGGATAAAGGCTCTAGCCTATAACGACTATTCTAAGTCATAGCTGACCGGGGGTCAACTCCATCTTTGGGGAGATTGAGGGGAAAACTAGTCTTACGTCCCTCTAAGGACTGCCGGACAAAGGCTCTAGCCTATAACGACTATTCTAATTCATAGCTTGACCGGGGTCAACTCCATCTTTTGGGAGATTGACGGGAAAAAACTGGTCTTACGTCCTCTAAGGACTGCCGGGAGAAAGGCTCTAGCCTATAATGACTATTCTAAGTCATAGCTAATGGGCTTACGTTCGGGGACGGCCATAATAAGCATCAAGCAGAAGACATTTCAATTCCAAATTTAACTGGGCTTAGTCGAGGACGGCCATAATAAGCATTAAGCAAAAGACCATTTCAAATTCCAAATTTTAACTGGCTTACGTCGAGGACGGTCATAATAAGCATTAAGCAAAAGACCATCAAATTCCAAATTTTAACTGGGCTTACGTCGAGGACGCCATATTAAGCATTAAGCAAAAGGACCATTCAAATTCCAAATTTAACTGGGCTTACGTCGAGGACGGCCATAATAAGCATTAAGCAAAGACCATTTCAAATTCCAAATTTTAACTGGGCTTACGTCGAGGACGGCCATAATAAGCATTAAGCAAAAGACCATTTCAAATTCCAAATTTTAACTGGGCTTACGTCGAGGACGGCCAATAAGCATTAAGCAAAAGACCATTTCAAATTCCAAATTTTAACTGGGCTTACGTCGAGGACGGCCATAATAAGCATTAAGCAAAAGACCATTTCAAATTCCAAATTTTAACTGGGCTTACGTCGAGGACGGCCATAATAAGCATTTAGAAAGACCATTTCAAATTCCAAATTTTAACTGGGCTTACGTCGAGGACGGCCATATTTAATTTCACAAAGTGGGCTTACGTCGCTAGGACTGCCTGTGGTGACTTTGGGAACCTAAATTTTCTAGGTTCAATTCAAGTGCATGAGCCAAGGAGGGCATTTTTCGGTTGCATTTATGACATGGTTGGGAAGGGGTTTAAATGGGTTGGACCATAAAGCTATCTCTCAACAAGAAATCATCAATTCTGACAGGGCTAAAGTAGCCGTACGGCTCGGGAAGGAAGTACTCCTTTTTCATTCAATTTGTTCCAGGCCTGGTCATCTACTTAAATGCCACAGTCCTGAGTTCATCAATCAGTTCGTCTTCTTCATTTCAAAAGCTCCTTTTTCCATGGAACCTTTCTCATGGAGAAACCACCAAAATTGTCTAAAATTCATCAAGAATGTTTCGAGGGTAACCTTAGGCTTTGGATGCGGTCCCACATGAGGAATCACAAGGGAACTTTCCAATCCATGTTTGGCCTTCAATCCCTTTGGTCTCTCAAGGAGTTCATTCCGGATCTTGAGCTATTGAGAGCCGCTGCGTCCTTTTGGGATGTTAGGAGGCATGTCTATTGTTTCTCCTACAACGAGATCACTCCTACTTATGAGGATTTCAAGGCTTTGTGGGCGGCGTGGACACGGAGGTCATTGCTCTTCCTTCGGTTGATGACACCATGTGTGTTGAGAGGTTGGTTCTCTTCTTGGTATTTCTTTGGAAGAGGCCCAATGCATGGTCCTTGATCACACTTTCATTGATATTTCGGATGTCCCTGAGAAGTTCATGGATCGCACGGATGAGGCTTCTTGGAATGCCTTCGGTTTATGCGTCCTTGCTTTTTTCTACATGGTCAGTTCAAGGGCACCTTCCATCGGGTTTTATTGAGTGTCCTCGAGGAGTGCCGTGCGGGGAAGGATATTGTCCCCTTGATCTTAGGCGAGACCCTTCACGGTATGGACCGCTTGGCTTTGGGGGATGGTTTCATGCATAGCGGTAGCCCTGCCTTGCTTACTTTGTGGTTGAGGGAGAGGTTGATGGCCATTCCGGAGGCTCCTATCTCTCACAATCCTTGGTCTTACTCTTTGAGAGGCATTATCTTAGACCTAGTTCAGAGTGATTGGGAGGCTTACATGGCTCGCCTCACGACTGTCGAGATACGCTGGCTAGTTCCCCATTGGCGTATTGGCTCGGTGCGGGAGTATCAAGATAATTCCCCCTTTGTTCGGGTGCCAGGACTCTTGGGTTCATCTCATTATATCCCTTCTTTGGTCCGTCGTCAGTTTGGGTTACCGCAGACTCCACTGTTGGAGTGGTCGGGTGTCAACCCGGAGCACTTGAGGCTTCCATCTATGTCTATGTGGGATTCCTCCACCGTTTCATTCCTGTCCCGGTCGTGGACTTATTCCCTCTTTCCAGCTCGGGCACTTCTTGGGCGAGCGGCTAGCATGGTTTTGACCACGGTGTACTTGGATTGGTATGAACAGACCATGGGACAGACTCAGAGGCTCATTGAGGAGAGGCGTGAGGCTATTCTTGGTGAGACTTATGGTCCTAGCAGGGTTCTAAGGGAGACCGAAGCTGTGGCGAGTGGCCATAACATTACTGGAGACGTTGTTGAGGACTACAGAGTTTTGGCAGACAGGAGGATGGCCGCGATGCCTAAGGCGGGGGCACGAATGGAGGATTTTCGGGCTCGGGCTGCTGCCAATGCGGCTTTGAGGGCGACCGGGCTCGTAGATGACGTTGGAAGAGCCTCTGATCATGGAAAAGGGGGAATTGACATCTTTGAGGTGAAGAAAAAGAAGACCCGAAGAAGTCAAAAGAAGAAGTGGAGGGACGAAGAACGTGATTTCTATGTATCCACCCATTGCCATTGCAGACACATTAGTTTATCTTAGGTATTTTAGTTACGTCTTAAGCATGTTAGTTGGGTCGAGAGTAGACCGTGCTTGAACTCATCAAAGAAGTGTTTTAACTGTAATGAAAATGGTTACTTATGAAGCCAATTTGCATTCTCATGGAGCTCTTGCTCAAGTCCAAATTTGATTTTTATTTATTTTTTAGACCGGACCAAAGATTGGCTGCCTACGTTCCCCTTTTACAAATGAAAATCTAAGGGGCTCAGGTCATCGTAGTTCATTTCTCCACAAATTTTTAGGATGCGACCCTGTTTTTTCTCTAGACCGCCCAAATGGGTTTTCAATCTAGGTGGGTATATTCTTTTAGCACCCCACCTTTTTTTTTTTTTTAAACAAAGTAACGACGGAGCTTATCACCATTGACTGGGTGCATAAAGGGGTTGCCGTCCAAGTCTGCGAGCCTCATTGCGTCCCCTGAAAAGACTTCTTGTACCACAAAGGGACCAATCCACACGGGTTCCCATTTTCCATCGGGATTAGACCTCCCCGGAGGTTTTTCCTTAAGGACTAAATCTCCTGCCCGAATCTCTCGGGGCTTTACCTTCTTATCAAAGGCTCGCGCCATTCTCCCTTGGTAGGAGCGGATGTGTTCCATGGCCCTCAGGCGACGTTCGTCCAACAAGGCCAGCTCATCATGTCGGCTTCGAAACCAATCGACCTCATGGATCTTATTTTCCAACAAAATTCTTAGTACTTCCAATTCTGCGGGGAGCATGGCTTCCATTCCGTACGTCAAAGCAAAAGGAGTTTCTCTTGTGGCTGTTCTGACCGAAGTCCGGTAGCCCCACAAAGCTAGGTGCAGCTTTTCGGGCCAATCTCTTCCCCGTGTTGCCATCTTTCTAATATCCTCTCAAGCGTTTTGTTGGCGGCTTCTACCGCGCCATTGGTTTGGGGTCTATATGGGGAGGACTTGTGGCGAGTAACTCGGAATTCTCCCAATAATCGATCGCATTCACCCTCGAAGTTCGAGCCGTTGTTGGTAATGACCTCGTTCGGGACCCCGTACCGGCACATGATATTCTCTTTTATAAATCCCGCCACCTTCTTGGAGGTGAGGACCCGGTATGACTTAGCCTCTACCCACTTTGTGAAGTAATCCACGGCTACCAAAACAAACTCGTGACCATTGCTACCAGACGGGGAGATTTTCCCGATAACATCTATGCCCCATGTTGAGAAGGGCCATGGTGTAGTCATGCAGTAGAGATGATGAGGCGGTAGGTGGTTGAGGTTGGAGAAACGCTGACATTTATCACACCTCCTTACGAATTGCATGCAATCTGTTTCCATTGAGATCCAGAAGTAACCCATCCGCAGAATGGTTTGCATTAATGCCCTTGCGTTCATATGAGGACCACACACTCCACCATGAATTCTTGCATGAGTTCTTTTGCCCTTTCCCCACTTATGCATCTAAGGAGAAGGCCCTGATGGCGTTTTTTGTATAGGATGTCCCCCAGGATGACGTAATTGGATGCCAACCGCTTGAGTGCCGTCATACCTTTGGCTTTGATCCCGTGCAAATACTCTCCCTTTTCATTCATGAAGGAAGCTTCTCCTTCTTTGAGGAATTGGTAAATCTGGTTGTACCATGGCTCCTTTACCTCTTCCAGGATTGCTCCGATTTCGAAGGCAGTATGCTGGGCTTTCCTTTCTCCCGACCCGGAATGATTTTATCAATTTTCCCTCGGGGATTTCCACTAATGAAGCCAAAGTTGCTAGGGTGTCGGCGAAACGGTTCCGGTCCCTCGGCAGGTAATGGAAGCTGACCTCTTGGAATTGTGCTATGAGCTCTTCCATATAGGCATGATATTTTCGCAAACCGGGATCCAGTGTTTTCCATTTGTTCGAGACTTGGTTGATAATCAAGGCCGAATCGCCGTATACTTCCAGCTCCTTAACATTCCTTTCCAAGGCTGCCTCCAAACCGGCTGTGCATGCCTCATATTCTGCGGCATTGTTGGTGACATCAAAGTTCAATTTGATGGCGATGGGGGTGTGCTCGTCTTTTGGGTTCACCAAGAGCAATCCTACACCGTTTCCTCTTTTATTGGCCGCTCCGTCGAATAACAATTGCCACCTATTTCCTCCCTCGAGGGTAAAGATTCCTTCATCTGGGAATTTTGGTTCGGGCCCCCTTTCTTCATTACTAGGGAAATCTGCCAAGTGTTCTGCCAAAACCCTTCCTTTGACCGCCTTTCTCGACACATAACTGATATCGTACTCGGCTAAGAAGAAGGACCATTTGGCAAGCCTCATAGACAAAGATGGCTTTTCCAATAAGCATTTGATGGGGTCTATTTTGGAAATAAGTTGTATCGGATGAGCCTGCATGTAATGTTTTAACTTTCTCACGACCCATACCAATTCTGCGCAAGTCTTCTCAATTGGGGAGTAGTTGAGCTCGCTTCCTTGTAGCTTACGGCTCACAAAGTAGATGGCATTTTCCACCTTTGAATCTTTCTTCTCTTGGGCCAACATTGCTCCTATCGACGCATCAGTCACCATTAGGTAAAGCAAGAGTAGCTTGTCATTGTGCGGAGGGCATAGGATTGGCGGGTGGATGAGGTAGGCCTTAATCTTGTCGAAGTCTTTTTGGCACTCCCCGTTCCATTTGACCTCGACATTCTTTCTTAGTAGTTTGAATATGGGCTCAAAATGGGAGTGAGTTGGTTTATGAAGCGGCTGATGTATTGTAACTTTCCCATGAAGGCTTTTACCTCTGTTTGGGTGCGAGGCGGCCTCATTTCCACAATTGCCTTGACCTTTTGAGGATCAATTTCGATGCCCCGTTCGGTGACCATGTATCCCAAAACCTTGCCACGAGAAACCCCAAAAGTGCACTTGGCCGGATTAAGTCTCATGGAGTGCTTCCTAAGCCTGTCAAAGAACTTTCTCAAGTCTATCAAATGTTGCCCGCCAGAGCCCTTAGAATGCACGATCATGTCATTGACATACACTTCTATTTCCTTATGGATCATGTCGTGGAAGAGTGCGGTCGAAGCTCTTTGGTAGGTAGCCCCAGCGTTTCGCAACCCGAAAGGCATCACGGTATAGCAAAAGGTTCCCCATGGGGTGGTAAAGGCAGTTTTTTCCTGGTCCTCCTCTGCCATCTTAATCTGGTTATATCCGGCGAAGCCATCCACAAAAGACTTAACCTCAAAGCTAGAGGTTGTATCCACAAGCATGTCGATGTTTGGGTGGGGAAAGTCATCTTTGGGACTCACTTTATTGAGATCCCTAAAGTTGACGCAGCATCGAACCTTTCCGTTGGCCTTTGTGACCGTTACTATATTGGAGAGCCATGAGGTGTATTCTATCACTCTTATAAAGCCGACCCGAAGCAACTTCTCAATCTCTTCTTTGACCTGCAGGGACCATTCTGGTTTGATCCGCCGAAGTTTTTGCTTAACGAGCTTCACCTCGGGGTCCACGGGGATCCTGTGTTCCACGATCGAAGCATCCAACCCTGGCATATCCTTATAAGACCATGCAAACACATCTACATACTCTTTGAGTAGCTCAACCAAAGCTTCCCTTTCGGCCCCTTTGAAGTATTCCCCAATATGTGTCTCCTTCGGCTCATTTTCGGTTCCCAAATTCACCTTAGTCAAAATCTCTTCGGCAGCTTGGGCACGGTTTTCCTCTCGATCAACAACCTGCTTTGATGACTGTTTAATGTTTGGATCGTTTAGTGTGTTTGCATTATTAGGTGATTCATTATTAACCATTTTCAGATTATTAGTTAATTTATCATCTAATAAGTTGGCAATGAGGGGATACTCGGAAAGGTCTATCATTTCATTCAATGCAAACAGGAATACAACGTTGGCTACAAGTTCATAATCCTCGGGCGTGAGGCCCTCGGAGGAGACAGACTCGAATTCAAAGACAAGAGATTGGGGAGACTCAACTACAATGGATCCTACGACATTTGACTCTAGGGGACGAGGGACCAGTCCAAGTTTCGCGGTCATTTCTTCTTTGCTCGCCACCGGTCCAGAGAAGGTTACCCAATTTTTCAGAGGCATGTCCGTTGGCTTTGCAAGAGTGTGTGGGTCAAAGGTTGCAAGAGGTCCACCCTCAATCACGGCAATCATTTCCTTTTCGAAGTCAATTAGGTCAGGTACAACCAAGTCTTCTCCGAACATTCTTTGCATTACCACACCGTTCCACTCATTGCCCATAGCATCCTTGGCGGCGCCCTTAGGAACTACCTCCTCAAACTTGTTTCCGCCATTTTTTCCCCAGACGGATCCCCTTTCCTTGCTAGCTCCCGTCACAAACAAGGTTTCAGACTCTTTTACCATTTCGGGCACCCCCTTGAAGGTGTATTCGTGGCTGATAGTAGTATCGGTAGGATCTTTTATCTTGGGCGTATCCAGAAATGCCCTCCTCACGGGGTTTGCCACCACCCCTCGGAACCTTTTGAGATCCTCTTGCAACTTATCCCAATTGGCCATCATCGGCTCCCTTGGCTCTGGGGGTTCGACTTGAACTCCCCCCTTCACAAAGTAACGGCTCATATCAAAGGTATAAGGACGGAGGTTAGGGGTTTTAAACGGAATCCCTTGAGCCCTGGCTTGGATTTTCTTCCGAGCCATTTCCTTATCCATCCTGAGGTCTCCGGGGGTGGGTTTGTATCCCAAGCCATGAAGAGTGTTTTGCTGTTTGATCTCAACAATCTTGTGAGTCCCTTGGAGCTTCCTTCCTATTCCGAGCCCTGGGAGGTAGCGCATCAGACGCATCATTCTCATCGCAGGAGGAATCTTATCCTTGGTGAGCGTGAGATCTACACAACAAATGTGGGTTTTGGGTGGTACTTCTGTGAAGCCGGTCAAAACCATGCTGCTTCCCTCATGCTTAATTTCTAACACGGGAATCCCATTGGTGTTGGTTCCTTCTGTGGTCACACTGTCCCCATAAATAGTTGTTAAGTTACCCCCTTGCACGTATTTCACACATTGATGGAGAGTGGAGGCGACCCCGTTAACTTTGTGGAGCCACGGGCGTCCCAATAAGGCAGTGAAGGATATGGGGATGTCAAGCACTTGGAAGTCGGTCGGCATCATTTGTTTCCCAAACCAAAGGTTCAAAGTGGCCACCCCTAAGACTGAGCGGGCCGTGGAATCATAAGCTTTGACAGTGATCACGGAAGGCTTTAGGTCGGTGGTCTCAAGGCCAAGTAGATCCATCATCTTAGCGGGGAGGACATTCATGGCGGAGCCGTTATCGACCAGAACCCGAGGGAGGCGGCGATCATCCAATTGTACCGTGATGTAAAGGGCCTCGTTATGGCTAGCCCCAAACTTCGGCAAATCCAAATATGTGAATGTGATGATATTTCCTTACTGAACACTTCCGATCATTTGCACGGCTTCCTCGGGGGTAGCTGTGGTGGGTACCATAGTGTGGGCCAAGCATTCCTCCAACTTGAGCTTATGAGGGTAGGAGAAGTAAGGAGGGACCACAAAGATATGTTAGCTTGTGTCCTCTTAAGTTGGGCTAAGATGGGATCCTCTTCTCCGGAACCTGGGGGTTTCGCCTCGTCAACAAGAAGGGGAGGCGCTCGGTGTTCCGGTGGTGGAGGTTTCTTAGGGTTCTCCGTGTGCACTTGCCCTGATCGAGTTAATACACTCACTTCCAAAGAGTCATCGACTTTTATCATCTCATCTCCGATAGGCAGAGGGTTTTGGGTACCGTACGGCCATGCCTCCCTCCTTAACTCATTTACCGTGACCATTTATTTGGGGTGGATGTTGACCCACAAATTTCTCCTAGGGAGATAGGGTGGTGGTTCTGGCTCTTCCCGGCTCCCACAGTTTCATGGAGCTTTTCCAGGGTGAGCATGCAACAATAATTATCTGGGAACGCTGATCCGTCAAACAGCGGCGGTGGCGGAGATAGTGGTGGCAAAGCTAAGAAATCATCCAGGGCCGGAAATTCCTCTTCTTCCAATTTCGGGGAGAAAACACAAGGAGCCACATTTGAGGATACTTCATCATCATCACTTTCACATAGGATCCGGAGCTCCTTGTGAGGTAGAGAACGAACGGCTTCTTTCATTTGGGTGAGATACCCTTCATAGTCAATCATTTTTGGGATCTTTGCGACCTCGGACCCGTTTCGTTTAATTGTCCTCTTGCCCGTAGATGAACTACATGCCTCAATGATATGGAAGCAATCATCATGGGAAAGGCTATCCCCATTCGAGCCTTGGCTTTCGCTGTCCAACGTACTCTTAATGGACTTTTCCATCTCCTCCATGCATTGTTCAAACGTTAAATCATGTTCGGTGAGTGTTATTACGACCAATTCATCGACGTTTTGGTGGGGTACCCTTTCACTCATCACATTGGCGATCATAAAGTCGGATGGGAATCTCATATCTCCCTCTTGCACACATGCCCATAAATCTTCTTTCCATTCTTCCCCAATCTGAGCCATTGGGACATTGAATTCCAAAAGGTTCACAGGTGTAGGCTCCTCGAACTCAATCATATTAATGCCTTGGTTGTTGGGGAAAGGGTTATTAATCACGCTCGGGCCACGGGGGTGTTCAAGTTTCCCTTTGTCAACGAGGTCGAGGATGATGCATTTTATCATGGAGCAATCGTCAGTATCGTGGCCATGATAATTGTGGAAGGCGCATCTTTTTTTTTGGTCAAGGGGTTTCTCGGGATTCCTTGGCTGATAGTTGACCAAAGGTTTTACAAGGCCTTGCTTGACTAACAACACCTTACTTATAGGCATTCCAAAATCCTCAAACCTTACATACTGACGCCTTTTTGCAGTCCCACCCTTTTGAGAGGCTTGCCTTGAGCTTCCTTCTTGGATGCTGTTAACCGTTCCCAGGGTTTCTTTCCCTTTACCGGTGGTCGGAGTGCGGTACCTATAGGAGTTCCCGCTATTTTGGGCCGGAGACTTCTCATTGAGAGCCTTCTCAAATTTGGATCCTGCGGTTACCATGGCTCAGAGATTGGGGTAGAAGTGATGGCTGATCAAAGCTCGCAGTTGGGGTTTCAGGCATGACTGAAATATATCCAACTGTTCATCCTCGGTGGGAGGATTGGAAATTTCTCCCAATTTGTAGTTCCATCTTTTGTAAAACTCACTGATCGGCTCTTCGGTCTTTTGCAGTGTGCTTTGCAAATCGGTGCGATTGGTTTCCCACTCCAAGTTAGAACAGTACTTAGTGAGGAATGCTTCCTTAATCCATTCCCATGTGGTTCGAGACTCATCCTTTAAGTTGAAGAACCATTTGAGTGCATTTCCCCTTAAGGACAACTGAAAGTGATCAGCCATTTGCTGCACGGTGCAACCCTTCGCCCTCATCGCCAAGGTGTAGGCGTTGAGGTGAGTCTGGGGACAGGCGGTCCCGTCAAATTTGTCAATTTCCGGCATTTTGAATCGATGAGGGAGGGGGACGACCTTATCGGGGTCCGTGACTCCCGAGGTGAACTTCTTCTCGTTCATTCCCTCGAACCTTTCCTCCATTTGTTTCAGCTTCTCAACTATCCATCCCACTTGAGGGTCCACATGGGGGTTGGAGTTGACGGATCCCATGATTTGACTTGTCAATGGCACTGCGTTGGGAGGTGAAGTGGTGGAGGTGACTATCGGAGGAGGATTTATAGGTGGCAAGTGGGTGTAGACATACTCTGGCGCCAGGTTGCTTGTTGGGATATATGGTGGGGTAGTTTTGGATGTTTGGGCCATCGGGTAGTAGAGTGGGTAAGGCACTTCTCTAGAGATGGTTGTTAGGGCCGGAGGCGGCAAGCCGGCAGTAGATGGGGCCAAGGGTGCTTGACTGTTTGGGACCATGTCATATAGATTGAACCCCGGTGGGTACATGGAAGCAACACCCGGTGGGACAAGGGGAACATGAGTGATGGGCACATTTTGGTGAGTGGTGGTTTGGAATGTGGGACGTGAGGTCCCCACATTTGGGTAAGTTTGAGGGGGCGGGACCCGACTGTACCCTTGAGGCGGCACATTCTCAATTCCTTCTTCGTCAGTGATTTCCACAAAGCCTCCGTCATTTTCAAACACAATGGCTACCCCTTTCTGTCTCATGATCTCCGTGACCCTATTCTGCATATCCTCGAGGCGTTTTCTGTCATTCTCTTCCCGGGCCCTGGCGGCCTCTAAAGCCTGTACCAACTCTTCCCTGCTAAGACCGTTCGGATCTGTGGCATTGTCACCCCCACTACTACTTCCTGCCGGGCTAGTCATTTGGAAAAAACCTCATTGAAGCTGTCGATGAACTGTCTGACTCGGCACTAATCAGGCGATGACACGGAACTCTGACCCACTTTTTATGCGTTGCGGAGAAGGAGGTTCATTTCAGACTCAGGTATGGACTCGGGTCGGTGTTTGGGGCAAACAGGCTTTAGGCTCATGCAACATGAAGGTTTATTATTATTGATTAATTATGTTCACGTTTACTTAAAACAGATTTATTCCTAACTGGTTGGAAAAGATCGCTCTTCTTTTTCGCAACTATTCTATAATCCTGGATCAGTGGAGGCCATCACTACGCCTATAGACCCCTCGTTTTTCACCTGTATTGCACGCTCCCAAGGACGGAATATCCCGGGCGAGGGTCCTATAGGGCACGCGGCTTCCACCGATCAAAAGAAATGAACCTAGGGTCTAGTGCATCGTAAAGTTCCCAATACGCGGGTCATCCTAATCACGGTTAAGCCCCAGTCGGGATCGAGACTTTTCTCCGAAGGCTACACCGACATTCCGACATGACCTCATTTTGAGTGAGGTGTCTCGATTCTTGACCATGGGCTTAAGGATGATCAAAATAA
The DNA here is from genome assembly GCA_026119855.1 of Campanula takesimana. Classification (NCBI taxonomy): domain Eukaryota; kingdom Viridiplantae; phylum Streptophyta; class Magnoliopsida; order Asterales; family Campanulaceae; genus Campanula; species Campanula takesimana. The sequence goes on along the minus strand of JAOWBW010000392.1, from coordinate 571,056 downwards.
CTCGTACATTAGGGCTCGACGACACGGTGTCACCCTATCCTTAGTACATGGCCCTTGCTAATTGCGGTCGTCACTAACACACGAGTTGAAGGCTGGTTAGGCCACGCTTGCATTACATCAAGGAGTCACAACTCGGGCATTAATTTGGCCACAATTAGCTTTGAGCACGTATCAAGGATGTGGTAACGTGAACTAGACCAAAAACCAACCATAGTCACGGTATTTGTGTGTCACGGACAAGTGTGGTTGACTCGGTTCGGAAGGGAAGGTGGGATGGACCCGTGCGCGCATCGAAGGGAATAAGAGCGCCCAACGAGCTGCATCGTGGCATCCACCCCGGGTTTAAGGGTATTTGGAACGTGCACGGTCAAGTGCGCGTGGTGTGAAGTCATTCTATGCTCCTTTTTGAGTAAAAAGAGAGATTTTCAATTCGTTTTTCGATAGCATGAGCATGGCATAAGCAAGATATGAACAAGTATGAACAAGCATAGATTGAGCAATTTATACACAACAAATCAAGGAATATAAGCAAACAAAGACCAAAACTTATACATGTACCAAGTTGTGCACAACAAAGAATTTTGAATCAAACTTTTGCAAAAGAAATATTTTACATTGAAACCCTTTTGTACAAAGCAATTTGTGCACAACAAGAAGACTCAAGAAAAACCCTTACAAAAAGGATTATGCACAATGAGGTTTTGGAAACCATTTTATTGACAAAAGATCATGCATAACCAAGTTTTATCACCTTTTAAAACCAAGTTTTGGCCAAAAGAATGAAGGTAATGTGCACAAGTAAGACTGTACATTTGGAACCTGGACAAGTAGAAGCAGAGGGGCACCCAGAATGTTGCAGCCCTGCACCAAACTGTTAATTGGCAACATTCTGGCCCCTACCCAAAGTAGCCGTACGGCTAAAGCAAGAGGGTGAAGATTTTTCTCAGTTTCTCCAACTTCTGATCATCAAGCCCCAGTTTATTGTATTTCCAGAACGTATGTACTCAAAACAGTTCAAACAGAAACATCAAACACACACAAATATGCAAGAAGTCAACTAACGGGAACGGGAGTTTGACCCACACAAGAATGCCCCCGAACCTTCTAGAAAGAAGTCCGAAAGCACTCTAATCCCCAGCGGAGTCGCCACGGTAAGGATCCCGCCCAAAAAAAAAACACGAGCACGTTTCAAGGGCGAAATACCAAACGCGGGAACCGGACCAATTTAACGGAGTCGCCACATTTTGTTAATTTTAAACCCAACAAAATGACAAAGGTTTGAGTTCAAAGGTTCGGAGATCAGGTTACAACTTGGGAAGAGTTTTTACGTCCTCCCAAGTTGCCTCGGACAAAGCCGAGTCTCCCTTGTTAGTTAACAAAAGTGCATGTGTGTGTGTGTTTTAACGGAAAATCTTTGTTTTAACTTTTTATTTATCTTTTCAACTGAAAAAGGGTTTGTTTGACAAGAAAACAGAAGACAGAAGGGCAAAATGGTCAATCTCCCCATACGACCAAAGTAGCCGTACGGATGGGGAGACCACTCCTGGGATTTTACAGTTTGTTCAAGCAACAGTCCAGTTCCAGGCAGAAACAGAGCATTCTGCTTGAACTGGACCAAACTGTTCTGATACCAGTTTGTTATTCCAACACAAAACAACATTAACAACTCATTCCTATGCCATTTGATCATCAAAGAACCTCCCAAAACAAGAGTTTGGGCATGATCAAAGGCAATCATGGGAGAAACATGAAAAAGGTGGCCAATATGCCCTTTTGAGCCATAGTGACCATTTGATGAGTAAAGATTGAAACTTTACCATCAAAATGGCTCTTATAGGCAAGATTAATCCTTTAGGGACAAGAACAAACCATAGAGATTGGATCTTTATTACCCAAACTTGGGAATTTTGGGCTAGATCAAGGTGATGAGGATAAAAATTGAGACTTTATCCTCAACATGATCATCATAGCTTAAAATGAGCAAAATGAACAACAAGAGCATCATCCATGACAAGAATGTAAATGAACAATCAACAAGCCATGATCAAACTAGGTTTGAACCTCTTCCACACAAAGTTGGAGGGCACCTTTGATCATCTCATGGCTTGGACTAGGAAATATAAATAATAATAGATATATGTATATTGCTTGAATGGACAAGACTTGCAAGAATGTAAAGATCAACAATAAATGACAAGATCAATGATAAATAGAGTTCTTAGATGAAGAGAACGGAGGGGGAGAAGGTGGCTTTACCTATCTTGGTTTAGGCCAATCTTCCTTTCTCTCTTTCACTCTTTGTTCACTCTTACTCACACTATTCTGAGGTGAATTCGACAGAGTAACCTTAGTTCTAATGTTTCTCCCCCCCCCCCCCTGAAATGATCAGCAAGGGGTTCTATTTATAGGGACTGAGGGTGCCCAAACCAGCCGTACGGCTAGGCCCCTCTAGTACCCAAAGCATCCGTACGGCTCAGCCTGGCGAGCTTCTGGATTTTTCCAATTTTATACCAGAGTAGTGCTGGAATTTATAGCTTATCCTAGGGAGGTCCTGGCCTATTAGCTTATCCCTGAAACGCTGCTAAGGCTACCTCTAAGATAGGTCGGTTTCAGATTGGGGTACTTACAAATGTATCTAAGTGTATCAATTGTATCTAACATATGGACCTGGCTAAACGGAAACCAAATACTCTAGGCCCACATGCCTAATAGACCTATACCGGAAGGCCCACTCACGGGAAGCCCATGTTTATAGGCCGACATCAGTAAGGCCGAGCAGGCAGTCCTTGCCTGGGCCGAGTCCGAGAAGCCTAATCCCTAGCCGGCCTCTATGACGAGCCGAGTTAGATGACGGGCCGACTTACATCGTAAATCTCCCATTATCGTTGGGAAACCTCTTACAGAGTTATGTTACAACTCTGACACTAAAGAGTCCTTATCTAAATAAGGATATCTCTTATACCAGATAACAGGACATCATCCATGCTTATTAGGAGTCTATCTCCAAGGAATGCGAGTCCTACATCAACACGGGCATCCTAGCTTCTCTAACAAGCTAGGACTCATTCACCCACGCCTATATAAACAGGTCCTCACAACGGGAAAGGGGTAATGAACTTTTGGCTCTAATTTAGTCAATTGATTCTCTATTTCTAATCACCCATATCCTTATTCTTACACCGGAGGGCCTTCGCCGGTGAAGCCCCGGTGTAGTTTACGTTTGTTTCGTGTGTGCAGATCCGGCCATCAAGAACTGTCGCTGGGATTATCCGAACCGCTAGACGAAGGCTGATCCAACCAGATTTTGGCGTCATCAGTTTGGTTCCATTGCCGGGAATATCGATTGGTCAGTTCTTTAGCCAGATAATTCCAGACCATGGCCGGAGAATTGGTTGACGGGTGAGAAGCCACCCCTTCTAAAGAAACCACAAGGGATGCACCGCCCCCCGAAAACACGAACGCTGCTGCACAGAACCAAAGGCTCCCACCTACAGCACCCGCATAAGGGGGAGGAATGCATACCCGTTCAAAGGGGCCGGCCCCCAATGTTGTTAATCAATATGGGCGCCGCCGACGGACAGGATCCCGAAACAATGGAGCAGGACCATCACAGCCGCTGCCATTGGACAAAAGAACATTGCTCCAACAGAATGTCCACACACTCCAATAGCTGGCCGACGCACAGCGGGCCCTGTTAGATCTTGACCCCGAAAATTCCTTGGCTAACCTACTCCAACCGTCTGGAACGAGAGGGACAAATCTGGACGACAGAGTGAGCAGAAGGGAGCCCCTACAAAATCGTAGACGGGATGTGCCCCCCAGGAGCCATGTAAGTCGCCAAGACGGACGGTTGGGAAGACTCAATCTAGATGGAGACCTGAGAGACCACATTAATCGCCGCCGGGAAGAACAAGAAGATGAATCCCCTGGAGTGGGAATTATAGAGGAAAGACGTCGTGGGGACGCCCGACGTCATTCACCTCTCAGACTGGATCCACCAAGGCGCACACCACCCCGACTGGATCCACCCCGGCACACTCCACCTCGCCGTACTCCTCCAAGGCATCGCCTTGAACCAATCCAAGGTGAAAGGGGACGCCGAGATCGAAGCATAGTCAGTTCCAGTCATACCTCGGCATTCAGCACAAGGGACATTGTCGACCTTAGAGAAAGGCTCAACAACATTGAGATGATGAATCAGGGGCACAGGAAACCGAATAATGACTACGATGCTATGTGCCCTTTCGCGCAGAGGATTAAGGATGCACCACCTAATCCGCAGTTAAAGCTCCCACATCTAGACAAATACTCCGGCAACGCCGATGCTCTGGATCACATCCAAGCCTTTGAGGCCACCATGGCCCTAGTGTCCAATCAGGATGACGTGCTGTGCAAGGCCTTTGCAAGCACCTTAACAAAGGCGGCTCGGTCCAGGTTCATGGACCTTGAGAAAAGCAGCATCAATTCCTTTGCCAAGTTGAAATCACAATTTTTGGAATATTTTGCTACCGCTGGTGCGAGGAAGAAAAGGTTGTCTGACCTAGCCAACATGGTCCAGAGCAAAAATGAGTCCACCCTGAGCTTCTACAACCGGTTTAGGGACCTTGCCGACTCAATAGAAGAACGCCTGACCGACAGGGAGATAATTGTATGCTTCACGAATGGTTACAGGTCAGAGCAGCTAACTTATGAATTGTCGGTCAGAGAGCCCCTCACAAAAGCCGAGTTGTACCACGTTGCTTACGCTACGGCCATCGCCGAGGAGAAGAAAAAGACATTATATGGTCATAAGGAACGAGACCGTGATCATGACAAGTCGCATAACGGGAACTCGTCCCAGGGGACCAATGGGGGAAACGGCAAAGGCAAAAACAGGACCAGGGGGACTGAGACATTCACCACATTCAATAAACCGATCTCTGAGATCATGAATCTGGTGGATCTCCCCAACCCCAAGCCTCTAAAAGACAACCCGAAATACCCGAGGGATACCACAAAGTATTGCTCCTATCACAGAGATAACGGCCACGACACCGAGAACTGTTTTGCCCTGAAGAAGATTCTGCAGAAATGGGCCGACCAAGGTAAGCTCAATCAGTTCATGACCAAGGAGAATAAATGCCCAAGGGAAGAAGACAAAAACAATGACCAGGTCGACAGACCACCTCGGGCTAGGTTGATAGGCGTGATCAGAGAGGAAATTCCATCAAACAAGAAACTCAAGGAGAAGATTTACGAGTTAAGTAAAGTCTTCCACATCCCTCCCTGGATCCATGAGAGGGAGGAAGTGATCAGTTTTTCTCCGAATGAGTTGGCGGGAAACCGTGCAATGAGAGAACAACCATTGGTCATCACAGGCCGCATTGATAATTGCGAGTCGGACAGGCTCCTCATAGACTCCGGAGCGGCCAAGGATGTGCTATACTATCGCAACTTTAAAGAGATGGAACTTCCTGATACAATGCTGACCCCATATAATGGAAGGCTAGAAGGGTTTACTAATCATAAGGCCGATGCCAAAGGAACCGTCGACTTACTCTTGGAAGTCGGCACTCATCCCTACAAAACCTTGGCCACGGTCACCTTCATAGTCATGGATCTAGACAGTGCTTACCATGCTATCCTAGGTGCACCCAGTCAAGGAAAGTTGGGTCTGGTTGCCTCCCTCCCTCACCAAAGGGTGAAGTTCCCTACCCCGGCTGGAATTGGGTGCGTCCTAGGGTCGCCGAGAGATTTTTTGGAGCATGTGATGAACTCCAGGAAAGCAAAGGCCAAGATGGAGATTGATACTCCTGATAAAAGAATTACGGTTTCAAAATCAACCACGGTTACAACCTCGACGCCACATATCGGTGTTATATTGGCGACTATTGAAGATGAACCTGAAGAGTGGGTTATTCTTGACAACGACGTCCCAACTAAGGCCGAGGTTACTTACGGCTTAGACGGCTTCAGCTGCATCTCGATGAACACAGCTTTGGACAACTTGGCTCTCACCGTCGTCCCAAGCTCGGGGGCCACACAGCCGACTGATATGGAAACCGAGATCGAGAAACTGTTGGACATGGAAAACCTAATTTTGGAAGGGGAGGACAAGGAGAGGGTCAAGCAGATCATTGTCGAGACCCTAGAGTTCAGAGACGGCCCCGAACTTAAACCTGTGGATCAGTTAGACGAGGTCGTCATCAACCCAGACTATCCAGATCAGAAGGTAAAGATTGGTAAGCAACTCTCCCAACAAGAACGAGAAGAGCTCATCTCCCTACTCCAAAACAATTTGGACGTATTTGCCTGGAAAGTAGATGACATGGTGGGAGTAAAGGAAGCTGTCGCTCTCCACAAACTGGAAGTCGACAAGTTCTTCAAACCGGTCAAGCAGACAAGACGAGTCTTCTCTACCGACAAGGAAAAAGCAATTGAGACCGAGGTCGACAAACTCCTCAAAGCCGGCATCATAAGAGAGGCAAAATACCCTGAGTGGCTTGCAAACGTCGTCATGGTAAAGAAGCACAATGGCAAATGGAGGATGTGCGTGGACTTTACGGACCTGAACAAGGCCTGTCCCAAAGATAGCTATCCCCTCCCCAGGATTGACAAGCTCGTAGACTCCATTGCCGGCCATCAAACCCTCAGTTTCTTGGACGCCTACTCTGGCTATCATCAAGTCAAAATGGCCGAGGACGACATAGAAAGGACAACTTTTCAAGCCGCAGGCGGCGTATACTGCTACGTCATGATGCCTTTCGGCCTAAAGAATGCAGGAGCCACGTATCAGAGGATGGTGAACAAGGTCTTCAAATCTCAGATAAGCCGGAATATGGAGGCCTACATTGATGACATGGTGATCAAGACCAAGATCGGCAGCCATATACCAGATCTGAAAGAGACCATTGACAACTTGAAAGCTAACGATATGAAGCTCAACCCTAGCAAGTGCGTCTTCGGGGTTACCGCGGGCAAGTTTCTAGGTTTCATGGTCTCTCAGCGAGGCATCGAGGCTAATCCAGAAAAGATCCAAGCCTTGATTGATATGAGGGAGCCGACTTGTATCAAAGAGGTTCAAAGGTTGAACGGGAGAGTAGCAGCACTCGGTAGGTTTATCGCTAAATCGGCAGAAAAATCCCTCCCCTTTTTCAAAACCTTTAAGGGAACAAATGATTTTGCTTGGACGCCAGAGTGCTCGACCTCGTTCCAGCAACTGAAAGACTACCTCGGCTCTCCACCTCTACTTAGCAGCCCGGTCATGGGAGAGACATTGTACGTCTTCTTAGCAGCCTCCGACCGAGCCATAGCAGCTGTACTCGTTAAAGAAGAGGGCGCATCCAGAAGCCGGTCTACTACGTCACTAAGGCACTGTCAGATGCCGAGAGCAGGTACTTCAACGCCGAAAAAATTGCTTATGCCTTGGTAATTGCGGCCAGAAAGTTACGAGCCTACTTCTTGGCTCACCCAATCACGGTCTACACCAACGCCCCTCTTAGAAAAATACTTCACAAGATGGACAGCTCAGGACGCCTACTTAATTGGTCGATCGAACTGACCGAATTCGACATAACTTACAAGCCGAGGAAGACTCTTCTGGCCCAACCTCTTGACGATTTCTTGGTCGAGACCGCCTTCACAAATGAACATACGCCAACCGCCCGAAAAAGGAAGTTCCCTATGGGCAGGGAGCCCTTGGAAGAGTTACCGCCCAACTGTTGGGTCCTATACACCGATGGGTCAACTACCTAAGGTAGAAGCGGCGCCAGAGTCTACTTGACTAGCCCTGCCGGCGAGCATGTTGCACGTGATTTTATCAGGTTCAAGTTCCCTGCCTCAAAATAATCAAGCTGAATATGAGGCCCTAATCCTGGGACTTGAAAGAGCCAAATTCTTTGGTGCGACGAGATTGGTAGCATACAGCGACTCCCAACTGGTGGTGAATCAAATTAAAGGGGAATACAACACCGAAAACCACATGCTGACCAAGTACAAAGACCTCGTCCTAAACCTGACCAAGAACTTCGAGTTCTGGGATATACGGCAAGTTGGTAGAGAATACAACCTGGAAGCCGATCTGCTTTCAAAGATGGCAACAGCTGTAGACTCGGACCCCCTGATCATCTACACCGACCAGCCTGCTTATGAAAGACTGGAGATTTTGCTCTTAGATGATGAGGAAAGGACATGGATCGACGACTACAAGGACTACTTGGAGAAGGGACAGCTTCCTGAGGACGAGTTAGAGGCCAAATCGATCAAAAAGAAGACGACAAGATACATAGTCTGGAATGGCATCCTGTACAGAAGGTCATTCTCTAGACCTCTCCTTAGATGTGTTGCGCCAAAAAGCACCGAGAAACTCCTCGCCGAGGTACATGGGGGAGTTTGTGGGGGACACCCGGGGGCCAGAACCCTTGCCGATAAGATCATCACGCTTGGATACTATTGGCCAAATATGAGGGAGGATGCCCAAGCCTATGTAAAAAGGTGTGACAAATGTCAACGCTACTCCGACTTACCCAAAGTACCTGCCGTAGAGCAAAGATTGGTCATACCAACATGGCCATTCGACATGTGGGGAGTCGACATCATTGGACCGTTCCCATTAGCCAAAGGGAGAAACAAGTATGTAATTGTGGCAGTCGATTACTTCACCAAGTGGGTAGAGGCGAAACCACTAGCAAATATCACTGAAGAGAACGCCATCAACTTCATCCATGATTACATATGGTGTCGGTTTGGCGTGCCACACACTATAGTGACAGACAATGGCCTCCAATTCTCTGATGCTTTCACCGACGAGATGAATAGGTTGTGAGTCAAGCACAAGAAGTCGTCAGTCAGCCATCCTCAAGGCAATGGACAGGCCGAAGCCGCCAACATACTTGTCTTGAGAGCACTCACCAAGAATTTTGAAGGCAGTCAAGGAAAGTGGCTGGACGAACTCCCCCTAGCTCTATGGGCCGTCCGTACAACCACTCGGGGGCCAACTGGGGAGACACCCTTCGCTATGACTTACGGTTCAGAAGCAATGGCGCCAGCCGAGATGGCCTTGTCGACTTTCAGAGTAACCAACTATGACGAGGTCGTTAATGAATACAACCGACTACTGGACCTAGACCTAGTCGACGAAAAAAGGCTAACTGCCCAGCTCAGAATGATCAATTAAAAGCAAAGAACCAAGGCCTACCACGACAGCAAAGTGAAAAAGAGAACCTTTGAAGTCGGTGACTGGGTACTCAGAAAAATTGAGTCGACACACTTGAAAGCACAACAGAATAAGCTCTCGCCAAACTGGGAAGGCCCTTACGTCATTACCCACATTATACGGGAAGGTACCTACATGCTCAAAACTCCGGAAGGAAAAGAGCTTAAACACCCATGGCATTCCGAGCACTTGAGAAAGTACTATCAGTAGCATCTCGGTTAGCTATTTACTCTTTTTATCAGATTTTCAGTTTTAGATTCTATAGTTGATATCTAGTTGTCTTAGTTTGATTTTATCAATAAAATTTCCTTTATTTCATTTACATCAAGCTTTGATTATAGTGCATAACACGGTCTTAGCGTTATTTACAACGCCGAGCCCATCTAACGAAGTCGATGAGCACACTTAAAGCATGACTTCTAAAGCCTAGTTTCAATCACTAGCACCCTAACGAAGTTGACGAGCACACTTATGCATAACTTCTAAAGCCTAGTTTCAATAACTAGCAACCTAACGAAGTCGATGAGCATACTTAAAGCATGACTTCTAAAGCCTAGTTTCAATAGCTAGCCCCCTAACAAAGTTGACGAGCACACTTATGCATAACTTCTAAAGCCTAGTTCTACCAACTAGCACATAAGATGACTTGAGTTGGTCCTAACGGTCAGACTCAACGTATCAAAACCGGGCATTAGATGTTCGTCAGAGCTCAACGGTAGACCACCTCGGCCCGAACATATAAGCCTATTTTGGTTTCCCAAAATGGTGAGCGACCACGGCCTGTGTCGTAACCTAATTGGCTCATCTCATGACAAGGTCGACGTTTCAAACTGAAATAAAATAACCTGACCAAATGATAACACCTGACTACCAAACGGTTGGGAGAACGGGATTACACCTCGCACCGAGTTGAACAAATCCTTACAAAAGAAAAGTGTTTGCGCCCCCCAGACCACGCTGGGCCCTGGCGTACAGATACTAAACAAAAAACAAATTGTTTCAAGCCAAACCAGCTTACAGCAACAAAACAAACAATGTATCAAGAGACCCCACCGGCCTAAGCACCTTCAAAAACGAATAATGAGTATCACGGAGCCTGCTGCTCCTCATCACCTTCCTCTTCTTCCTCTTCGTCCGAGCCCAGCTCTTCCTAAAAACGCTCCACCAGAGCATGAAAGTTGTTGGGATCAACAGGAGGAACGTTCCAGACCGGCCTTCCTTCAGCCTCGTCCTGACGAGCGATCAACTTAAGGGTATTATCAGAATAAGGGATCAGAGAATGTGCTGCACGGGCTTCTACACCGTAAGCGTCATTCAGTAAGAGACGGGCCCACTTCTCAACAGGAACGTTCACTTTAGGATCTATCTGGAATTGGCGAGCGGCGTGTGTATAGCCGTCAACATAGGTGGACTTAACTTGATCATCAATAATCGATGGCATAACGGTGTGTTGAAAGTTCATTACAGCAGCCTTCTCCTTCGCCGGAATGCTCTCCTCCAGCTGCTGGAATTTGATCTCCACCTCCTCCTTCTCCATAGCCAGAAGAGCAGTGTTCTCTCTTTCTCTCTCAAGCTCGTCCCGAAGTGACTTAGCCTCCTCTTCGAACCGACTAGCAGCTGCTTTCAGTTTCTCTACCTCGGCCTCGGCATCCTTAACAGCTTTAACCCTCTCGGCATGAGCCAGTTTGGCACTCTCGCGGGCTCTATTGACCAACTCCACGGTTTGGCCTAGCTTTACTTGAGCACGGGATGCCCTACCTTCCCGGTCAGCCATCTTCTTGCCCACTCCGGCCCATTGTGCCGTCTCATGCTTGGCAAGCGTGGCGAGCTGAACGAGAAAATTGAAATCAATTGCGAGAAGGGAGATCAATCAAAAAATAAACAAGTTAATACAATTACCTCGGCAATGATGAGCCCCTTGCGTTCCGCCATATGGGCGTACGTAGGCGGCATGGAATCCAAACCTCGCAGAAGATCGGCATCAAAAGCTCGCTCCAGAATTGGACGGCCAAGTCTCAGCATAGGACCTTGCCGGGCAGTAACATCCAGGCTCTTCAAGGGACGAATGTCTGAAAAATCCGCTATTAAAGCATCAATCTCCTCCGAGGAAAACGGAAACGGGGTGTCAGTAGGTGGAACAGTGGACGAAGGCCTTTTGGGAGAGGGCTCCTCTGACAAGTCATCTCCGCCGTCCCTAGCCCTTTTCTCGCCGAGCAGATCACTGCCGTCCGCCTCCCCTGCCTCTTCAAAAACGGCGTCTTCGATCTGGTTCGGAATGGAAGTACCCGCCGCGGCGTCGCCTGTCGGTACAATATCTCGTTCCCCAGCAGCAACATCAGCGGTGGGCAGAGGACCAGCATCTTTGACAGACAAAGCCTCCTGCCGAACGCCCATGTCGGCATGCCTCCTTGTGCGACCAGAAGCTCTTGACTTCAATCTCCTCCTCTTCAAAAGCCTGTTGGGATCAGATGAGTACGCTTCCGCCAACTCCCTCTCCTCTTCCATGGTCAAATCTACAAGAAAAGAATGGGAGCAGGATTATAAGACGAGGACTAAATGATAAATCAATGTTAGAAAAAAGGGTTAGAAAGCATACATCCTACAACTTCCCTAACTTTCAAGCACAGCTCGTCTTGAGTCTGACACACCCCACAGTCCCGGTAAAAAACAAAGTTGGGATGAACTACCCAATCAGGAAATCGGCTACCCCTATTAACAGTCACCATCGTCTCAACGCCAGCCCACGGCCCAGGCATCACACCAACCTGGACGTAGTAGCCATGATTGGTCTCCAATGCTGACCATTCCAGCTGCTGAACTGAAGCAAACTCAGTTAACCGTTGGACCAAAGCGTCGCTCCAGGGAGCTTTGTAGCAAGATTCCGGCGCCATAGGGGTCTGGTTTGGAACGGGGAATTTCCAGCCAAAACGGCTCTAGACTTTAATGACATGTTTATTCCAGCCTGACACCTTACTCACCGAGCTTGAAATAGGAGCGATAATCTTGGGGCGCCTCTGCTTACTCCTCAGAGTTAGGACCTGAGTGGTCTCATTAAAGCTACCCTCAAAGAATTGGTAGAAGGCCCAAGGACACGGTTCGAAGCACAAACTACGGCAGAGAACTATGAAAGAGGTAAGATATCCAACGGCATTAGCACCTAGCATAGCCGGAACAGCCTGCCAGTCCTCCAGGAATTCACAAATAAAGGGATCAAGGGGTAGGTGTAGTCCTAACTCAAACTGCTTAAAAAAGAAGGCCACTTCAGTAGGGTTCAGGTAAAAGGCTGCCCTTTCCTCATTAGTGGTCTGGGCGGAAGCACGCTGGTACACTAAGTCATAATCCTCACGAGAGATCCTGCAGCTATCATATAAATAAGCTATCATCTCGGCCCCGGCCTTGGGTTGTTTTGATTTGGAAGGGCCCGCAGTATTCCCCTTACGGCCAAGGTTCCTACGGCCTCGACCTCGGCCCCCCCTCGCGAACATCGTCTCGGAATTGATCAACTATTCTGGCAGAAGTGCTCTCCCCCGACATAGCTGCAGAGGAAAGAGGGAGGTTAACATCAGAAATCAAGATAGGAGCTGTATTTACCCCCTCTCCCCATTCATTGAAGCCGGGGGGGAGCACCCCGTCTTCAGACAGTATATAATGGGAGGCGATGTGGGTCAGAAGGTCAGGCAAAGATGAAAAAATCATTAAGTTGGGATTCATCACTCCTAAACGATCGAAGCGACGACTGTCAACCGGCCATTCCACAATTCCGGCGAATGCCCGATGCGCTTCAAGAAAATCTCTAATTTCACTTAAAGGCACTAAAAACCAAGGGCCGTCGAGCCTCCGATAAATCCTACGGTTGTTTCTGTGAATGCCCAAGCGAGCCGGCAGAAAGTCATCAATGGACATACCCACACCGGAATAGCGTGAAGTAAGAATTGTCGAAGCAAAAGGGGAGCAGCAAAGAGAAATAGAAAGACAAAAGAAACAGTGGGATACCTGGTCAAATGCTTCCGGCAAGAGAGGGGCGAAATGTGAGCGAAAAAGGGAAGAAAGTCTGAATCGCCGGTGAACGTCAACCGAAATCGAACAGTATCTCCGGATCGCCGGCTGGTTGTCTGGTGGATAAACCCTGGAGTGAGAGTTTTGACGGTTCGAGTAAAAAGATAAAAAGGGGGTTTAGGGATTTCAATCGTTTGAAATTCGTGGGTCAATTAATGGTCCGAGAAATTGACTCCCGCTCGCCCAAAATCTCGCGAAAATCCCGTGACAAATAGCAGATTATACACGTCACCACACTAAACCATCATTGCCTACAATTAAGGCTAGTGGTTATCCCATAAAGCAAACGTCTTGTCACTCACTCTCCGCTGTCCAAAGTCAGTGACATCACCATTTCATGACATCATGAATCTGGGGAATGGTGAATGGCCGAGAGGTTGCCAGCATAAGGCCGACGTGAGCACAGTGACACCACGGCTTTAATCAAGACCAGACCAAAGCTTGGGAAGACTATTAACAAAGGTATTTTACACCGATTTAACCAAGTGGTCGGCATTTGTTGAGGATCGACATCTAGGGTCGAGTTTTTAATACAGACTTGAAACAAGAAGTGCAGTAAGCCAAAAATCATCAAAGCTGCACATAAACAAATATTCTGGGAATTCTGGAAGAAGCAAAGGCTAAGAACGCAAAAGCTGGTTTTCATTGATATAGATATACAAGACAAGACCCCCACAGGGAGGTCGGGGGATTGACCTTTACAAAATCAAAAGAAAAGCTACAAGATCAGGCTAGATTCAAGACTCATGAAAAATCACAATCTTGATCTTGTTCTTCAGTGCCTCCTTCCCACTCGTCATCTCCATCGTACCCATATTCATCAATGATGATGGGTTCAGGGTCATCATCCTCATCATCATCATCCTCGTCCTCATCCTCTGACTCTTCTGCACTAGAGTCGTCGGAAAATTCATCGACAGGGTCCGGCTCCGAGTATTCGCCATTGCTATCGGACGGAGTTTCTTCCGCCGAAAAAGATGAACGTTTCATGGGTGGAAACATGGAGTCGTCGCTGTTCCAAGAATCATAGTTCTCAGTTCGATCTTCGGATTCAGTAACCTCTTCTGGGAAGGCATCGTCATAAACCCTTTTGGGAGCCATGAGAAGATTTCTTGAAGGTTTTTCAGAGAAGGAAGAAATTTGGAGGAAAGGGATATCAAGAAGCAGCCCTTATATAACCCCAGAATATGAGGGGGTGTAAGATTTACTTTGATAATGAGGAAGAAACAATTAATGTATACCACTCTCCAAGAGGAGTAATGATTTCTCATGCAATAAATTATGATGAGGTCAGCATATCCAAGTAAGGATTTTGGCGGCTGGCTACCAAATCAACAATAAATGCAGCACAGAGCTAGTACAAGGGGCACAGTTCCTACTCGGCATGCCGAGATAGAAACTCGGGGGCCACTGAACGACATAAACCGACTTGGCTAAATGGAAACCAGATACTCTGGGCCCACGTGCCTAATAGACCTATACCGGAAGGCCCACTCACGGGAAGCCCATGTTTATAGGCCGACATCAGTAAGGCCGAGCAGGCAGTCCTTGCCTGGGCCGAGTCCGAGAAGCCTAATCCCTAGCCGGCCTCTATGACGAGCCGAGTTAGATGACGGGCCGACTTACATCGTAAATCTCCCATTATCGTTGGGAAACATCTTACAGAGTTATGTTACAACTCTGACACTAAAGAGTCCTTATCTAAAGAAGGATATCTCTTATACCAGATAACAGGACATCATCCATCCTTATTAGGAGTCTATCTCCAAGGAATGCGAGTCCTACATCAACACGGGCATCCTAGCTTCTCTAACAAGCTAGGACTCATTCACCCACGCCTATATAAACAGGTCCTCACAACGGGAAAGGGGTAATGAACTTTTGGCTCTAATTTAGTCAATTGATTCTCTATTTCTAATCACCCATATCCTTATTCTTACACCGGAGGGCCTTCGCCGGTGAAGCCCCGGTGTAGTTTACGTTTGTTTCGTGTGTGCAGATCCGGCCATCAAGAACTGTCGCTGGGATTATCCGAACCGCTAGACGAAGGCTGATCCAACCAGATTTTGGCGTCATCAGGACCCTTGATTTTTTTTTTTTAATCTAATGGTTATGATTGGTTCTCACGGTTTTCACTATATTTAGGTTCTCATTTGAGCACCTACCTATATATATATATATATATATATATATATATATTAAAGTAGGTGAAGAGGGATATGGTGTTGCCATGTGGACAAGTCATGGAGGAAGGATGAATTTGGTGATGCCACATCAAATCTACCCTAATAAATAAGTGGCTTTTCATTTTTTTTTCTATTAGCTAATAGTATTAGCAAATAATATTAGTTACTAAATGAGGTAACTATTATAATAACTAATACTTATAATAGTAATAGTTACTATAATAAGTAAATATTACTTATTATAGTAATAGTTACTATAATAGTTAATAATAATAGTACTCACTCCGTCCCACCACAAGGTTCTTAGTTTAACTTTTCACGGAGATTAAGAAAAAGTAAATGTTGTAAGTATGAAAAAGTAAGTAAGAGAAAGTATGAGAGATAAAGTGGGTAGGGATTTTTTATTGTGAGAATGACAAGTGGGTTCCATTGTCCATTTTAAGTAATAAAGCAACTAAGAACCTTGTGCTGGGGCAAACCAAAAAAGAAAGTAAGAACCTTGTGCTGGGACGGAGGGAGTAACAATTATAAGTAAGTATTACTTATAATAATAATAGTTAACTATATTAGTTACTATAATAGTTAACTATTATAGTAACTATTACTATTATAATAAGTAACAGCTACTTATTATAGTAGCTATTACTATTATAAGTATTATTTATTATAATAGTTATCATATAAATTCACTATTATAATTAACTATTATATCTAACTATTAATATTTAACTATTTCTTTCATAATTATATTTAACTAGTACTCCCTCTGATCCAAAATAACAGTCACTTTTAGTAAACAAATGTAAGTTGGTGTTGCCATATGGACAATTCATGGGAAAAGGAAGCATTTGGTGATGCCACATCAATTCCACCCTAATAAATAAGTGACTTTTTATTTTTGTTTCTATTAGCTAATAGTATTAGTTACTATATAGGGTAACTATTATAGTTAACTATTATAATAAATAATACTTATAATAGTAATAGTTATTATAATAGTTAACTATAACTTATAATAGTAATTAATAGTTACAATAATAGTTAACTATAATAGTTACTATTATAGTTAACTTATATTTATAATAGTAATAGTTACTATAATAGTTAACTATAATAGTTACTATCAGGGATGGCCAACGCCGGTTCCGGTTCGGCTTTTATGTGAACCTTAACCGGCCCTTGGTTACACCGGTTCCGGTTGTCACAATCTGGTTCCGGTACGGTTCCGCGGTACCTTTTTTTATTTTTTTTATCATACAATAATGAATAAACAACTTAAAAATTATTTCATAAGTGATTTTTTTTTTAAAAGAAGCTAAATCAACATTATATTGAAAAACAAACATAGAAAAAAATAAAATAAATGACAGTATATAAAAGAAAAAAGGGACGATACCCTTTAAATTTTATTAATTTAAGGCAAATTTACAATGAGGGGGACAACCAAATTTTATTATTTTCATTCACTGAATTTGGCTAAAAAATCAGTCAAAACACAACTTTTCTTGTCAACCTTCCATTAGTAACGGTTAATTCTGATGAAACTGTTAGAAATCTAATAATTTTTATGGTTTTTTAACGGTTTTACTGACGGTTCAGACGGTTCCGGTTCACGGCTTGGTTGGGCGGTTCGGAACCGCCGGTTCACGGTTTTTTGGGGGTTGAACCTTAACCGGCCCTTATCCAAAACGGTTCCGGTTCCCACGGTTCCGGTTTTCATGGCGGTTCATGGCGGTTAAGGTTTTTTCGATTCCGGTTTCGGGCCGGTTCGACGGTTCCGGTCCGGTTTGGCCATCCCTAGTTACTATTGTAGTTATCATAACTTATATTTATAATAGTAATAGTTACTATTGTAGTTAACTGTAATAGTTACTATTGTAGTTAACTGTTATAGTTACTATTGTAGTTAACTGATATAGTTACTATTGTAGTTAACTATTATATTTCACTATAAATAGTTAACTATTATATATAATTATCAATAGTTAACTATTTATTTTAACAATTATATTTAACTATTAATAATTAATTATTATAGTCATTTATTATATAGTTAAAAGTTATACAATTATTATGATTTAAGATTAACTAATACTATCAAATAAAAAAAAACAAAACAAAACAAAAGATACTAAAATTGGTAAATTAGTTTCCCGTGCAAGGCACGGGTTACCCACTAGTTAAATTGAGTAGTTAGCTGGAATAAACTTAAGAACGGATTCTCCCTCCTACCTGCTACTAGTTAATTAAGAATAGGGTTAATGACAGATTAAGGCCTGAACTGCAGGGGGGGTGCGTCTAAAAGGGGTCTGGGTTTTTTTCTCGCTAAATCAGGGCTCAATATCTTAATTTTTCGGCAGTTAAGGGCTTTTTAACGAAAATCGTTAGAAAAGTTAGTTAAGTGCCATGTGCATGGCACGTGATCGTCAATATGGATGTGTTTGTAATGAATATTAGCAATGAAGGACTTTAATGAAATTTCTGAAACTTAGAGGGTTTAAAAATGAAATAAATATTTTTTCTAAATAATCAAGTATATAATAAAATAAGTAATTATCATATATAAAATAAATTTATTAAAAAAATAAAAATTATTAAGCATATTATCTAATAGCTATATTAAATATAAAAGGATTTAGATTATTTTCTAAATAATAAATTTAAAATAAAGAAAATTATAAATAAATTTAAATTTTATTCTATGAACAAACTCCCTCCGTCCCACTCGAAATAGGACGTTTTGCCATTTTGGGTGTCCCACTCGAAATAGGACATCCCAAGATAGAAAGCTTTTATTACTTTTTTATAGTAGGACCCACTTGTCATACTCACAATTTCTTTTCATTTATTACTCTCCACCCACTTTCTCTCTCCTTCATACTCACAACACCTACTTTTCAAACAACTTTTAATAATAAAAGATTATTATTCCTTAATCCCCGTGTCGGGACCAGAAATCCTATTTCGGATGAGACGGAGGGAGTAATAAATTACTTTTTACATTGACCAAATTTAAAACAACATAAAGTAATTATCACTATTTAAAAAGTATGAAAGTCATTTTGGGACGGAGGGAGTATAATATTCCTAGAAAAAAGTATGAAAGTCATTTTGGGACTATGAAAGTCATTTTGGGACGGAGGGAGTATAATATTCTTAGAAAAAAAATATGAAAGTCATTTTGAGACGGAGGGATTATAATATTCCTACTAACCATCACCACACCCACCGCCACCACCACCACCACCACCATTGACACCGCCATCTATGAACACCATCGTCAACACACCAAAACCACCACCGCCACCACACCACCGTCAACACACCAAAACCACCGCCACCACCTTCATTCTCTCACAACCACATCTTTAGAAATACAATCAAATTTCCAGCCAATCTTAGAGGAAAAAAATCAAAATTCCCAAATCTGGGCTTCAAACAAATCGTCAACACACCAAAACCACCACCGCCACCACCCCACCGTCAACACGCCAAAACCACCGCCACCATCTTCATTCTCACACAACCACATCTTTAGAACTACAATCAAATTTCCAGCTCAATCTTAGAGGGAAAAATCAAAAATCCCAAATCTGGGCTTCAAACAAATCGGCATCTTCATGGGCGAATTTGGTCAGATCTAGACCAGATATTCTTCTCGAATGTCTCGATTCTGCTCGCACAAGAGAGGGGAGAAATTGGTGAGGGTCCGATCGGTTGTCGATTGAAAGGGGAGGAGGGGGTGTGCGGCTTCAACAAATCTGGAGAAGGGGGTGTTGATGGATTGGGGTAGGGTTTGTTGATTTAGTTGTGGAGAGGGAGTGGGTAGCGCCGGAAGTTCGAGAGAGAGAGAGAGTTGGGAGACGCCGGCAGTTGGAAGTCGCCGGCGTTGGGAGTCGCCGGCGTTGGGAGAGACGCGAAATTGGTGAGGTCGGTGTAGGGAGAAACAGAGAGGAGGGGGGGGGGGGTGAGGAGTCTTTTATTTGTGTTTAAGCCCATTATTATTTTTGCCCCTTTAGTTTCACAATGTGCATTAGAACCCTAGATTGCATATATAAATTACAAACCCATCCAATCCGTGTATCACGTGCTCGGCACATGGCACTTAACTGACTTTTCTAACGATTTTCGTCAAAAAGCCCTTAACTGCCAAAAAATTTAGATATTGAGCCCTGATCTAGCGAAAAAAAAAACCCAGGCCCCGTTTAGACGCACCCCCCTGCAGTTCAGGCCCTAATCTGTCATTACCCCTTAAGAATACTAATTGCGATGATATAATAACACACTAAATAATTTGTCAAAACATTTAGATTCAAATTAAAAGTGATTAAAGGTAAAAAAAAATAAAAAAAAATGAATGCTTATTTAGTCAATTTCTGTGAATGGACATGTTTACACTACATGTCTCTAACAATATAAAATAACTGAGATGAGTGTATATGTTAAAGTTTAAGACAAATTCTCAGGAACGGCGGGTGTACGCCGTGCGGAGTCAACCCGCCCGGCCCGACTCACCCGCCCCATCCGCCCAAGTCCATTAAAAAAAAATAAACCAAAAAACTTTAAAATGTCATATCTTGTGATTTATAAGTCGAAATTTTTTTTTAAAAATATCGTTGTGTTCGTTTCGACGAGACGAATAAAACTACATAGGTCATGATATGGTTTGATTTTTTTTATTTTTTTTAAAAAAAATACATTTTTTACACACAAAACAAATTGATCTGCTGTCAGCTGAAAATGTAACACTCTGTTCTGATAAAAGTAACACTTTCATCTTAAAAAAGTAACACTTTCTACTGTTAAAGGTAACATCAATTTTTACAAAAACAAAATAGGTTTTCATTTCAATTGTTACTTTCTCAATAAAAAATTGTTACATTTCATATATAATGTTACATTTAGGAATATAAACTCTTACAATTAAGAAAAAAAATGTTACATTCATTTTTTATAAAATGTAACATTAGTTTTTAGTTGTCAATCCTATGTTAATTTTGGGAGAAAAAAAAATGTTACATTTGAAAAAATGAGTGTTACATTCCTTTATAAAAAGTGTTACATTAATTTAGTTGTGAATCTTTATGTTATCTTTAATCTATTGCATCAAAATTGTGGTACATTTGTTTTGAAAAAAAAGTGTTACATTTGAAGAAAAAAAGTGTTACATTTCGGTATAAAAAGTGTTACTTTTGTTGGAGGAAAAAAAAGTTGGGGTGGCGAAAAAAAAAATCGGAAAAAAAAAATTAAAAAATTTCGGCGCCGAGCCGAGCCGTCGCACGCCGTACACCGGGTGTACGGGAGACGACCTCAAAGTTTAATGTCAATTGAACAAAATTGCGGCTGGTGCAGTCGTGCTACATAATATTAAATTTTAATTTTGGATTGGTTCGCTAAAAGTATGATTATTTATTGATGAATCACTTAAACATACATCCCATATATATGAAAAATAGAATCAGTCTCGTTGATATATCACAGTTCCAAACTTTTGAGTGAGCTCTATTCACTAGAGTGACTTTATGTATCGCTAGGTAAACTTTTTTTTTTTTTTTTTTTAACGATAACTCCCTTATTCATATTTATAATTCTTTTTCTTAGAAACAAATGGAGGCTCCTATTTTTTTTAAATAGAATAAAATGAAATAGCAGTATAAGAAAGAAACGTAAAAGCATGGATAACACATAACATACTCCCTCATTCCCAGCTTGACAATTATTTTTATTTTGGTCTGTTTCCAGCCCACTTGACACTTTCCAAAATAGCCTACTTTTTATAATTTTATATTTTATATTCACTCTACCTCACCACTCATTCTATCTCTTCATTTTCCACCACTCAATTTATTCAACAAATACTACTATTTACCCTACTCATTCTCTCTATTTATTTTCTACTATATATTTTTCTTATTTTATTTTTTTTTCTTAGTTATTGAACCACCTCTACCTTTTCTCTACCTTTTAAATGGTGAGGTGGAACGGAGGGAGTATGTATTTACATGTATAGAGGGGTTCCCAATATATATTCGTTACTGCGGAAGAGCACATGGGGAGGTATGGAGTAAGGCTCGTGTAGCATCCAAGAGCTCACTAAACGACACTACCAACTAATCATACGACATGGGATCAAGCATTCTCTTTTCTTTTTTTTCTTTTTTTTTTTTTCCTTTTCCCTTCTACACTAGTATAGATAGCTATCCTTTACCTACCTTTTCTTAATTCCATTTTTTTTTTTAATTTTGTAGTTTATATATAAGGTTAAAAGTATTCCTAGTTATCTAATACTCCCTCCCCCTTAATAGTCTCACTTCTTTTAAGTTGATCTTAATAATTATTCATTTTTTTAGTTTTTATAATAGTTCTAATGTACTCATTCTGTCCCAGCTCACTTGACACCTTTTGACCAAAATTGGTCAACTTAAAGTCGGTTTGACCAATACTTTATAGAAATATTTATGATCCGAATAAAAAATAAAAAAATAATGTTAAATGATCACCATAAAAAAATCATCTCAATAAAAATTTTAACCTTTTTTTTGGAACATAAATATTTCTATAAAGTGTTGGTCAAAACGACTCTAAGTTGACCAGTTTTAATCAAAAGGTGTTAAGTGAGCTGGGACGGAGGAAGTAGTTCTCAAAAGATATCAACTAATTAAGCATATTTCATCAAAACCTAACTTCACTAGAAAATTCATAATGTTAAAGTCTCATTTATTCCACATGAGTTTAGAGAATATAATTGATTCAATATATAAATTAGGTAGCCTCACTCCTTAAGGTTATATAAAGGGATGATGACACAATTTTAATGCGGTATAAAAGCTAACCCAAATTAATAATGAATTTGTTTGAGCTTTAAGGGGATGATGACCCGATTCTAACACATAAGACTATGTTTTCTCATGGAAGGGTATTTTCTTCCTAGGCAACACTACCATTTTTACTACTCAATCTCTTTTTAAATGAAGTACATTTTCCATAAAAAAAAAATATTCACAAATAATCTATTTATTTTCTTTTACAAAAAAAAAGACCTAATCCTCCATCATTAATATTGTTATAGTTCACACAGATACTAGTAAAAAGTTGATTATTTCATACGTCTTGAAAAATAAGAATGGTCCTAGTGGATATTAAATTTTTAGGACAAACGGAGATGGAGATTTATTTAAAGTGACAAGCTGTGATAAAGTATCTCGAAAGAAGTATAGCTGCAAACGTTAGTGCACGCAGGCCTAAGCGTCTAGACAAACACTCCCGTGAGACCGTCTAACGGGTGAGACGGACCTACCCGTGAGTCGAACCCGCCTGCTCCAGCCTCTCCCCCTTTCCCAGATCGCGACATGTGGCGCGTATTTGAAAAGAAACCCAATGACTTTAAAATTCTATATCTTGAGATTTATAAGTCCGATTTTTTTTTCTAAAAATACCGTTGTGTTCGTCTCAACGAGACGAATCAAACTAGATATGTCATGATATGGTTTGATTTTCTTTTTTTAAAAAACGTACTTTTTAACACAAAAAAAAACTGGACTGCTCGTATCCTGAAATGTAACACTTTGTTCTGATAAAAGTAACAATTTGGTATTAAAAAGTAACACTTTATTGTAAGATGTAACAGCAGTTTCGCAAAAACATTAAATAGATTTTGTGGTTATAAAAAATAATAATTAAAGTGCAACACAGTGCATATATGATTGTAATATGCTATATATATGAATGTAACAGTTTTATAGGTTGAATGTTACTTTTTTTTCTTTAAAAAAAGAGTTATAATTCATGTATATAATTGGTTTTGCATTTCAATTGAATGTAAAACCCTAGAAAAGTGTTACAATTGAGGAAAAAAAAAGGTTACATTCATTTATTATAAAATGTAACATTAGTTTATTTGTCAATCTTATGTTATCTATAATGTATTTAAGCAAAATTGTGGTACATTTTTTTGAAAAAAAAGTGTTACATATGAGAAAAAAGTGTTACATTTGTTTATAAAAAGTGTTACTTTTGCTGGCGAGAAAAAATGGCGGGGAAAAAAAAGTTGGAAGCCAAAAAAAAAAAAAAAAAGCTTGACTGGCTCGGCGGCTTGGCTCGGTTGGGTTGTGAGCCATCTTACGCCGTGAGACGGTCTCACAGAAGTCCACCTCAAACGTCTATTAGTGTTTGTTTGCAGTAGTGGTGTAAATGGTTCGGGCTCGGCCGTTTTAGAGACCAAACCACTAGTCATAGGTTTGGGGAAAATTCCAAACCGAACCGAACCACGAAAAATTTCAAACCGAACCATACCAAACCGCCATGGTTTTGTTCGGTTTGGTTCAGACCGCGGTTCAGTAATGTGGTCCAGACTGCGGTTTAGACCGTGGTTCAGACCGTGGTCTAGAATATGGTTTAGATCGTGGTTTAAACCACCATTCACATCGAGGTTCATATCACGATTCAAATTATGGTTTACACTCTGCTTAAATAAGAAAATTCGGAAGAATGAAAATATCAAACGAATAAAGAAGCCGAAGAAAGTGAATACACTACAGAACTTTGTTAACTATGTGCCTCAATGAATATAACATTCGATGAAATGAATATTGAATAAAATGCAAAACGATAGTTAAGAATGATGTAATGTAAATTATTTTAATAATTTAAAGGTGAATGTTACTTAACATACAAATATATGACTAATATATGTGGTCTGGCGGGTAGGTCTGGCGGTTTGGTTTGGTTTGGTTTGGTTCGGTCTGGTTTGGTCTGGAAGGGTCAGACCACAAACCAAACCGAACCACGCGGTTTACCAATTTTTGAGACCGAACCGAACTACTTGTGCTTAAAAACCGAACCAAACCGTATAGTTTAGTTCGGTTCGGTCCCAAACCGCAATTTGGACCGAACTACTGACACCCCTAGTTTGCAGAGGTAATTATCTGTATATTTTGTTTTCCTATTTACTCTTAATTGATAGCCAATGCAGCTACTTTTAATATACTCCCGTCTTACCTCACGTTTCTTTCTTGGAACTCTTAGTTCCATTTTTCAAATTGTAAATTTTATTGAACATTGTTTATAAGATTTAAGTTTATTTAATTGTTTTAATGAAAACATAAAACTTACAGGAGGTCTTATGAAAAACATGTTTTTTTTAGTGTTAAGGAAAAACGTGTATTAAAACAAGCGGTGTCAATTTTGTAAATAAAATGACACTTACTTTAAAACAAGGGGTAGTATTTTTGTAAATAACTAGCAAGCGTATATCTGCATCGTAAATATCAGTGCCAATGTTACAAAGTGCCAGTGATTCATACTTGCGTTTAAAAATATAGAAACTGGCACTTTTAATAATTGTCAGTGCTTTTGCTACAAAATGTCAGACATATTTATTGACATTTATAAGCGTTGACACTGGCACTTTTGTCAATGGTAATGTTAAAAAGTGATAGCCATTTACAATGATATTTATAAACATTGAAGCTGAAAGCTTTTATTAAATGCCAGTGCTAGTGTTGAAGATTGTCAGTCGTGTGTTAATAGTCACAATGTGTTCAATAACATCCAGTTATTTATAAAAATGCCACCGCGCACTATTAAAACACGCGTCAATTATTTACAAAGTGTCACGCCTCTTTTAAAACAAGTGCCACGTATTTACAAAAATGTCACCGCCCTTTAAGAAAAACGCTTTTCCAATCTCTTAAAGAAAAACACATTTTCTTTTACTAGTTTTTTCACTAAAACTTATTATTGACATATTGATAATGGATTAATAGTAGAATCATTAAATACTCTTTTGTATATCTTTTGTTTTTTTGGACGAATTCTAATAGTTTTAGATTTATTTTTTTGTTGTTAAAGTTCAATAATCTATAGTAATATAAATACAAGAAAGTCTTACCATTTTTAGAATGAGACTTATATGGACCTCCAAAATAGGAAAGTTGGGTAAATAAGGTCAAATATGTCATTATCTTTAATTTGGTACAAGTTGTCAACTTCGCATGTAGATTGATTTTTATATGATACTTTTTAATATTTTTATTTAGTGAATAAAATGAATTTTCATCAATATATAATGAAAAATGTATAATTGATGCAGACAAAAGCGTTGAAGTTTTTGAAGTCATATGAGCGTGTGCGCGGAACCGGTCACAACTTTTGACTCCTGATCAACCACGGAATGCACCGCATATCAAATCGAATGTTTGAGCGAGCCGGACAAAAGTCATAGTGTGTATCCCCTTGTTGTAGGGTTTAAAAGGCCCAAAAAAACGTTATTTAGGGTCTTAAACGGACTTCTAAACTTTTTATTAGCTTTTGACTTTTTTTCGTTTTTTTTCTCGCGTAGTTAGGGCTTATTTAGTTTTAGAGTTGCAGAACGTTTAAATACTTGGTTCTAAGATTTTTGAGGCAATTTTCGTCGATTTATAATACTGATATTTTATTTCAATATTAGTGCACGTTCATACATATATAACCGAGTTTTTAGTGATGTTATATTTTTAAAATATACAAAATAAATCATTTATATTTTTTAAAATATTTTTATTGTTTGAGTGTATATATATATTCTGATTGTTTAAGAGGTCGGCAAGATGTTTCATGTTTTACGGAAATGATAATTTCCAACTTTAGATGTTGTTACTGCAATTAACGAATATGTGATGTCATTAATGTTGGTCTTTTATTAAAAAAAATGATGTTAGGTCATGGTCAACTATATATTGACATGTCCCGCGTTAGGGATGCAGCTAACCTTAAGATATTGATATGTAGATAACATTCCTGGCCGAACTGATGTTATTACTAACAATGTTGTCTTCAAAAAAGTTTTTCGCAATGTGTAAAAATATTTCTTCTTATTGTATCATTTTTATTCAACTCATCTAAATTTAATCAAAATGAATATAACTAACCGTCCTTCGCACGCAAGTAACACTACTAACTGAAAAAAAGAGGAAGAGCCACTTTTTAGCCCAAGCATAATGCAATTACAGGATGGGACATTTTCTAGAACTCATGAAAGGCCCTCAACTTTTCGTTGGCGTTAACGCACTCAACAATCTAATGACTCCTTTGTTTTTGTTTTGTTTTTTTTGTTTTTTTTTTTTGTTTTTTTTTGTTATCAAATATCAGTCCACTCCTATAGAGGTATTAAATAAATTCTCCTCTTTTAGTTAAACTATTTGAGTCATTTTATTTTTAACTTTTTTTTATTAATTTATAATGCATAGAATCAATTCTCCTCTTTTAGTTAAACTATTTGAGTCATTTTATTTTTACCTTTTCTTTTATTAATTTATAATGCTAGAAGGTTACAAGTGAGCCTATAAATACACTGTTGGGATAATGCCTTTGAATTTGAGACGCCAAGTTAGAGTATTATACAACAGAAAAATTTCGTAATTCTGAGACGGAGCAGAATTGCAATAAGGATTAGTTAGTCCTTTTGGGACAAGAACTTTTGTACTCCTTATCAGGAATTATTATTAATCCTTTAAGTATTAATAAAAGCTATTCCTTATGTCTTCAGGGTTAGGACTTCATTAATATAAATAAATGGGTCATACTAACAAAAATTCATACCTCAGAAAATTAAGAGTGCTCAGAGAGAGATCAATAATTCTAGATATAGGGTTTAGCACAGTCAGGAATTTTATGATCAAAATTCGTGCTACATAGATTAGTGTGATCTTGTAAAGAATTCTCCAGATTGATAATAATATTCTCTCACCTCCCCGTGGACATAGCCAAGTTGGTGAACCACATAAATATGTGTTCTTGTGATTGCTTTCTTTTCTCATCATGTCTTTTTTATTGCTCTAACAAGTGGTATCAGAGCTCTGGTAACAATTGGCACCAGAGCTTGGTTTGTGGTTAGAGATTCAGGGAGTCCGCTGCAGAGAACAAGAAGATAGATCAAGGAGCATATTCGATCGACAAGTTTAATGGGAAGAATATTTTTTCTCTCTCGCAGATCAAGATGAAGACTTTGTTGATAGACAAAGATTTATGGGAACCGTTGGAGATTGAAATCTTGATTGCAAGGATCCCAAGGGTAAGGAAATCGAAAGTGGATCTACCCATGCGATAGAATTGTTAGAGAAGGACAAACAAACAGCAGAAGGAGGCACCAGCGTTGAAGAAGTTAGATCAGAAGGCGCATGCCAAGATCATCAGACAGTTGGATGATGAGATTCTAACCAATGTTGCAGGAACGGACTCCGGAAGCGATCGTTGGTTGAAGTTGGAAGATATGTACATGACACGTTCATTGACCAACAAGTTATACCTGAAGAAGCTGTATCATTGTCGTATGACAGAAGGTACGCCCATTAACGATCATCTTGATATATTTACTTTTGCATTACTTGAAATGCGTAATATAGGAGTTAATGTGGATGACGAGGATGCAGCCTTGCAGCTTTTAGTATCTTTACCTATGTCTTATGAACATTCGGTTCGTGCATAAATTGTAAAAATGGTATCACTCTAGAGGTAGTGAAAACTTCTCTCAAGGCGAGGCTGACTGCAACGGCTTGTGGCCGTGGAGATGATCGGCGGCAATCGGAAAGGTGGGGAATTTGCCGGAATTGCAGGTCGTTCTTGATGGCACATCTGTGCTCTTTTGATGGCGATTTTAACGCCATTCGATTCGTCTTCACCAGCAGTAGGTGTCTGCGATTGTCGTTTATCTCACTGGAAACCTTATTCCGGTGCTTATCCTCACTGTCTTCTTCGAGTATGGAAGTCTAGGGTTTTGTAGCTCTGGAAAGTAGTGAATCTGCGAAGAACAAGTACTCCCCTCACTTCTGCTTCTGTTCCTACTCTCATGTCTTCTAACCTTGGGCACCCATTTAAGGTTAAACCGGAGGAGAGAGAGAGCTCTATTCTTGTTTTCTCCGGCTGCTGCCTTGCAAAGCTTCAAGTTTCTACCATTGTTGGGATTTTCATGGCGGATAGTTAATGTTCAGCAGAACAGCCCTTTCTTGCTCATCTCCTTAGTGTATTCCAGCGAAATATAGCTGGAAAAAGTGGCCATTTTCCATGAATACCTCCCCAGCGGAGTCGCCAAATGTAGGAGGGTAGTCCTACGGGGTTGTATTAGGGTTTTACGAGGTTTGAGAAGAGTATTCTAGGTAGAGAGGTGTAGATACCCCGAGGGGGGGGGACCACGGCTTGGCTAGAGCGCGTGAATTACCCTAGGATGTCTAATTGTGTTTTAGAGTCGCCACCCACCCTTTTGAGGAACGTAAGAAAACCTAATGTTTATGAGACTAAGTTTGATTTACGAAAACAGAGATTCTTTGGGATGAGGGGTTCGGGGGTTAGGTTACTAAATGGGAAGTACTTAAACACCCATTTTGCCCGAGCAAAGTCGGTCTTGTTTGTTCATAATTCACTTTTAAAGATAAATGCGTTCTTCCTATTAAAATGATGATAAAAAGGGGTTTTAAAGTTTTAAATGTAGGGAGATGACTCCTAGGCCAATTCAATGTAATGAAAGGACCGTTGGTGTCATGTCCCAAATGGTTTTGGGTGATTGCACATTTGATTGAAGAAGAAGAAGAAGAAGAAGAAGAAGAAGAAGAAGAAGAAGAAGAAGAAGAAGAAGAAGAAGAAGAAGAAGAGAGAAATGCTTAAGACATTTACCTATAGTATCCTTCCAAGAGAACCTCTTGTAAAGCCTTGAAGAAGAGGTTGAATACTTAGTTGAAGAAATCCCCAAGAAAAAGTCTAGGAAACAAGTGAGTAAGAGGTCTAAAAGTAATGATATCCAAGGTCCCCTCCAATGATGGATTGGAGGGGTTTTTATAGTTGAAAAAGGACTGTTTTTTGGAGCCAAACGGAGTCTCTAAGAAATCTTTCCCGGGCAAAATCATGTATAATGAGCAAGGGAGAGATTCTTGGGCAGAATCTGTAACTGACACACCCCAGAAGCGCGCGCATCCCACCTAGGCGGCGGAAGGCGCGCGCGACTGGCCTCAAGGGGCGGAGTCGCGCGACTCTGAGAAGCAATTTTTGACAGAATGGACTAGAGAGTTAGAACTGTTATTCAGTTTAGTCCCGGGACTTAACGGAGTCCGTCTGGAACTTAACCAAAGTAACAGAAACTAACAGAAAACACTTAAAAGAGGGAGAAACACAAAATCAAGTGTGCAATCGGGGTGAGCGGTCCATGGCGGGGTGTCTACAGAGCCCCTCGGCGGCATGGATTGCGAAGCAAACGCGCCGACAAAAGACAGACATCCGCCTAGGACATCACCAAGAAAAGAAAAAGACTCGATAAAAGCAGGAATTTGAAATTGCGGGGGATAGAGGTGCGCTCCATGTGTGAGCGGCTTTGAGAGATAAGGGTGCGCTCCCTGTGTGAGCGGCTTTGCCAATAGCGGGATCCGTTTGCTGACGGCAGGATCTATTTGTTGAAAGCGGAATCTGTTTGCGGATAGCGAGATCCGTTTGCTGGAAGCGGGACCTGTTTGCTTATGGCGAGATCCGTTTGCTGGAGGCGGGACCTGTTTGCTTATGGCGAGATCCGTTTGCTGGAGGCGGGACCTGTTTGCTGATAGCGAGATTAGTTTGCTGGAAGCGGGACCCGGAGGACCGTTTGCTGAAGTGCGGGACCCAGAGGACCGTTTGCTTAAGTGCGGGACCCAGAGGACCGTTTGCTGAAGTGCGGGACCTGGGGGACCGTTTGCTGAAGTGCGGGACCCGGAGGACCGTTTGCTTAAGTGCGGGACCCGGAGGACCGTTTGCTGAAGTGCGGGACCCAAAGGACCGTTTGCTGAAGTGCGGGACCCGGAGGACCGTTTGCTGAAGTGCGGGACCCGGGGGACCGTTTACTGAAGTGCGGCACCCAGAGGACCGTTTGCTTTGAATGGATGTAGATCTTTCTTGATGAGAAAACGGTGATTCTGTGGCTCACCCCGGACCAAATTGTTGTCGTGAGTCGTACTTTGATGTTGACTGTTTGACTTTGACTTTTGATGGGGTGCGAGCACAGTTGACTGTGGAGTGCTTTGTGCTGGGGATGAATTCTAAAAACTGATTTTTGAGAAAATAAAAGACACCCTACTTTGAGTGGGAGTTTCTATCTTATTTTAGTTTTTAGACATGCCTTAAGGGTGGACAAATTAATGTGTGCCCAGCCGAGTGTTTGCTGTCGTTGTTTGAGCTTCTCTTGTTGCTGGGATTGATCTTTTCTGTAGGTTGAAGGCGCTGGAACGCCCGGTTGCTGTTCTGAACTGACAAAGGCTATTTCTGGAGCCTTTTTCTACTTGGGACGCGGGCGCTTCCTCTCTTGGAGACGGGACGAGCGCGCCTTGTAAACCGGTGTTGGGAGGCGCGCGCCTCTGGGAGGTGAAATTCAGGGCCTGATATTTGCTGACCAAAAGATCCCCCAACAGCTATAATATCAGCTTCTGGTCGATAATTGGATTCCAACAGCCTCTTTCTGCCATTTTTTGAACACCATTTTATTGCTCAATTTTGCTTGTGATCTTCTTTACCATGGCTTCTAACCCTTTAGTCTTGATGCCGAGGTTGTCAAGAGTTACGAGAAGGATTTGTCGACCTTCGTGTATTCTTTCAAGACCCATCCCAAAAACGCTTTCATCAAAGATTTCGGGTTTCGAATTCTTTTCACTTTGCGGACATTGAAGCCGGATTGGGACTTGTTGAAGGCCGCTGCAGCCTTTTGGGATTGTGATAGCCATACATTCAACTTTTCGGCTAATGAAATGGTGCCGACCGTCGATGATTTTGGGGCCATTCTGGGTATGCCTTTGGCCGGTCGGATTGCCGTCCCTAAGTACTACCGCGGTGTTGTTGATTCTTGGGTTGACCTTCTGAATCTCCCTATTAGAGACGTGAAGAAGATGATGCACGGGACCGTTGTTGGAATAACTGAGCTTCCGATGTTTTTCAATTTGCATTCGGAAGATGCAGCGGTTCAGTCCTTAAAGAGAAATGCCATGGCTGTCTGTCTTTTCAGCGAGGTTTTGTTTGTCACTCCTCTGGGTACTGCGGATGCGCAGTTAGCTGAAATCGTGTTGCAGGCGAAAGGACGACGATTTAGCATAGTTCCGCTCATTGTAGGAGAGACCTTGCATGGTTTGGACGAATTGCACCGTACAGACGAGATGCGATGAGGAAGCCCCTTGCTTTTGACCATATGGCTTCGGGAGCATTTTAGGCTTTATGCGTCAGATGGCGACCTTTCTCCTTTTGCTGTTCATAGGTGACGGTTGCTGATTAGAGATTTGACCGAAGAGGGTTGGAGGAGATTTTTTGTTTCTCGTCTTACAGCTGACGTTGAGTGGTATCCTTGAGGTCTTCGCCCTTTTGTGGAGTGGACGTCCGGTTTTCAGTACGTGGTTTTACCCGGGTTGAGAGATTCTTCGTTTTACCAACCAGAACGAGTTCTGAGGCAATTTGGCCGTCAGCAGATAATTCTTTTTCCGAGGAACGGGAGGCTTCGTCCAGTTTCTTATATGGGTCTGGACTTCTCGAATGAGCTTCAGTCGGCTTGGGGAGATGATCGTAACCGTTGGGCTTCCGCTCCATTGCACCGGGGTAGTATTTTTCTTCCCGAGAGTTACTTGGATCATTTGGTTGGCACCGTCTACCGCGGCATTACTTGGGTAGATGCTCTTCGGGCTGAGTTGCTAGGAAAGGACTTTGAGCCCAGCAGTGCTTTGAGGTACAAGGAAGCTGCTGCTGATGTGAACAACATTCTGACCGACCCTTTCGGTACCCCTTTGGATGACTTTTATGCTCGGAGGCGCTCTGTTGCGCAGAAGATATCGGTCCATATCAGTGTCCCTAGGCCTCCCAAGAAGAGTAGGATTGATGGTCGCTCGGGTGGTACTTCAAAGGCCAAGAGAAAATTAGATTTTTCCTAGTACCCCCAAGAGATTGCAATTAAAATAGACCACTTGTTTAGGATTTAATGTTTTAATGTCTTTTAATAGCTCAACATTTCCATTGTAATGATAAAAATAATTCAAGAAATGAATAAAAATTGCATCTCGTTAAATTTGAAATGATTTGGGTATTTGTTTATGTTTTAGACCGCACCCGAAGGTTGCCTACGTTCCTCCACTGTAGAGGCTCAGGTCTCCCTTGCGGGTTTTCAACCTAGCGAGCTCTTTTTTTTTTTTTTTTTTTTTTTTTTTTTTTATGGTCTTCATTTACTAGACGTAAAATCTCTTCAATTTGTCGAGGTTGACCTCCTTTGGCAGCTGATCTCCGTCTAAATCCACGAGTCGGACTGCACCGCCGCTTAGTATCTTTTTGACTACGTACGGGCCGATCCATCGGGGTTCCCATTTTCCAAGGGGGTTCATGGCATTAGGAGGGTGTTGTCTTAGGACCAAATCTCCCACACTGATGTTTTGGGGCTTCACCTTTTTGTTGAAAGCCCTAGCAATTCTTTGTTGATAGGCCCTCGTACGTTCGATTGCCCTTAGCCTTTTCTCGTCGAGTAGGGCTAGCTGTTCATATCGACTTTGCATCCAATCGACTTCATTGACTTGGTTCTCGAGGAGGACCCGTAAGGATGGAACTTCGAGCTCTATTGGTAGTACAGCTTCGGAACCATATACCAGTGCATAAGGAGTTTCTCCAGTCGCTGTCTGTATTGACGTGCGGTAGCCCCATAACGCTAGAGGTAGCTTTTCGGGCCAATCCCTTCCAGTGGAGGCCATTTTCTTC
This sequence comes from Campanula takesimana, assembly GCA_026119855.1. NCBI lineage: Eukaryota > Viridiplantae > Streptophyta > Magnoliopsida > Asterales > Campanulaceae > Campanula > Campanula takesimana. Next base: position 537,915 of record JAOWBW010000392.1, on the reverse strand, counting down.
ACAATGGTCTCGATTGTCTTATTAGCTACCTCGACCGCGTCATTTGCTTGAGGGCGGTATGGAGATGACTTGTACTTAGTAATCTTGTATTCTACCAGGAACGCGTCCATCTCTTTCTCAAAGTGAGAACCGTTGTCTGAGATGATCTCATGAGGAATGCCGTATCGGCACATGATGTGGGTTTTCACGAATTCGGCCACTTTCTTGGCGTTGAGAACTCGGTAAGCCTGTGCTTCGACCCATTTTGTAAAATAGTCCACGGCTACTAGGACGAAAGATTGTCCGTTGCTGCCAGTAGGGTGGACTTTGCCAATGATGTCTATGCCCTAACAAGAGAAAGGCCAAGGCGTGGTCATATTGTAAAGCTGTGAGGGTGGAGCGTGCTGTAGATTGACATGGAATTGGCATTTGGCTTCGTGGATCTCATGCATTATTTTTTGAGCTTCGGTCTCATTTGCGCATAGGAGATTGATCCCTTCGTGGTGCCTTTTGTAGACTCTGTCCCCAATCAGTACATATCGGGAGGCTAGTCTTTGCAATGCCATTTGAGACTTCTTATTGCTATTCTCGGGATAAGTACCATCCTTGAGGAAACTCATGATATCCGCATACCACGGGGAGTTTGCTTGAACCTCGTTGATCTCGATACTCATGCAGTATGCCGGACTGTTTCGTCGGGAAATTTTGAAGGGCTTCACTATTTTACCCTCAGGTATTTCGACCAGTGAAGCGATGGTAGCTAGTGCATCAGCGAAACGGTTTTTGTCCCTTAGCAGGTAGTTGAAGGTGATTTCTTGAAACTGTTCAACCAACTCCTCGAGATGTTGACCATACCGTTGTAGAGTCGAGTCTTGAATATTCCATTTTCCAGATGTCTGATTGATGATGAGCAAGGAATCACCGAATACTTCTAAACTTGTGACATTTCTCTCGAGGGCTGTTTCGAGCCCCGCTATTCATGCTTCGTACTCAGCGGTGTTGTTGGTGGCCTCAAATTCGAGGCGGATAGCGATTGGAGTATACATGTCCTTTGGATCAACAAGTAACATCCCTATGCCATATCCATGCTTATTGGCTGCGCCATCGAAAAAAAGTTGCCACTTATTTTCCTCTGTTGTAGCACAAATTAAATGCTCGTCGGGGAACTGTACATCTTCCCCCTTCACTTCATCACACGGAAATTCAGCAAGCTGATCACTGAACACTTTCCCCCTGATGGATTTGAGTGTGACGTAAGTGATATCGTAGCCGGCAAGCATGAAATACCATTTGGCTATTCTTGTTGACATGAAAGGCTTCTCGAAGATGTAACGGAGCGGGTCCACTTTTGCTACCAACTTGATTGGGAAGGCCTCCATATAATGCTTGAGCTTTTGAGTTACCCAAACCAATGCAGCACAAGACTTCTCTAAGACAGAGTAGTTCTTTTCAGCTCCTTGAAACCGGCGGCTGACAAAGTAGATAGCATTCTCTTTTGTGGAGTCTCGTTGTTCTTGTGCTAACATAGACCCTAGGGCTTCATCATTGACAGTGAGATAGAGTAAGAGAGGCTTCTCTTTGTGCGGTGGAACCAAAACTGGAGGGCATGTCAAGTAATGCTTCACTTGGTCGAAGGCTTCTTGGCACGCATCGGTCCATTCTAGAGCCACATTTTTCTTGAGTAGCTTGAAGATCGGTTCACACATGGAGGTGAGTTGGTGCACAAACCGACTGATGTATTGAAGTCTGCCCATGAAACCTTCGATTTCCTTCTGCGTCTTTGGAGGAGGCATGTCAATGATTGCCTTGATCTCGGAGGGATCGGCTTCAATTCCCCTCTCAGTGACCATGTAACTGAGAACCTTTCCTCTAACAACCCCGAAAGTGCACTTTGCGGGATTGAGTCTCATGTTGTGTTGTCGAAGCCTTTCAAAGAACTTGCGAAGATCGATCAAATGTTGACCATCGGTTCCCTTCGAATGGATGATCATGTCGTCTACATAGACCTCGATCTCTTTATGAATCATGTCATGGAATAGATCCGTAACAGCCCTCTGGTAGGTAGCTCCAGCGTTCCTTAGCCCGAACGGCATGACTGTGTAGCAGAAGGTCCCCCACGGAGTTGTGAAAGCTGTCTTGTGTTGATCCTCTTCGGACATGAGAATCTGATTGTAACCGGCAAAACCGTCCACAAATGAGCGGACATCATAGTTGGCAGTTGAATCGACGAGCATGTCGATGTTTGGTAGTGGAAAATCATCTTTTGGGGAAGCTTTGTTCAAATCCCGGAAGTCTACACAAACTCGAACCTTGCCGTTTGCCTTTCTGACTGTCACGATGTTGGCTAGCCAAGTCGGATACTCAATGACTTTGATGAAACCCACACTGAGGAGCTTTTCAATCTCTTCTTTGACTTGTAGATACCACTCTGGCTTGATCTTTCAGAGCTTCTTCTTTACTGGCTTGGTGTCCTCTCTGATCGGAATTCTGTGATCCGCGACCTTTCTGTCCAAACCCGGCATGTCTTTGTACGACCATGCGAATACATCCACGATTTCTCTGAGCAGTGCAGTCAATCTGTCTTTGTCTTCCCCCTTGAAGAAGCTACCAATCTTCGTTTCTTTTGGCTCTTCGTCGGTACCCAGATTAACAACATACAATTCCTCATCATCCCCTGGACCATTTTCACCACGACAACGAACCTGTTGAGCTAGTTCATTTAGGTATGTTATGTTTTCGTGGTCTATTTCATCATAATTTGAATCGTTATTAACTTGTTCATTAAGTTCGCTGTTAGTTAATTCATCATTTATGATGTTTGCAATCTCGGGGTACTCAGAAATATCAAATTTTTCATTAGCAAAGAAAGGAAACACACGCTCGGCTATTGCCTCCATATCCTCTTGGGTGAGGGCATTAGAAACACTCTCGGACTCGAAAGTAAGTGTGAGACGCTCTTCCTTTGTTGCTGTATGGGGTATGCAACCCATTTCTCAGATCAAGAAATCCTCGGATACTATTGGCCCCTTCGTTGAATACCAGTTGTTGATTAGCTCGGAGCTTGGCGGGATCTCACTGACGGTTTCCTTTCTGAAAACGGTGTCGTAGATGGCGTTGACTTGACAATCGTCCATGATGGCAAATTCTTCGAACATGGAGGCTAGATCGGATAGTTCTTCCCCTACAGTAATCTCTACCTCGGACTCTATAGTCACTTTCTTGCCCCACCGTTTAGTGTGTTGCGGTAAGGCCTCAAGTTAGGGTTTCATATTGTCGACCTTCTTTGCGAGCTTGGGTCTTTTGATTCTTGACTGCTTGCTCGTATTTCAAGTCATCTTCGGTAGGCTCGTACCCCAGACCAAACTTGTTCTTGACAAAAGGAATTTCTATGGGGTGCAATATCCCTTGTTGATGCTTCCCTAGGCCTAGACCGGGAAAGTGATTCATATTCCTCATCATGCGGAGGATTTTAGGATTGCCGAGGGTCCATTGTATGTTTCCCCCTTCTTTGTCGATGGTGTTGACGCCAGAGAGAGTGGCATCTTCTATCCCGTATTGGACTTGGTGAACGGGTTGTCCCCCATTTCTGTGGATGGTGATATTCTCGGCCATGATGGTGATTATCTCGTCCCCATTTATGATCTTGACACACTGATGGAGAGTGAAAGGTACCGCATTGGAACTGTGGATCCAAGGTCGGCCCAAAAGTAAGTTGAATGACGCAGGGACATCAAGTACTTGGAATGGGACGGACAATGTCATGCTTCCAAATTCGATATCAACTTCTAACATTCCCATGACTGTACGGGCAGTGCTGTCGTACCCTCTAATGACTTGTGCGGAGGGTTGTAAATCGGAGCTTTTGAGCCCTAGTATGCCCATGACTCGGCTAGGCATTAAGTTGAGTGCAGAACCACCGTCTACTAGAACCCTTGAGATGGGTCTCCCCATTGCCCTTACTTTGAGGTAGATGGCTTCATTGTGTTCGGACCCAAATGGCGGGAGGTCCATGTCGGCAAAAGTGATGACATTGCCGAAGTGAATGTGACCTATCATTGTTGTGAGGTCCTCAGGAGTCGTGTCGGGAGAGACTGATGTGTCATCCAAGTTCTTGATGACGAGGTCTCGGTGTTTCTTTGATGATGCAATAAGGTCCCAGATGGATATGTTAGCTTGCGTCTTCTTGAGCTGTGTTAACAAAGGATCTTCGGGTACGTCGCGTGCTTGCGATCTTTGAGAAGAGGTGTTGGTTGCTGCGGTATTGGAAGGGATTGTGCTCGTTGTTACTCGGCCACTGCGAGTGAGCATGTTCACGGTCCCGTGTAGCTTCTTCTTCCTATTCTCTAAGACTTCCCTCATAATCTCATCATAAGTCACAACATAACAAGAATTATCAAGTTTATTCATATCATCGGAGCCCTCATTCACAATTGGGATCGAATGAGTGGTTCCTTCAAACTCTCCTACCTCTATTACATTGACACCACCCTTATTAGGGATTATGAATTCCTTCTTGTCTATGAGGTCTTGGATGGTGTTGCGGATGGAGAAGCAATCCTCGGTGAGGTGGCCGGTGCATTGATGGTAGTTACACCATTTGTGGTGGGCATGATTGGGACGGAGCGGTTGTGGTTGCTTGTACCCTTGGAGAGGAGTCATTTGCCCCTTGGCCTTTAGAGCTTCATAGGCCTTGGTGATGTTCATGCCATTGAGAGGAGTGTAGATGCGGTCGTTTTGGAACCGCTTGCCTTGTGGTGGAGGGACCTTCTTGTAATTCCCCTTGTCAGTAGTAACGGCATTAACAGAAGCCTCTTTGTTTGAACTAGAGGCGGCCTTGTATCGGTAAGTAGGAGTGGCCTTTTTAATCTCCTTTAGCAAGTCATCCATGCGTACCCCCGCCTCATCATTTGAGAGAAGTCGGAGTAGCAAGCCCCACTTAGGTGGGTGCGGAGATCAATCTTGAGACACTTGAGAAAGATGTCCATTTGCTCTTTTGTGTTTGGCCTCTCAACAATTTCAGAGAGCTTGTCATTCCATCTCCTTGTGAAGTCAATGAAGGATTCGTTGTCTCTTTGAGTGGTGTTCTCGAGCTCTTTACTTGTGGGCCGGTGAGTGGTGTTGCCTTGATATTGATTTTTGAAGGCAAGCATAGCGGCATCCCAATCAAGACGGACAGTGAGCGGGAGAGTTGCATACCAATCCTTTGCCGCCCCCTCGAGGGTGAGAGGAAAGCATTGAGCCATAACTTTTGGGGAGACCTTCTTCGGAACCATAGCCCAAATGTAAGTCTCGATGTGAGCCATCGGGCATGAGTTGCCCTTAAACTTGCTAATTTCGGGCATCTTGAATTTGTCGGGGAGAGCGGCCATCGTGCTCATGAGGATGGATGACTGATAAAGGCTTGTGTTGGAGCCTTTTCCCATGTTGAGGCCGTCGAATTTTTGGTCAATGTAGGCCATGATGGATTCCTCATTGTCATTAACCCCAAAATGGTCGTTGTTGTTGGTGCTTGGTCCTCCCACTTTTTTGGTGTGGGCACTGACATATGGGCTTTAAAACAAACCCTCGGTCCACTCGGATTCCTCATTGTCATTAACCCCCTTGTTCTTGGAGAGCTTGAGGAGCTTGGCTTTCAGTTGGTCAACCTCGACCTCGTGGGCCTCGCTTTGACTGTCGACATGAGCTTGCCACAAGGATTCTTTGGTTTGAGCCTCTTGGTTAAGGGTAGAGACTTGTTGTTGGAGTGCTTGAACCATGGCAGAAAGTTGTTCGAGAGTCATGGCGTTGTTGGTGTTGGAGTCGCCGGCCATTGTTGATGTAGAAGCTGTTGGAGTGATCGGTTCACGGACAAGCCTGTTAGATGAATCCATGTAGATGTGGAGAGTACCAATCAGACCTATAATTGGAGAAGTAGCCCTTTTCAGTCTCGGTTCACACTTTCGGTCCATGAAGAGGTTGAGAACACACAGTTGGGCACACGACTTGAACCACATAAGAAAAAAGACTCTTTTTTTTTATAAGTCGGAGGGAATGGGTCCCTTTTGGGGTTTCTAAGAAGATAATGGAATCGTCACACTAGTATATAGACCATCTCGCGGTCCCATATACTCATCGGATTCCATCGCGTTTGTGAATCCTACACGTGTCGGGATTAAACTAAATTAATGTAGTAAAGCATACATGCGGGGACGGATTTTTTTATTTTTCGTCCAAAATAACCACTTTTGGGGACGGATTTTTATTGTGTCCGTATCAACAAGTTGGCATGTATGATTTGAAAACATTAATTTAGGGAAATCTCGGTACATGGAAACCGACTTGGTCATGGAGTGTTAGACCCTAACTAGAATTGTGTGGTTTGTGCTCGGCTAAAGAGAGGATTAAAGGTCAACCCCGGCATGTAGTCATGAACTACGCCACGGGCTGAGGTTTACCGCTTCGAAAGAGCCAAGGTCGAGTGGAGCTTGAAACTTTCTAGGACGGGCCTCGACGGGTTTGGGGTTGGACTTGTGCGACTCGATAGTGAGCAATTTATAGGAGTATTGTGCATGTAGTGTGAGGTCTATCACGTGACAAAATTTTTTATTATTATTTTTTTTTGAATAGAAAAGATAAAAACACATAAGCACGTAAATTACAACTCCCGAATCACCCGTGTAACCGGTAAATAAAACATAAAAATAAACAGTCCAAGGGTTCAATTCTGTTCTGATGCAGGCAATTGTGCCCACACCCCATTGTTCTGTTCAGTCACTGAAACCTGTTCTTGCCCTGGAAATTGGCCCAGAAGCGCGCGCTTCGGGCTAGTGTTGTGGGAAGCGAGCGCCTGGCGCATTGTATCTGGGAGGCGCCCGCTTCTGGGCTCACCTGTCAGATTATCAGAAACTTATGGACTCAGGGGATTGCCCTGGTCCTGATTGTGTGATGGAACCCCTGCAATGTTTGTTAGCACGAAATAATAGGAGGAATAGGAAGAACACATGGAAGGCCGGCGATTCTGGAATTTGACGCGGGACGCGCGCGCTTTGGGCCATGAAGGTCCGAGGCACGTGCTTCCCATGTCAATTTCCAGAATGCCCAGAAAAGTGAATTAAGAACAGAAACACAAGTTTAACCCTCAAGCAGTCCCCAGCGGAGTCACCACTGTAGATACCCCGGGGGGGACCACGGCTTGGCTAAAGTGCGTGAATTACCCTAGGATGTCTAATTGTATTTTAGAGTCGCCACCCACGTTTTTGAGGAACGTAAGAAAACCTAATGTTTATGAGCCTAAGTTTGATTTACGAAAACAGAGATTCTTTGGGATGAGGGGTTCGGGGGTTAGGTTACGAAATGGGAAGTACTTAAACACCCATTTCGCCCGAGCAAAGTCGGTCTTGTTTGTTCATAATTCACTTTTAAAGATAAATGCGTTCTTCCTATTAAAATGATGATAAAAAGGGGGTTTAAAGTTTGAAATGTAGGGAGATGACTCCTAGGCCAATTCAATGTAATGAAAGGACCGTTGGTGTCATGCCCAAATGGTTTTGGGTGATTGCACATTTGATTGAAGAAGAAGAAGAAGAAGAAGAAGAAGAAGAAGAAGAAGAAGAAGAAGAAGAATAAGAGAAATGCTTAAGACATTTACCTATAGTATCCTTCCAAGAGAACCTCTTGTAAAGCCTTGAAGAAGAGGTTGAATACTTAGTTGAAGAAATCCCTAAGAAAAAGTCTAGGAAAGAAGTGAGTAAGAGGTCTAAAAGTAATGATGTCCAAGGTCCCCTCCAATGATGGATTGGAGGGATTTTTATAGTTGAAAAAGGACTGTTTTTTGGAGCCAAACGGAGTCTCCAAGAAATCTTTCCCGGGCAAAATCATGTATAATGAGCAAGGGAGAGATTCTTGGGCAGAATCTGTAATTGACACACCCCAGAAGCACGCGCATCCCACCTAGGCGGCGGAAGGCGCGCGCGTCTGGTCTCAAGGGGCGGAGTCGCGCGACTCTGAGAAGCAATTTTTGACAGAATGGACTAGAGAGTTAGAACTGTTTTTCAGTTTAGTCCCAGGACTTAACGGAGTCCTTCTGGAACTTAACCAAAGTAACATAAACTAACAGAAAACACTTAAAAGAGGGAGAAACACAAAATCAAGTGTGCAATCGGGGTGAGCGGTCCAAGGCGGGGTGTCTACAGGAGGCGTTACACGAACCACCATAGATTAAAGGAGAAGAGGAGAGAAAGGAATGGACTAGATAGCTAGGAGAGGGCAAGTACTGAGAAATGAACTTTTGGGAGTTTCTTTTGTGTTGTTGTATCAAATGGGCTAGGCCATCTATATATTTTATTCCCTTTACTAAGTTCACCCACAATCTTTCCTTTAAAGCTTAACTAGGTCACGTGTCGCGGTTGGTCCTGTAGACACCCCGCCTTGGACCGCTCACCCCGATTGCACATTTGATCTTGTGTTTCTCCCCATTTTAAGTGTTTCTCGTTAGTTTCTGTCACTTCCGTTAAGTTCCTGACTGACTTCGTTAAGTCCAGGGACTAAACTGAATAACAGGGCTGACTTTCTAGTCCATTCTGTCAAAATCGCCTTCTCTGAGTCGCGCGCCTCCGACAGGAGGATCCAGACGCGCGCGCCTCCCGCCCCAAAGCAGGAAGCGCGCGCCTCTGGGCGTCGGTTACAGATTTCTGGTCAGGATTCTCTCCCTTGCTCAATTTACAGGATTTTGCCCGGGAAAGATTTCTTGGTGACTGAGTTTTGGCACAAAAAACATCTCTCTTTCACCTATAAAAACCCCCCTTTACCTCCATTTTCAAGCACCTTGGACCTTAGGCTCTCAATATTACATTCTCAATAAGACACAAAAATTTCACACTTACAAAGCATTTCCAAAGGATTTCTCAAAAGAATTCATCAAGAAGTGTTTGAAGTCTCTTGAAGTCTAGGTAAAGTTATTTCTTTCCTCTTCTTAACTTCATCTCTTTTCTCTTTCTTTTTGTTTTATCAAAGTGCAATCACCCAAATCATTTTGGGACATGACTCTAATGATCACCTCATCTCATTGAGGTCGGTTAAAGAGTTGTCTCCTACATTCCAAACTCTATTTTAAAACCCCTTTTTATGATTTAAAGAAGAAGAAGAAGAACGTTTATCATTCATGTAGATTTTGATCAAGCAAGACCAACTTTAGTTGGGCGAGATGGGTGTTTCGGTACTTCCCATCTCGTAACCTAACCCCCGAACCTCAAAAACAAAGAATCTCTGTTTTCGTAATCAAACTTAGGCTATCATCAATAGGTTTTTCTTATGTTCCTCAAAACATAGGTGGCGACTCTAAAAAACAAGTTAGACATCCTAGGATAATTCACGCGCTCTAGCCAAGCCGTGGTTCCCCCGGGGTATCTACATTGGCGACTCCGCTGGGGAGGAATTGAGGGTTAAACTTGCATTCTGATCAAAATCTACATCTTTTCTGGGCATTCTGACTCCTGATGGGGGAGGCGCGCGCTTCTGGCCTCTTCAGCCTAAGGCGCGCGCATCCCGCATCAAGGACCAGAATCGCCCGCTTCTTCATGTTCTTCATCTTCTTCTTTTGCTATTCTCCACTAATCATTTCTGCAAGGGTTACAATATACACATAGGACCAGGGCAATCCCCTGAGTCCAAAATCTAACAATCTGACAGGTGTGCCCAGAAGTGCGCGCCTCCCAATAGCATCCCGCCATGCGCGCGCGTCTCGTATCAAAACTCAGAGGCGCACGCTTCTGGGTTGGTTCCCAGAACAGAAACAGGTCTCAGAACAGAGTAGTATGATGGGGGTGTGGGCACAGTTGCCTGCATCAGTGGTTATTCTGAACTTCGGACTGTTCTAATTTTATGTTCTATTTTATCGGTCACACGGGTGATTCGAAAGTTGTAATTATGTGCTTATTTGTTTTTTTTATTTCTTTTGAAAAAAAAAATATAAAAAATATTTTTTCACCTGTTAGACCTCACACTACATGCACATATTCCTATGAATTGCTCACCATCGAGTCGCACAAGTCCAACCCCAAACCCGTCGAGGCCCGTCCTAGAAAGTTTCAAGCTCCTCTCGACCTTGGCTCTTTCGAAGCGGTAAACCTCAGCCCGTGGCGTAGTTCATGACTACATGCCGGGGGTGACCTTTGAGCCTCATATTCAAGCCGAGCACAAGCCACACAATTCTAGTTAGGGTCTAACACTCCGTGACTCAAGTCGGTTTCCATGTACCGAGATTTCCCTAAACTAATGTCTTCAAATCATACATGCCAACTTGTTGAAACGGACGCAATAAAAATCCGTCCCCAAAAGTGGTTATTTTGGACGAAAATAAAAATCCGTCCCCGCATGTATGCTTTACTACATTAATTTAGTTTAATCCCGATATATGTAGGATTCACAAACGCGATGGAATCCGATGAGTATATGGGACCGCGAGATGGTCTATATACTAGTGTGACGATTCCATTATTTTCTTAGAAACCCCAAAAGGGATCCATTCCCTCCGACTTATAAAAAAAAAGGAGTCTTTTCTTATGTGGTTCGAGTCGTGTGCCCAACTGTGTGTTCTAAGCCTCTTCGTGGACCGCAAGTGTTACTCAAGACTGACAAGGGCCTCTTCTGCAATCTAGGTTCAATTGGTACTTACAGAGTCTACCGGGATTCGGCAAATCGGTTAGTCCGTGAAGAGATCACTCCAACAGCTCCTACATCAACAATGGCCGGCGGCTCCAACACCAACAATGCCATGACTCTCGAGCAACTCGCAACCATGGTCCAACTCCTCCAAGAGCAAGTCTCAACCCTTAATAAGGAGGCACAAAGCAAAGACAACATTTGGCAATCCCACCTCAACAGCCAAAGGGAGGCCCAAGAGGCCGAGATGGAGCTAATGAAAGAAAAGCTCACTAATCTTGCCAAGGGGAAGTGCAAAAATGACGATGACGAATCCGAATGGACCGAAGGTTTGTTCAAAAGTCCTTATGTCAACACCCGCACCAAGAAAGTGGGAGAGCCAAGTTCCGAGAACAATGAGCCCAAAATGGTGGATTCTATCATGTCCTACATCGACCAAAAATTCAATGGGCTCCACATGGGGAAAGGCTCCGACACAAGCCTTTATCAATCATCCATCCTCATGAGTACTATGGCCGCTCTTCCTGATAAGTTCAAGATGCCCGACATAAGCAAATTCAAGGGCAACTCTTGTCCTATGGCTCACATTGAGACTTATATTTGGGCAATGGTTCCGAAGAAGGTCTCCCCCAAGGTGATGGCTCAATGCTTTCCTCTCACTCTCGAGGGGGCGGAAAAAGATTGGTATGCTACTCTCCCGCTCACTGTCCGTCTTGATTGGGACTCCGCCATGCTTGCCTTCAAGAACCAATACCAAGGCAACACCACTCACCGGCCCACAAGGAAAGAGCTAGAGAACACTACTCAACGAGACCACGAGTCCTTCATCGACTTCACAAGGAGATGGAATGATAAACTCTCCGAGATTGTGGAAAGGCCAAATACCAAGGAGCAAATGGACATCTTTCTCAAATGTCTCAAAATTGATCTCCGCACCCACCTTAGTAGGGCTTGATATGCGGATTTCTCCCAAATGTATGAGGCGGGGGTCCGAATGGACGAGTTGCTCAAGGAAGTCAAGAAAAGTGCTCCTAGCTACCGCTACAAGGCCGCTTCCAACTCCACAAAAGAGGCCTCGGTCAACGCCGTCACTATCGACAAGGGGAATTACAAAAAGGTTCCTCCACCCCAAGGGAAGAAGTCTCGAAATGACCGTGTCTACACGCCTCTCCAAGGCATGACTCAAACCGAAGCTTTCGAAGTCCTCAAAGCAAAGGGTCAAGTCACACCCGTACAAGGGTACCAACCCAAGACGGTCAACCCCAATCATGCTCACCACAAATATTGTGGCTACCACCAATATAGTGGCCACACCACCGAGGAATGCTTCGTTCTCCGCAATGTCATTCAAGATCTCATAGTCAAGAAAGAATTTGTAGTGACTAATGGCAAACATGTCAATGTAATAGAGATAGGAGAACTCGAGGGGACCACCCATTCAATCCCAATTGTGAATGGGGGCCCCAATGTTATGGATAAACTTGACAATTCTTGTTATGTTGTGACTTACGATGAGGTAATGAGGGAAGTACTAGAGAATAGGAAAAAGAAGCAAGATGGGAACGTCAACATGCTAACTGGATCCGGTCGAGTCATAGCAAGCAACCCTTCTACTTCCGCACCAAGCTCCTCTTCTCAAAGGCCGCAAGCTCGCGACACTCCCGAAGATCCTCTACTTGTCCAACTCAAGAAAACTCAAGCCAACATCTCTATTTGGGACCTCATCGCATCCTCAAAGAAACACCGAGATCTTGTCATCCGCAATCTCGATGATACATCAATTTCTCCCGATACTACTCCTGAGGACCTCACGGCAATGATCGGTCACATTCATTTTGGCAACGTCATCACCTGTGCCGATATGGACCTTCCACCATTTGGTTCCGACCACAACAAGGCTATTTACCTCAAGGTACGAGCAAGGGGGAAGCCCATCTCAAGAGGCTTAGTGGACGGTGGTTCCGCACTCAACCTCATGCCTGGCAGAATCATGGGCATACTGGGGCTTAAGGATTCCGATTTGAAGCCTTCTACTCAAGTAATCCGAGGTTATGACAGCACCGCCCGTACAGTCATGGGCATGATCGAAATAGACATTGAGTTTGGGAGCATGGTCATTCCAAGTGCTTGACATCCCGGCCTCGTTCAACTTGCTTTTGGGTCGACCATGGATTCACAGTTCTAATGCCGTCCCGTAAACTCTCCATCAATGTGTCAAGATCCGAAATGGTAATGAAATAGTGACCGTCATGGCCGAAAACGTCACTATTCAGCATGGTTTACCACACTCCACTCTCTCCGGCGTCTCAATCAACGCCATTGACAAGGAAGGGGGAAACGGATCATGGACCCCCAGCAATCACAAAGTCCTCCGCATGATGAGAAATATGGACTACTTCCCTGGTTTAGGCCTAGGGAAATATCAACAAGGAATCCTACATCCTGTGCGAGTCCCATTTGTCAAGAACACATTCGGTTTGGGGTACGAGCCTTCCAGAGAAGACTTGAAACAAGAGCAAGCGATCAAGAATGAAAAGGCCTGAGCTCGTAAAGAAGGCCATCGTTATGAGGTCCCTAATCTAAGGCCTTACCGCAAGACGTTGAATGGCTATTTTGTCCGCCAAGGGGAAGACGTTCCATACATGATATTTCCCAAGCCATGGGTTAACAATAAGGGTGTCAAAAATCCCGGTCTCGAAATCTTCTCCGATTGTGAGATCCAGAAATCCGAAAGGGAACCAACTCCCATGTCGCCCCGTGAATGGTGGGGAAGGAAGGTGACTATAGAGTCCGAAACAGAAATCATCGTGGGGGAAGAACCGACAGATTTAGCCTCCATGTTCGAAGAGCTTGCCATAATGAATGAATTCCAAGTCAACGCCATCCATGACACCGTCATCATGAATGAGACTATCAGTGAGATCCCTCCAAGCTCCGAGCCGATCAACAATTGGTATTCTACGAAAGGGCCCGTGGTATCCGAGGAATTCTTAGTCCAAGAAATGGGTTGCATACCCCGCACAGCAACAAAGGAAGAGCGGTTCACACTTACTTTCGTGTCCGAGAGTGTCTCTAATACCCTCACCCAAGAGGATATGGAGGCCATAGCCGAGCGTGTGTTTCCTTTCTTTGCTAATGAAAAATTTGATATTTCTGAGTACCCTGAGATTGCAAATATCATAAATGATGAATTAACTAATAATGAACTTAATGAACAAGTTAATAACGATTCAAATTATGATGAAATAGACCACGAAAACACAACATACTTAAATGAACTTGCTCAACAGGTCCGTAGTCGTGGTGAAAATGGTCCAGGGGCTGACGAAGAATTGCATGTTGTTAATCTGGGTACCGACGAAGAGCCAAGAGAAACTAAGATCGGAAGCTTCTTCAAGGGGGACGACAGAGACAGATTGACTGCACTACTACGGGAGTTCGTGGATGTGTTCGCATGGTCATACAAAGACATGCTGGGTTTGGACAGAAAGGTAGCGGAGCACAGAATTCCGATCAGAGAAGATGCCAAGCCGGTAAAACAGAAGCTCAGAAAGATCAAGCCAGAATGGTCTCTGCAAGTCAAAGAAGAGATCGAGAAGCTCCTCAGTGTGGGTTTCATCAAGGTTATCGAGTATCCGACATGGTTAGCCAACATCGTGACAGTCAGAAAGGCAAACGGCAAGGTTCAAGTTTGTGTGGACTTCCGGGATTTGAACAAAGCTTCCCCGAAAGACGATTTTCCACTCCCTAACATCGACATGCTGGTCGACTCCACTGCTGCGTACGAGGTTCGTTCATTCGTGGATGGGTTCGCTGGGTACAATCAGATTCTCATGGCCGAGGAATATCAACATAAGACAGCCTTCACAACACCGTGGGGTACCTTTTACTACACAGTCATGCCATTCGGGTTAAGAAACGCTGGGGCTTCCTACCAAAGAGCCGTGACAGACTTGTTCCACGATATGATTCACAAAGAAATCGAGGTCTATGTGGACGACATGATCATTCACTCCAAAGGGACCGATGGTCAACATGTAATCAATCTCCGCAAGTTCTTCGAAAGGCTTCGTCAACACAAGATGAGGCTCAACCCTGCAAAGTGCACGTTCGGTGTTATCCGAGGCAAAGTCCTTGGTTATATGGTCACTGAAAGGGGAATTGAAGTAGATCCCTCCAAAATCAAGGCAATCATTGACATGCCTCCTCCAAAGATGCAGAAAGAGATCAAAGGCTTCATGGGCAGACTACAATACATCAGTCGGTTTGTGCACCAACTCACTTCCATGTGCGAGCCAATCTTAAAGCTACTCAAGAAGAATGTGGCTCTAGAATGGACCGACGCGTGCCAAGAAGCCTTCGACCAAGTGAAGCATTACTTGACGTGCCCTCCTGTTCTAGTTCCACCGCACAAAGAGAAGCCTCTTTTGCTCTATCTCACTGTCAATGATGAAGCCCTAGGGGTTATGTTAGCACAAGAGCAACGAGAGTCCACAAAGGAGAATGCCATTTATTTTGTCAGTCGCCGATTCCAAGGAGGCGAAAAGAACTACTCTGTCTTGGAGAAGTCATGTGCATCATTGGTTTGGGTTACTCAAAAGCTCAAACACTATATGGAAGCTTTTTTGATCAAGCTAGTAGCAAAGGTGGACCCGCTCTGCTACATCTTCGAGAAGCCTTTCATGTTAACAAGAATAGCCAAATGGTACTTCATGCTCGCCGGCTATGATATCACTTACGTCACACTAAAATCCGTCAGGGGGAAAGTGTTCAGTGACCAGCTTGCCGAATTCCCGTGTGACGAAGTGAAGGGGGAAGACGTACAGTTCCCCGACGAGCATTTAATTTGTACTGCAACCGAGGAAAATAAGTGGCAACTTTTTTTCGATGGCACCGCCAATAAACATGGTTTTGGTATAGGAGTATTGCTTGTCGATCCAAAATACATCTACACTCCCATTGCCATCCGTCTGGAATTCGAAGCTACCAACAACATTGCTGAGTACGAAGCATGCATAGCAGGGCTCGAAGCAGCTCTCGAAAGAAACGTCACGGAACTAGAAGTATTCGGCGACTCTTTGCTCCTTATCAATCAGCAATCGGGTAAATGGCGAATCCAAGACCCGACCCTCCAACAGTATGGTCAGCACCTTGAAGAATTGGTTGAACAATTCCAAGAGATCACTTTCAACTACCTGCCAAGGGATAAAAATCGCTTCGCCGATGCACTGGCCACCATAGCTTCATTAGTCGAAATGCCCAAACGGAAAATGGTGAAGCCTTTCAAAATTGCCCGAAGGAACAGTCCGGCGTACTGCATGAGTATCAAGATCAACGAGGTTCAAACAAACTCTCCGTGGTATTCGGATATCATGAATTTCCTCAAAGATGGCACTTATCCAGAGAATAGCAATAAGAAGTCTCAAGCGGCTCTGCAAAGGCTAGCCTCTCGGTACGTAATGATTGGGGACCGAGTCTACAAAAGGCACCACGACGGGATCAATCTCTTATGCGCCAATGAGGCCGAAGATCAAGAGATAATGTGTGAAGTGCACGAAGGAGAGTGTGGACCCTACATGAATGGGTTTATGCTAGTCAAGAAGATACTCCGCATTGGTTACTATTGGAGCAATATGGAACGAGACTGTATCGAAAAAGTCAAAAGGTGTGCCAAGTGCCAATTCCATGCTAATCTGCAACATGCTCCACCCTCGCAACTTTACAACATGGTTACACCTTGGCCTTTCTCTTGTTGGGGGATAGACATCATCGGTAAAGTCCATCCTACCGGAAGCAATGGACAGTCATTCGTCCTAGTGGCCGTCGACTACTTCACAAAGTGGATCTAAGCACAAGCCTATCGGACCCTCAACGACAAGAAAGTGGCCGAATTTGTAAAGATTAATATCATGTGCCGATACGGCGTGCCTCATAAAATCATTTCCGACAACGGCTCTCACTTTGATAAGGAAATGGATGCACTTTTGGTAGAATACAAGATTACCAAGCACAAGTCATCTCCTTACCGTCCCCAAGCAAATGGCGCGGTTAAAGCAGCAAATAAGACCATCGAGACCATCGTCAAGAAAATGGCATCAACAGGAAGGGATTGGCCCGAGAAGCTACCATTAGCATTGTGGGGCTACCGCACATCAATACGGTCAGCAACAGGAGAAACTCCTTATGCATTAGTCTATGGTTCTGAAGCCGTACTCCCAATCGAACTTGAAGTCCCATCTCTACGGGTATTCCTCGAGAATCAAGTCAACGAGGTCGACTGGATGCAAAGTCGATATGAACAGCTAGCCTTACTCGACGAGAAAAGGCTAAGAGCACTCGAACGCACAAGGGCGTATCAGCAAAGGATGGCAAGAGCTTTCAACAAAAAGGTGAAGCCTCGAAACATCAATGTGGGAGATTTGGTCTTAAGACAACATCCTCCGAATGCCATGAATCCCCTGGGGAAATGGGGACCCCGATGGATCGGTCCGTACGTGGTCAAAAGGATACTAAGCGGCGGTGCAGTCCGACTCGTGGATTTAGATGGTGACCAGCTGCCAAAGGAGGTCAACCTCGAAAAGCTCAAGAGGTTCTATGCTTAATAAACAAAGACCATAAAAAAAAAAAAAAAAAAATCACTCGCTAGGTTGAAAACACGCAAGGGCGGCCTAGGCAAAAATTAGAGCACGTGCAAAAAAGAAGCCTGCTAGATTGAAAACCCGAAAGGGCGGTCTAGGCAAAAAACAGGGTGCACAAAAAAAAAAAAGGGGTCTTTGTTTGCTTGAACTACGGAGACCTGAGCCTCCCAACTGGAGGAACGTAGGCAACCTTCGGGTGCGGTCTAAAACATATCAAAAATACCCAATTCACTTCAAATAACAAGATGCAATTTTTATTCATCCAATGAGTTATTCAAGCCATTACAACGGATTTATTGAGCAACAAAAGACATCGAAACATTAAATCCTAAAAAAAAGTGGTCTAATTTAATTGCAATCTCTTAGGGTACTAAGAAAAGTCCAATTTTCTCTTAGCCTTCAAAGGACCACCCGATCGTCTCTCAATCCTTTTCTTCTTGGATAACGGAGGAGCACTAATACGCACCGAAACCTTCTGTGTTGCGACACGTCTCCTAGCATAAAAGTCATCCAAAGGAGTACCGAAAGGGTCAGCAAGAATGTTACTCGAATCAGCAGCAGCCTCCCTATATCTCAAAGCGCTGCTAGGGTCAAAACCCTTTCCCAACAACTCGGCACGAAGCACATCGACCCAAGTGATGCCACGGTAAAGGGTGCCAAACAAATAATCCAAGTAGCTCTCGGGAAGGAAGACACTCCCCCGATGCAGAGGAGCAAAAGCCCAACGGTTGCGATCATCTCCCCAAGCCGACTGAAGCTCACTCGAGAAGTCCGGACCCATGTAAGCAACTAGACGAAGCATTCCGTCCCTCGGAAAAGGAATTATCTGTTGGCGACCAAACTGCCGCAGAACACGCTCTGGCTGGTAAAATGAAGAATCTCTCAAGCCGGGTACAACCACGTGCTGAAAACCAAGAGTCCATTCCACAAAAGGACGAAGACCCCAAGAAGGAGGGCACCACTCAATATCGACGGTTACCCAAGAGGCAAAGAATCTCTTCCAACCATCTTCAGATAAATCCCAGATCAACAGCTTCCTCCTATGAATAGCAAAAGGAGACAAATCACCATCCGGGGAATAAATCTTGAAGTGTTCTCTGAGCCATATGGTCAAGAGCAAAGGGCTTCCCCGACACATCTTGTCCGTCCTATGTAACTCATCAAGGCCGTGCAACGTCTCCCCTACAATAAGAGGGATTATACTAAATTGTTGCTCCTTGGCTTGCAAAATAATCTCAGCCAACGGCGCATCCGCAGTCCCGAAGGGTGTAACAAACAGAACTTCACTAAAGAGACAAGCGGCCATGGCATTCCTCTTGAAAGATTGAACCACCGGATCCTCTGAGTGTAAACTGAAGAACATCGGCAACTCAGTTATGTCAATCACAGTACTGTGCAACATCTTCCTCACGTCCTCGACAGGGAGATTCAGTAACTCAACCCAAGAGTCAATGGCACCACGGTGATATTTAGGGACGGCAATCCGACCGGCCAGAGGCATGCCAAGGATGGCCCCGAAATCATCAACAGTCGGCACCATTTCATTAGCTGAAAAGTTGAAGGTATGTCTATCGCAATCCCAGAAAGCTGCGGCAGCCCTCAACAAATCCCAATCCGGCTTCAACGTCCGCAAAGTGAAAAGAATTCGGAACCCGAAGTCTTTAATGAAGGCCTTCTTGGGATGGGTCTTAAAAGAATACACAAAAGTATCCAAGTCCTTTTCATACCGACTAACAACCTTGGCATTAAGAACAAAATAATTGGAAGCCATGGAAAATGTTGATTACAAGCGAAGTTGAGCAATAATATGATGTTCAAAAATGGCAGAAAGGAGCTGTGAGAATCAAGTGGTCGAACAGAAGCTGATATTATTGCTGTTGGGGGGTCTTTTGGTCAGCAAATGTCAAGCCCGGAATTCCGCCTCCCAGACGCGCGCGCCACCCGCCAGCGGTCTGAAATGCGCGCGCGTCTCAAGCCTACAAAAGAAAGCGCACGCCTCCCAAGTCTAGATCACTTCAGAAAACGCCTTGTCAGAAATCTCCAGCCTAAATCAAGACACAACCCCGGTCCTCGGACACCTAGTTGGGCACACCTTCTTCTGGTCCGCCCTTAAGGCATGTCAAAGATTGAAAGTAGGATAGAAACTCCCACTCAAAAGTAGACTGTCCTTCTCCAGATTCCGAACTCCCTAAGTTCTGTCACGGGTGCCATACCCCCCTCAAGAGTCAATCTCAAGATTTCATCCCCAGCAGGAACATTCTTCTGGTCGCGGTCAACTGTGCCCGCACCCCACAAGTCAAAGAGTCAAGTGTGACTCCAAGTGGCACGCGACTTCAAAGCAATATTTCATCAACGAATTTCACTAACGGATTCGTCAACAAAGGTTCAGTAACGGCCTCTCCAAAGGTTCACTAACGGCCTCTTCAAAGGTTCACTAACGGCCTCATCAACAGATTTCACTAACGGATTCGTCAACAAAGGTTCACTAACGGCCTCTTCAAAGGTTCACTAACGGCCTCTTCATAGGTTCACTAACGGCCTCCTCAAAGGTTTACTAACGGCCTCTTCAAAGGTTCACTAACGGCCTCTCCAAAGGTTCACTAACGGCCTCTTCAAAGGTTCACTAACGGCCTCTCCAAAGGTTCACTAACGGCCTCTTCAAAGGTTCACTAATGGCCTCTCCAAAGGTTCACTAACGGCCTCATTCAAAGGCTCACTAATGGCCTCATTCAACATATTCAGCCGGCAGGTTCACCTAATGGATCATGCTGTAGATACCCCGGGGAACCACGGCTTGGCTAGAGCGGTGAATTATCCTAGGATGTCTAACTTGTTTTAGATTTGTTTAGAGTCGCCACCTATGTTTTTAAAGGAACATAAGAAAAACCTAGAAATAGCCTAATTTATGTACAAAATCAGAGATTCGGGAGAGAAGGGTTCGGGGGTTAGGTGACGGAGTGGGAAGTACTTAAACACCCACTCCGCCCCGCTTACGCGGGTCTTGCTACTATTGGTGTTCTAATATTTACATGTCCTTCAATTAATTAAATAGAAATGTGCTAACAATTGTGATGAGAAGAAAAGAGGAAATAAAGGGGAAATAAAATAGAATTGTTTTATTTATTTAATGATAAAGATTACATGTAACAAGTAATGTTAAAGAATTACATTAAGAGATGAAGAGAAATTAACATGGTGAATTAAAGTTAAGATTAAAATGTAGGGAGATAACCTTAACTAACTTCAATATGTGAAGTAGTCATGTTGGTCATGTCCCATTAATGGGGATTGCATACTAGTAAGACTAGACAAATAAAATAAGAGAAGAAAAGAGATGTTGTACCTTAGGAAAGAGGACTTCAAACTTGGACTTGAAAATGGTGTTGTTGTAGAGAAAATGTTGTGCAAACACTTTGTGTAGTGTTTTTGTAGAGAAAGATTGTTGAGATGATTTGTGTAGAGTTTTTGTTCAAGTCTCAAAAATTGGTCCTTTTCCAAGGTAGAAGATGATGGTTTTTATAGGTAAAAAAGAGAGGGAAAGGTTGGAGGGAAAAGATGATCATCCATGTGAAATGGAATTGACCAATCAAAAATAAGATAAATAAAATAATAAATAAAAGAAATAAAAGAAAATCAAATAAAATAAAAAGGAAATATTTTGTTTTAATGAAAAGGCTAGAAGTGTGGGATTGGGAGTTAATGAGAAAAGGGGGGATGAATGTGGATGAGAAAATAGGTCTTTTGTGATCAAGAAAGAGATGTTGCAAATAAGAAAATGGAGGGAAATAAGGTGCAATCCGTTACTGCCAAAATGGGAAGCACGCGAGTCCGGCTTTTGGGTCGGGACGCGCGCGCGGCTCACTGGCAGTGCCGGAAGCGCCCGCGGGTAAAAATGACAGAAAGACAGAAATGACTCTAAAATTAATTCTGTTATGCAGTTTAGTCCAAAACTAACGGAATCAGTTAAGAACTTAACCGAAGTAACAGTAATTAATAAAAAATAAGTTAAATAAAAATACTATGTATGCAATCGGGGTGAGAGGTCCAAGGCGGGGTGTCTACAGAGCCCCTCGGCGACGTGGATTGCGAAGCAAAACGCGTCGACGAAAGAAAGACAACCGCCGAGGACATCGACAAGAGAAAACAAAGACTCGATAAAGCAGGAATTTGAAATTACAAAGGATAGAAATGCGCTCCCTGTGTGAGCGACTTTTGCTGATGGAAGAGGTATGGTGATTTGAGCGGTCCACCATAGACCAAAAAATTGGTGCGCGGTGCGGCATATTCTGATGCGCTGTGCGGCGGTATGGTGATTTGAGCGGTCCACCATAGACCAAAATTGGTGCGCGGTGCGGCATATTCTGATGCGCTGTGCGGCGGTATGGTGATTTGAGCGGTCCACCATAGACCAAAAATTGGTGCGCGGTGCGGCATATTCTGATGCGCTGTGCGGCGGTATGGTGATTTGAGCGGTCCACCATAGACCAAAATTGGTGCGCGGTGCGGCATATTCTGATGCGATGTGCGGCACTTGTTGATTCTGGTACTCTGTGCGGTACCTGGTGCTCTGTGCGGCACCTGTTGATTCTGGTACTCTGTGCGGTACCTGGTGCTCTGTGCGGCACCTGGTGCTCTGTGCGGCACCTGGTGCTCTGTGCGGCACCTGTTATGTGTATGCTTTGCAGATATATGTACTTGTGCAGGGACATGCATGAAATATGATGATTGAGAGAAATTGTGCCCGTGGTGTGATGTGATCTTGAAAGCACCTTTGCAATGAGAGAGAAGTAAGAATGTAAAGAGTGATCTTGTGTGCGGTGTGATTTTGAGGAAAGCGTCGGATGTATTCATACCTTCACTTACCATTGCCGCTTGAGTGGAGATGGATTCTTTAAGTCCGTGGAGGATGCTTTGATGGAGAATGTCCATTCTTTAGATGTTGATGAGAGAATGCCCTTGATGTTGGGTTGGCGAGACGGTACTCTGGATGATGGGTTGGTCGTGCCAAGAGGCTGCCTACGTATCCCTTTAAGAGAATCAGACCAGCGTAGTTCAAGGATGATGGAGAACGCTGGAGGAGAGGCTAGGAGCAAAGCAAAGTAAAGCACATAATTTTGCACATAGAAGGAAAAAAAAAAAATCTTTTTTTTTTTTTTTTTTTTTTTTTTAAGATTAGAAATGAAAGAATATGCACACATGTGAGGAAAAGAGATTTTTTTTTTTTTTTTTTTTTTCTTTTTTTAAGTTCGTGGGTGAACCATTTTAACCATTGTGTGCTTGTGAAGCCAACCCAAGATCAAGTCATGTTCAGTCGAAGTCCGGATTGTCTCGCTTGAATTCTGTTGTCGCTGGTGTGCCCAACGAAGATTGATGTCTAGCCCCAAGAGATTTGTCGATTATGGGGCTTCAAAAGGCTTTTGATGCCGAGATGAGGGGTTGCTGATTGTAAAGCCCCTAGAATGCCTTTGATGCCAAATTTTGAGGGACTTGCATAGCTCCAAGATAAATCAGCTCTTGGCCCATTCGAGTAAATCGCCCTTTGTTGTTGTAGTGAGCAAGCCCCAAGAGGAGATCGTTGATGCCAAGCTTCGAGAGATTGCAAAGCCCCAAGTGTCGTGGGCTTGTAGATGGCGGGATGTGAAGACCTTTCATTGTAAAGCCCCAAATTATCTCGTGATTGGCTCGGCATTGAGAGCGGATGTACCGTTTGGTAGAATTCTTGATAGAGATCTCCTTCTTGCTCTTACTGGGGAGATGAATGGCCTCATTGTGGTCGATACCCAAATGGCTGAGGGCTTATGTCAAAGGATGCAGTAATGTCTTGCGGTGCCGTCGAGGTCGCAGAGGATAAGGTCTTGGTGTGATAAAGTCCCAAATAAGTATGCTTGCTTGACTCTTCTTGAGTTGAACTAATGACGGATCTTCGGATGCAACTAGTGCTGTGGCCCAACTTTATCTGAGCTGCACCTTGTGCTTTTGATCTTGGAGAAGGGGGTGCTGAATTGCAGAAACATTGGGATTGGCCGTGGCATTTCCCGCTATAACCCTGTTTTGATTAGAGTTTAGCATATTGAATCTTTTTCCTTTTCTCTAAGACTTCCTTCAAAATCTCGCTTGAAAGTTCTAACAAAAATCATCAACTTCATTCATAACATCGGAGTCTTCATTTAAAACCAAGAGGCCTTTGACTTGAAGTGTTGAGAGACCTTTGAAGCTTGATCTCTTTCATGGAGCTATAAGACTACTCCACATTGAATTGCTTGAGCATTGCTGTCCCCAAAAGACTGTCGGTTGCGAAGCCCCAATATTGCCCTTTGCTCGGATTACTGTAATGCCGTAGCCCAAAAGATTGTAGATTGCGAAGCCCCTTGAGACCTTCGGTGCCGAATTGAGGAAGCTCCCAATGTTTCACATGACTCGGCTGGGGATACTGCTGGGGAGTTAATTGCTCTTTGCCGAGTGAGCCTTTAAGACTTGACCGTAGCCCCTAGAGTGCCATCATTGATTGCGAGAAAGGTCTATCCTTGATTGGGGGAACGAGCACGGGCACACGTGACAAGAGGGCTTTTTGACATCCCTTTTGGGAGACTTTGAGGATAGTCTCACACATCTTTCTCAAACATAGCCTCTAGGATGTATTGATTGTCAAGTGAAGCAAAAGAAGTCCTTGTCCTTGAGTCACATAGCCCCTAGGGCGTCACCATTTGTTGAGCAAAGCAAGAGTGACTCATCCTCGTGTGAGGGAATAAACATGAGAGGATATGGCAAGAGCTACTCCATTTCTCGGGAGCCTTTCGGCGTACTTTAGAAGCACATACTTGAAGAAGCCTTGAAAACTGAGACACATGTTGTTGCTATTTGCTGCCCAAGCCAATTGATTAGCTAGGGATTATTTGTGCAACCTCGTGCCCTTTTATGATGGGCTTGTTCTCGGATGGATCTTGGTTACCACGGGCCTTCTTTTCATGAACCCAAAAATGCACACTGCTGGAGAATGATGCCAATAACCCAAAACAACCTTTGATGGTGCCATATCTTGTCGAGCTTTTTGCAATCCCAAAGTTGACTCGGTGGGGAATTGACTTGCTGAGGAGATTCAATGTAGAACTTGTCTTCTTTAGAGGCCGGGGATCTCCATTTCTCTTTCCCTTCTCTCTCTCACTCTCTCATTTTTTTTATGACGCACCCTGTTTTTTGCCTAGACCGCCCTTTCGGGTTTTCAATCTAGCGGGCATCTCTTTTGCGTCTTCATCATTTTTTTATTTTTTTTTTGACTTAATTGATGAGGAAGTGTGCATTGACTCTACCTGAGGAGATAAGACATGTGATTTTGCGGTGGAGACCTCTTGTCACTAAAGGTGAGTGACATTGACTTGACTAGGGAAGTGTCCCTAGTATTGACATGTATTTTTTATTGAATTGAATGACTCGCGAAGGCAAGTAAGTCATTAAGAGAGAAGAGAAGGAAAGCCCCAACTTGATTGCAAGAAATTGGGAGTATGCAGAAAGAATAGAAGTCCCTAGACTTGACAAGGAGCGCGAAATGATTCCAAATCTAAGAAAGTTGTTCAATCTTTTTGGTGATTAATTCATTGGCAAATGAATCGTACAAAGATGTCTTGACAAGTTCGAGATGAAGGCCGATCACCATAACGCGCTAGGGCTAAACATATCTTCTTTCTTGCATGAGACCGGACCCGCAGGTTGCCTACGTTCCTCCAGTGTAGAGGCTCAGGTCACCGTAGTTCTTGTTGATTCTCCATTCTTCGGGATGGATTGTTGCTTCGTCCTTCGTTGGTGGATGATGATGATGATCTTGATGTGAACTTCTTTGATTGAGGGGGATTTTTTTTTTTTTTTTTTTTTTTTTTGTGCTCTAACTTTTGCCTAGGTTGATTTGATGGTTTCAACCTAGCGAGCTCTTTTTTTTTTTTTTTTTTTTTTTTAATCCCCCTTTGAAAACTTTGCTTGACTTCTTCATGATTGTTGCTCCACCTTGTTTGTCTTGGCTTCGTCGTTGATGTTGGCGTCGATGTTTAGCCCCTAGGCGTTCAAGCGATGGCCTTCGTTCTAAAACTTGTTTAGACATCTTTTCATCATTTTACCAAGAATTAGATTGAACAACTTGGAAGAGTGTATAAGGATAAGAACGACTTTTATTTGATAAGAAGACTCGACACTTAACATGGGACGAGAGAAAACATTAATGCACACAAAAGAGGACTTTTGACTCTCTTTTTTTTTTTTTTTTTTTTTATCCTATCTCTAGGTAGAGAAAGAGAAACGGAGATTGTTGTTGTAGTCCCCATTATCGTTGTAGTCTCCTTGTGGCATGATTTCTTGTAGAAGCCCCATTTCGAAACCAAATCATTCTTCTTTGATGAGTTCTTGCATGTTGGCACTCTCTAAAGGTTGCTCTTCACCCACAGTAAATTCGACGTTGTCGAACAAATCTTGGATGATGTTTCGGAGAAGGAAGCACCCTTCGGTAGTATGGCCACTATGCTTGTGGTAGCCGCACCATTCACCATATGCATGATTCTTCGGTATCGTCTTCGGCTTGTACCCCTCCAAAGGCTTGACCTTTCCACTTGCCACCAAAGTTTCAAATGCTTCGGCTTGGGTTACTCCTAGGAGAGGAGTGAAAACTCGGTTGTTGGTGGTACCTTTGTAGCTTTTGAGGGTCGGGCCACTTGAGCATGCTTTACCTTAACCCTTGCTTTGCCGTCGGTGAGCTCTTGCAAACGGGCTTTGAGTTCGGAAACCTCTTCCTTGTGAATTCTTCTTTCATAATCAAGACGGGCCTTGAGTTCGGAAACCTCTTCTTTGTGAATCCTCTTGTCGATATCGAAACGGGCTTGCCACAAATTGTCTTTACGGCGGGCGTCCTCGACAATCCTATCCATTTGTTCCCCCATTGATTTCATTACGTTGAGTAACCCTTCGTTGGACACGAAATCATTTCCACCGTTGTTGTTGTCGCCGTGGGAAGCCATTGGACCTATTGGAAGAGCACGGTTGATCTTAGATTGGCCCCACAAACACCTTTTGAGTAAAATAAATTTAACCCACAAACACAAAAAAGACTCAACCATATAAAGAAAATGACTCTTTTTTTGTTTTTATTTTTTATTTACAAAAGTCGGAAGGACATGGTCCTTTTTGGGGTTTCTAGAAAAATAGTGGAATCGTCACACTAGTATATAGACCTTCTCGCGGTCCCATATACTCATCGGATTCCACCACGCTTGTGAATCCTACATGTGTCGGGATTAAACTAAATTAATGTAGTAAAGCATACATGCGGGGACGGATTTTTATTTTCGTCCATAATAACCACTTTTGGGGACGGAGTTTTATTTCGTCCATTGCAACCAGTTGGCATGTATGATTTGAAGACATTAGTTTAGGGAAATCTCGGTACATGAAAACCGACTTGAGTCACGGAGTGTTAGACCCTAACTAGAATTGTGTGGTTTGTGCTCGGCTTGAATATGAGGCTTAAAGGTCACCCCCGGCATGTAGTCATGAACTACGCCACGGGCTGAGGTTTACCGCTTCGAAAGAGCCAAGGTCGAGTGGAGCTTGAAACTTTCTAGGACGGGCCTCGACGGGTTTGGGGTTGGACTTGTGCGACTCGATAGTGAGCAGTTGATAAGAATATGTGCATGTAGTGTGAGGTCTAACATGTGACAAAACATTTTTTTTTTTCAAAAGAAATAAAAAAAAAAAAACAAATAAGCACATAATTACAACTTTCGAATCACCCGTGTGACCGATAAAAATAAACAGAAAGTAAAAGAAATTGTATGCAGGCCCGGTGCCCACACACTGTCATTCTGTTCTGTTTCTGTGCACTGTTCTGTTTCTGGAAAATGCCCAGAAGCGCGCGCCTCAGGTAAGTGATGTGGGAAGCGCGCGCATTGCGCAATGAATATGGGAGGCGCGCGCATCTGGGATACCTGTCAGAATGTTAGAAGAAACTGCGGACTCAGGGGATTGCCCTGGTCCCAAATTATGTAACTTTCCCCTGCAGAAACTTGTTAGCACAGAAATATGGAATTGAAGGATAAGAAAGGAGGCGGGCGATTCTGGTAATAAGGGTCGGACGCGCGCGCTTTAGGCCAAGAAGGCCGGAGGCGCGCGCTTCCTACCCTTTTTACCAGAATGCCCAGAAAACAGAATAAAAGAACACCAAAAATGAAAACGCAAGTTTAACCCTCTAAATCCTTCCCCAGCAGAGTCGCCACTGTAGATACCCCGGGGAACCACGGCTTGGCTAGAGCGGTGAATTATCCTAGGATGTCTAACTTGTTTTAGATTTGTTTAGAGTCGCCACCTATGTTTTTAAAGGAACATAAGAAAAACCTAGAAATAGCCTAATTTATGTACAAAATCAGAGATTCGGGAGAGAAGGGTTCGGGGGTTAGGTGACGGAGTGGGAAGTACTTAAACACCCACTCCGCCCCGCTTACGCGGGTCTTGCTACTATTGGTGTTCTAATATTTACATGTCCTTCAATTAATTAAATAGAAATGTGCTAACAATTGTGATGAGAAGAAAAGAGGAAATAAAGGGGAAATAAAATAGAATTGTTTTATTTATTTAATGATAAAGATTACATGTAACAAGTAATGTTAAAGAATTACATTAAGAGATGAAGAGAAATTAACATGGTGAATTAAAGTTAAGATTAAAATGTAGGGAGATAACCTTAACTAACTTCAATATGTGAAGTAGTCATGTTGGTCATGTCCCATTAATGGGGATTGCATACTAGTAAGACTAGACAAATAAAATAAGAGAAGAAAAGAGATGTTGTACCTTAGGAAAGAGGACTTCAAACTTGGACTTGAAAATGGTGTTGTTGTAGAGAAAATGTTGTGCAAACACTTTGTGTAGTGTTTTTGTAGAGAAAGATTGTTGAGATGATTTGTGTAGAGTTTTTGTTCAAGTCTCAAAAATTGGTCCTTTTCCAAGGTAGAAGATGATGGTTTTTATAGGTAAAAAAGAGAGGGAAAGGTTGGAGGGAAAAGATGATCATCCATGTGAAATGGAATTGACCAATCAAAAATAAGATAAATAAAATAATAAATAAAAGAAATAAAAGAAAATCAAATAAAATAAAAAGGAAATATTTTGTTTTAATGAAAAGACTAGAAGTGTGGGATTGGGAGTTAATGAGAAAAGGGGGGATGAATGTGGATGAGAAATGAGGTCTTTGTGATCAAGAAAGAGATGTTGCAAATAAGAAAAGGGAGGGAAATAAGGTGCAATCCGTTACTGCCAAAATGGGAAGCGCGCGAGTCCGGCTTTTGGGTCGGGACGCGCGCGCGGCTCACTGGCAGTGCCGGAAGCGCCCGCGGGTAAAAATGACAGAAAGACAGAAATGACTCTAAAATTAATTCTGTTATGCAGTTTAGTCCAAAACTAACGGAATCAGTTAAGAACTTAACCGAAGTAACAGTAATTAATAAAAAATAAGTTAAATAAAAATACTATGTATGCAATCGGGGTGAGAGGTCCAAGGCGGGGTGTCTACACATGCCACCCCCTCTATCAACAAAAGCCGCTCACACAGGGAGCGCACCACTATCTCTCGCGATTTCAAATTCCTTCTTTCATCGAGTCTTTGCTTTTTCTTGGTGATGTCCTCGGCGGGTGTTTTTAACTTTCGTCGATGTGTTTTGCTTTGCAATCCACGTCACCGAGGGGCTCTGTAGACACCCCGCCTTGGACCGCTCACCCCGATTGCACATTTGATCTTGTGTTTCTCCCCATTTTAAGTGTTTCTCGTTAGTTTCTGTCACTTCCGTTAAGTTCCTGACTGACTTCATTAAGTCCAGGGACTAAACTGAATAACAGGGCTGACTTTCTAGTCCATTATGTCAAAATCGCCTTCTCTGAGTCGCGCGCCTCCGACAGGAGGATCCAAACGCGCGCGCCTCCCGCCCCCAAAGCAGGAAGCGCGCGCCTCTGGGCGTCGGTTATAGATTTCTGGCCAGGATTCTCTCCCTTGCTCAATTTACAGGATTTTGCCCGGGAAAGATTTCTTGGTGACTGAGTTTTGGCACCAAAAACATCTCTCTTTCACCTATAAAAAAACCCCCCTTTACCTCCATTTTCAAGCACCTTGTACCTTGGGCTCTCAATCTTACATTCTCAATAAGACACAAAAATTTCACACTTACAAAGTATTTCCAAAGGATTTCTCAAAAGAATTCATCAAGAAGTGTTTGAAGTCTCTTGAAGTCTAGGTAAAGTTATTTCTTTCCTCTTCTTAACTTCATCGCTTTTCTCTTTCTTTTTGTTTTATCAAAGTGCAATCACCCAAATCATTTTGGGACATGACTCTAATGATCACCTCATCTCATTGAGGTCGGTTAAAGAGTTATCTCCTACATTCCAAACTCTATTTTAAAACCCCTTTTTATGATTTAAAGAAGAAGAAGAAGAACGTTTATCATTCATGTAGATTTTGATCAAGCAAGGCCAACTTTAGTTGGGCGAGATGGGTGTTTCGGTACTTCCCATCTCGTAACCTAACCCCCGAACCTCAAAAACAAAGAATCTCTATTTTCGTAATCAAACTTAGGCTATCATCAATAGGTTTTTCTTATGTTCCTCAAAACATAGGTGGCGACTCTAAAAAACAAGTTAGACATCCTAGGATAATTCACGCGCTCTAGCCAAGCTGTGGTTCCCCCGGGGTATCTACAGGTCCACGTGGCAATTCCATTACCCAATCCTCCAATCCACTAATGGTGATTCCCGGTTGATTTGAGGTTATCCCACAGAACTTGTCCAATCACGTGGGAATGTGGTTGAGGTAAACGTGCAAGGCACATGCACTATATATGTGGTATATAGGCATCCCAGAGAACTGATGCAAATGTAAGTATAAAACCATTTTCAAAGGCAATGCTTTCCGATTTTTACCCTTTGTTCCTAACATTTTTCAGATTTCTCCTTTGCTTGTAATCTCAATGGTTCTCATAAAATTTCCTTATCTGCTTAATGTGCAAATCTACTTCCTCTGTTCCAGAAAGTTAGTCCTCTTTTTGCATTGTTACTACGAATGAACTTTGATCAATAATTTAGGCTACTCTAAATTATCATTGTTGGTCCCAGAGGGCAATAAGGGTATATAACCGGTAGAGGGAGGGGGGGGGGTGAATAGCGGTCCAAACTTTTTAGAAAATACCCTTTAAAATTCAACTGAGAACTTATCAGTTTGGTCAACTGCGGTTCAAAGCACTAGAACCGAACTGATAAAATGCACAGCGGAGTTTGCGGTTTGGCTAAAGAGGATATGTAAAGAGTTGGGCGGTTTGGCTGGGTTGACAAAACACAATGATGCAAACGATAATCTGAACTAAGAGATCAAAGTAAAACACAAGTCATCTTTCAAGTCATTTCATAGATGAACTTAAGTGAGAAACCACAATCAATAAAATAAAGAACAAGGCAGAAAATTAAAGATCAAACACATAAATTTGAAGAGGTTCGTTCTTGAATGAACTACGTCCTCTACCTAGATGGTTAGTCTAGGATTTTCTAATAGCTACTAGACTTGTATTAATTTAGAGGAGCTTTTGCAAGATGAATCTAAACTCTAAATAAGCTATCTAACCTATAAAGCTATTATAATAACCGGTGTATTCGAAGTATATAATCTATAAGATTATATAAATCGGGTGTGTGTGTGAAAAAGGATCAAATGCTCTAATTATCTAAATGAGGTTTGAGCAAATGAAAACTTTCTGTGTACAAGGCTGAGTGATGAAAGGTTGTTTGGCTTGAGGCTTTGATGAAGAAATCTGGGTTTGCTAAGGAGATCTATGAAGGTTTGAATTTCTAGGTTAAATCTTCAAAGCAAACTTGAACACTTGGGAATAAAATCTCTTGAACCTCAGCAACCTTCATTGCTGAGAAATGAAGGCTATTTATAGGCAGTGCATCCTTGTGACCGTTGGACAAAGATTTGAATTAAATATGAGGGTACAACTGCTGTCGAAATCCCATTGGTTGATCTGTAATTTTCGTCCTTGGTTTTGTCTTGTAGTCCTAGGTAGTTGTAGTACCACTACCTGACATTGTCCTTTATTGCAGAGAAATGACTAATAGTAAACATTTGAAATTACTGGACAAAACCGACATTCCTTGCAGAGATTCCAAGTTAACTTGAAGTTATTGGTCAATTCATAAATCATTCCTTTAAGGTTGTAAAAGGGAATGTTTGTCTCAAGGAATAAATGACATACTTGAATTCTTCAATAAATGCTCTGCGGTTCCACCAGGTGTTGGAGCGGTTCCATGTATGAACTTGATGTGCAGTTTCAATGAAACTGTAGAATGCAGTTTCATGATTTACGGTTCCATCAAGTTTGCATCAGAGGTTCCATACGATACTTGAGGTACGGTTTCATCAAAGCCACAGAATGCGGTTTGACGAAAGTATGCGGCTCCATGCTGGCGGTTCAAGAATAGTACTAGTGCGGTTTGAAGAACCAAACCGCTGAGGTTAAACCGAATCAAAAACTCAACCTAGACAAATAAAAATCTAGAAATGGACTTATCTAAAAATTGAAGTATAACTTCATTACATGATTCCTAAAGTCTATAAATATACACGTGGCATGTATCAATCAAATCAAGTGAGTGTACTAACAATGAATCCTAACAATCTGCCCCTATTTGATTGATGCCATTACCACACTATGATGAAGCAAAACATTGTACTTGGTAATAACATATCCAAATGAAATTTTCATGAAACTGCATGCCCCAAGTCAATGCACACACTATGCTTAATCATAGATTCCTAAACAATCTAAAATAAAGGAAATGAAGAGCAGATAGAAGGAATTCATTCAGATGCGTATATAAAGGTATGATTTTAAAAATCAGATATGCAAGTTTAAACTGAATGTTTAAAACAAATGCACAAAAAAAAAATCATGATGAATATAGTGCATGAGTTTTAAAAAATGCAAGCATTGTTTCACAAACAAGCAGTTTGAATAAACAAAGTTTTGGATACTGTAATGCCATGCAATCATTCTCAATAAATGAATCGGACTTTCCACTGGCCTACGACGATTTCTCCTTCTCGACGAGTTTGGAAATTCCGACGTGTGAAATGGAGCGACGGCGGACCACAAAAAATTGAGGATGCAGAAGCAGTGGAGCACTTGAAATTGACTGATGAGTTATATCCACCTAAAGAGATGAAGGCGTTGGTTGAAGAAGAAGAAGAAGAAGAAGAAACGGCAACGAGAGGTCGACCGATAGTGATGGGTCTGTATTTCCCCTTTTCATTAATTGGCTTTCTTTACTAAAGTTAGTTCCTTATTTCGACACTATCCAGCACACAAATTTATAAATTCACTTTAAAGCGAATTGTGGTTTTTCAAATGTGTAAGAGGGCTAGAGAGATGGCGTTTATTTTTCGGGCACGGGGATGGAGGGAATATGCCTACTTTGTGTGAGATGATGGCTTTAAACTACTCCTACTGTAACACTTGACATGGACGGAGGAGCCACCACAGCGCCACCCTAATCTTCTGCTAATTAAAGGACACCCAAGGAAAAAAAAAAAAAAAAAGGGTACAGAGCCCCAAAGGTACTGTTTTCAAATATTTGCTTCATCAATCTAATGACTCTGCTTCATTCTCATATTGTAACATGCCCTTCTCCTTCTCCTTCTCTTTCTCTCCTTACTTACCTGTCCACCATTGAACTTCACCATTTTAATGCACCTACTTATCCGTTTTGGAGCTTTGATTCTAATATTCGAGTTTTCGTTTATGTGCAAATTTTTATTTATAGGGTGTCGTAGAGCTTGAAGAAGCGTGTTGATGAAAAAGGTTATGTTGAGAATTATGGTCGGGCAATTTGGGGGTATTGAAAAGGTTGTTGTATGTGGTGATACTCTATAATATAAGTGCACAATTCAAATTATTTTCAATGTTTGAAAACATAGAAAATTTTATCAATTTCCAACGCTTTTTAACCTCAGTTCACATTCACCATTAGTTGTATTTTTCTTTTATTTTTGGGTGTGGTATGCAGTTCACTGTTAGAGGGTGATATTGATTTTGTGAAAAATGATGTTACGCTCTATCACATGAGCGTGGTGTTCAACCCTTGGCTTATGCTTTGGTTTTACTCTTCCTAGGACATTTTTGGGGATAAATGACATTCTCTCAAACAAAGCAAATGCCTTTCATGGCCACTACAAGAAATCCAGTTTATACATTGTCTTATGTACTATTTTTATGCGGTTGAATTTGTGTAATTGATAGTACCATTGCTGTCTTTAAAATGAATGTTCAATCTTTTTTTCTAATTTCCTTTTGTGAAAGACCAAATTTAAAAATAAACAAATTTTATATTTATTTTGGGATGAACTGAATAACAATTTGTGTTAACAAGTAGTACATTTCATGATTGTATGGTTAAAAATTCTATAACGTTTCTGAAATTTTGGTAACTCTGACATTAAATAAACTAAACTCAAAAGGCATTTAGTTCTTTTCCATTTAAAAATTTTATAACGTTTCTGGAATTTAAAATACTATATATAGAAAGTTAACATGGAGAAATTACAAAATTTTCCCTCCGTACCCATTTTCTTTTAGAAACTTTAACTATTAAAAGTGTTTAAAAAGTGATGTGGGTGGATATGAGAGAGAAAATCGAGTAGAAAGTAGTAATTGAAAAGTTGTATTATATATTTTCATTTTTAGAAAGTAGTACTTTTTAATAGGACAATCGAAATGACAAAATGTGTACTTTTTTATTGAACGAAAAGAGTACATTACATGGACAATGAGTTGTGTTCGAATGAAAATGCTATCTAATAGGTATATTGAAGACATTTTAATTATATAAAAAAATTGTGGTCATCGTTAATATGGGTTTGGTAGCATTGACCTACAAAAAAAAAAAAAAAAAAAAAAAAAAAAAAGTTAGAAAAATTTATTGATCCAAGTAGTGGTATAGTTGAGAGTATGAATTTTGAAATTTTGGTTAAGCGAAATGATTTAGCGTATTTTTAAAATAGAGCGATTTTCATACTGACGTTGGAGGTGGTAAATGCGATTGATAGGTTTACGATTTTATTTAGTCATGCAATAGGTATGACGAATTTGAGTTCGGATATACCTTCCCATTCTGATCAAAATGTTGACTTCTTGAGTGACTTGCATACCCGAATTTATACATATCATATCGATATTTGTTCTTCCTAATCATATTTTGAATTTGAAATTTAGAACTCCGGTAATGTTGCTTTGTAATATATATCCTCCATCTGGACTGTGGAACGGTACAAGATTGTTAATTACGCTGATTGAAAATCATGTTTAGAAGGTGATATTCAACTTATCTAAATGTTTCTAAATGAGTATAAGTGACAGCTCGTGCATCGCACGGGAGAAACACTAGTGTTTAAAACAAATGCACAAAAAAAAAATCATGATGAATATAGTGCATGAGTTTTAAAAAATGCAAGCATTGTTTCACAAACAAGCAGTTTGAATAAACAAAGTTTTGGATACTGTAATGCCATGCAATCATTCTCATTATAATTCACTTATAAGGTTTGGAAATTACAAGTGCAAGAATTACAAGAGAATATCAAAAAGATGAAACCAGCCAAAAAAATACTAAGTAAAGAAAACTAAGCGGCTTGATCACCATCGGCTAGATCCCTTTCAGCTGCAACATCCTCTGCATGATGATCCAGAGCGGTTTCAGCATCTTCAGCAGCATTCCTTAAGTTGGTTGCATAAGCGGTTGAGAAGACAAAATCAGCGGCATGAAGCCGAACTGTGGTAGGTTCATTTATTTTCTTCTTGATGCTTGGAATCTTTTTGTCAATGCTTGCAGTTCTCTTGTTGATGAGATCTGAACTGTCAAAGGCATGATTTGATAGAATGTCAAGTTTTTCTTCAATGGAATCCATCCTAGAGTCAACGGCTTGCTGCTTCAAAGAATAAATTTCATGGTTGGACTTCATAAGCTCATGAAGGGCCAGTTGATTTTCCAAGATCCCATTCAGTTTCTCATCCAACTACTGCTGTCTAGAATGATCATCAAATTTCTCATTTACTCTCTCCCCCTTAATGGCATCAAGATTTGATTGAACTGTTAAAAACTGGGAGTCAAACCGAGAGGCTGCAGCCATCTGGTGCATTTGAATATTCCTAACCGCATGTATTAAGTCTGTAGTTGAGGCATACAGAGGCAGAAGTGAATAAGGAGGAATAGATGGGAAGGGTTCCTCAGATGGTGTATAGTCAGGAATTTCATCATCATCATCTGACAATGAGATGGCTTCTGCGGTTTGGAGAGGAGGAGAAGAAGACATAGGAGATTTGCCCTTAAGAATTGTATGGGAATCATCAAGAGATTCACCCATTGAGTCTCTAAGTGCCAATTCAAACTCAAGTGGTTCAAACTGGAAAGTGTGAGAAAATGGAATAATGGCTGCAGTTTGATCAGGAGGGCTTGGACATAAAGTCCTCAGTTGAGCTGAAGAGAGAAAAATGGATGGCAAAGGTGCATTGAACAATTTAAAAAGAGTAGGAATAGATTTGCAGTCAAACCGAAGAAATAATTGAGTTCAAAGAGTTGGGTCAGACAAGACCTGATCTGCAATAGAGTCGAACAGTGCATCAACGACACTAAGAATAATCTTATCTACCATGGCTTCAACATCATCAGGAGGGTAGACAAAGAAAGGATAGTTGCGGCCTGACTTGAGGGCTTGATGCTCGGCTTTAGCAGCGGCACGAGCAATGGCTCCAGCACGCCTTTCTCTAGAAGTTTCAACCTTGAACCGTTTAAGGTAAGCTGCAATCTCTATGGCACGCTTCCTTTTCTTTATTGTCGGTTTTGGTGGTGAAACCGATTGTTGATCCAACTGTTGAACTGGAGATGAAGGAGATGGTAGAGCCGGAGATGACAAAACCAGAGAAGGAGTTCTTAAAGAGTCAAAGTCCAGCTTTCTTTGAGTAGGAGGAGAATCTTTAAATGATTGCGGTTCTGGCTCAGATAGCCTCCTTACGGCACATTCACGTAATTCCCTTGCAAAACTTCCTTCCTGAGGAGAATGATCTTTCTTTCCAAAAGCATTACTGAAGTCTATATCACCTGGTCTTCTTGTCTGCCAGTGTTCTTCAAAATCTGACTTCTTGATTAATCTCCTTCTTTTTCTAAGCGGCTGAACCTCAGGTTGTTCTTCCTGCTCAGGTTCATCAGCTTCCTCATACACCTCGGTCTGCTCAGGTATAACTGCAGCCTCAAACTCTTTGGTTTGCAGAGGCTGAACCGCAGCCTCAGACACATCAGTCTGCTCAGGCTCGTTTTCATAAACCGGTTTAAGATTAGGAAAAGCTTTGAATATTCCAGCCAACTGTTCTTTGGTGAATTGAACAAAAGGCGGTTTGGAAGATGACGGTTTAATAGAGGGTTCGGTTTGAGGAAGGTCGGTTTTGAGAAAGTCAGATAAAATCTTTTTAGGTGAAGGTTTAGGTGGGGATTGCGGTTTGGTTTGGAGTGATTTGGCTTTGGTGGCTTTGAGAGCAGCAACATCACGTGCAAACTGCATGGATTTCTCAACTGTTGGTTTGGGAGGAGATGGCGGTTTGGTTATTATCAGTTTGGAGGAGGTCAGTTTTGAGAAAGTTGGTGAAAGTTTGATAGAAGGAAATGAAGTGGAGGTAGAAGAGGGTTTGGATGGAGGTTTGGCTGAGGGTTTAGGGATAGGTTTGCAAGGTCTTCCTTAGTGATTGTTAGGGGTATCACTGCGATTCCCTTTCGCTTTCTGGGCACTATGGTTTCCTTGAGATGTGCCGCAGTTCTAGATCGTGCTGCAGGCTCCCCCTCAACCGCATGCTCCCCCTTAGCAATAGCATCGGTTTCATTCAGTCTACTTAGCCCCAATCTATTCAATGTCTCAGTCTGATCTTCCTCTGTTTCCAAAGTAGCAACAACTTGATCTGCAATGGCTCCAGCATACGGTTTGCCAGATTTGTTAAGCCGAGCCTCATAGTGGATCCTCATTCCACACGGCTTGAGCAAACCTCCAGCCAAACTTAGTCCTGAAGGTGTCAAACTTGGATAACCCAAAGATTGTTTTCTCAGCTGGATCTATCCACAAATATTTGTTAGATGATGAGAACTAATGGATAGCTGGTTCTTGATGCAGAAACCTAGTCAGTAACCGACAGTGAGTCCTGATCTTTGATTTACCAGCGGCTTTATCAACTGCATGTCGGTTTAAGGCATTGATCATTTCATGCATCAGAATCTTGGGCCAGTGCAGCTTCTTCCCTTTGTAAATAGCCACACAATAATTGTACTGTTCAGTATTAAAATTATTGTGGTTCCCATTCTTGCACATAACAGCCATGTCCACTAGATCACATAGGTGTGCCATCACCTCTCCAAAATCCTTCTTGGTGGAACGTCTGGTGGAGAAGGAATTCATCCCAATCAGTTCCATGGTAGTGCTATTCACTAGCTCCGGTTTGAGACTCATGATTCCAGAGAACTCAAGTCCAGCTAGCACACTAATCTTGGTTATGGTTAGGGTCACAGGCTTGCCGCAAACTCTAGACTTGATTGCATGCGCAAACTTGATCTCACCAGTCTCCAAGTCCCTTATTTCTTCACCTTTTCCATTTAACAGTACAGTGTTTGTCTTGATCCCATTCGCAAAGAATTCTGCACAAATGATGGGCACAAACTGCGGTTCATCCTGTGAATACCCCTTTCCAAAAATACGGGCGACGCACGGGAAGTCTTTCTTTTATTTATCTTATTTTTATCTTTTCTATGGGATTAGGATATTCAAGTTGGAATTTAAATTTATTAAGAGTCGCTACGTTGTTTTATCGAGCTAAAACATTGAGAAAATCTAACAGAGAGGGTTCGGGGGTCAAGTTACGCAAGAGAAGAATATCAAGTTATCACTCCTATCGCCCGAGCAGTCGGACTTTCTATTATGATGAATGTGTTAGTAGTGTGTTAGTGATTGAGACCGGATCTGAAGATTGCCTACGTTCCTCTCATGATGAGAAGCTCATGTCAGCGTAGTTCACACATAATCGAAATAGGGAGAAGAAGCGGGATCATGCATAATGAAGGGGGAGGAGAAAGATTCACACAAGATGATCACATCCTAGAATAATGATTATGCCATTGATAAGATCAACGCATAGTCATCATATTCATCATTGGAGAATTACTGATCATGGGAGTAATTACCTTAGGGATGACCAACGCCGGTTCCGGTTCCGGTTCCAGTTCGGAACCGCCGGTTCCGGTTCGCCATTTATGTGAACCTTAACCGGCCCTTGGTTACACCGGTTCCGGTACGGTTCCGGTCCAGTTCCACACTACATTTTTTTTAAATTTTTTTTATCATACAATAATGAATAAACAAGTTAAAATTTATTGAAAAACAAGGGATTTTTTTTTATCATACAATAATAAATAACATGTTAAAATTTATTGAAAAACAAGGGATTTTTATTTTATTTAATGGAAACGCAAGTCCGGTTCCGGTTCTGGTCCGGTTCCGGTTCACCATTTATGTGAACCTTAACCGGTCCTTGGTTACACCGGTTCCGGTTACTCTGGTTCCGGTTAACTCGCCGGTTCGCTCCGGTTCCGGGCTTCTTCGGTCCGGTTCCGATCCGGTTTTCTGGGTCCGGTCCGGTTTGGTCATCCCTAAATTACCTAACGTTTAGGGTTTAGAAGTAGTTCCTAGATCTCAGAGATCATCATCGGCTATGCATTATAAGTATGGATTAAAACATTAGATCTAGCATGTTCAATCTAACATAGTAATAAGAACATCATGAACATATATGAAGTAAACACATAATCATGAAGATCGCTACCCTAGATACAGAGCATATTATGAATTCTAGTAAGAACATGAAGAACACATTATGAATCATATGAATATAGATGTATAAACATAATGAAACTAGCATAAATCAGATATAAACTAAGAAAACATGTAAATTCCTCACCAATCTTGACAAGAACGAAGTCGAATCTCTTGCGCGGATTCGCCGGACCTTCAGGATTGCTAGAAAGGCTTAGAGAGAAGTTCTGCCGTCAGTTTTGGCTGTGGAACTCAGGGGAGAGAATTGTTGTTGAAATTATGAACTGAGGTCACCTATTTATAGGAAAATCTCACCTGGAAAAAGTGGCCGCCCGGCCAAAAGAGTGGCTGCCCGGCCGGTCCAATTGGATTGGCTTGATTCCCAAGGTTCTGATCAATCTGGATTCCTGAGAACTCCTAGATAACGTCTATCTTCAATCCCTCATCCGATCAGTCAAGAACATCTTCTTATCTGGGCTTTTCAGGAAATTCCAGATAAGTCCTGCGCAACTTGTAAAGGAACCGATCTGAAACATGAGTTCCAAATTGAGGGAGAGAGTGAGAAAGAATGTGACCAGGTTGGTCGAGTGGCTGAACCTATGTCAGGCTACCTACGTATCTAAATGGAATCAAGCCGGTCGTAGTTCAGGAACTGGGGAGAAAGAAACGAGACATCGTCTTTCGCTGAGGATAGATGAATATCTGTAAGAAATAAAGTCGTGGACTCTACTGGGGAAAAGGAAAAAAAGAAACGAGACATCAGCTTACTACTGGGGATATCAATCCTACGGACACTATCCTGTATGAAGACCGAATCATTCGTGAGCAATAAAGTCATTGCAGATAGACTCTATTGGGGAAAGGAGGGAAGGCCATACGCACGGTACGACAAGAAGTTTAAGAATCGAGAACAGAATTAGGGATGAATTCTAACTTCCTATTGGAGCGCGCGTAATTGAATAATTTCTTTGACAAACTACGGTACCAAGCAAAGAATGATCCTCAGGATTCGCAGAAATTTAGTAAACTACGGTGCCAAGCGAGGAATGATCCTCAAGCTCGCATAATTTTGATAAACTATGGGGCCAAGCGAGGAATGATCCTCAAGCTCGCAGAATTTTGATAAACTACGGGGCCAAGGGAGGAATGATCCTCAAGCTCGCAGAGTTATGATAAACTACGGTGCCAAGTGAGGAATGATCCTCAAGCTCGCAGAATTTTGGAATTTACTGAAGTCTTCCAGACCCAAATGAATTAATTTTGGAATTTACTGGAGTATTCCGGGCCCAATTGATTAAAAATAAGCCGAGGGGCTAAATTGCAAATTCTGGCGCATGAGGGAATAACTGGCCGCGTGGCCAGTCCTTCTGATTGGCTGGGGTTAGTTGACGAGGATCGATGATGAGCGCGCGATATGGAGGGCTGAGATCATGCCACGTCACCTGGAGACACTGGTCGCGCGGCTAGTCCCTTCGCTGGACAGACCCTACAAACAGCCGCCGGCTGTTGCTGTCATCTTCACTTTCTTCCTTCTTTTGTCGAGTTTTGAGAGAGAAGAGAGATTTTGAGATACTTTGCTATATTTTGAGATGGATCTTGAATATATTTTTGGTGCGGGGCAACCGTTTGTGGAAGATGCAGGTGCGGGGCCGCAATTTGAGCAAGGTGGTGGTGCGGGACCACAATTTGAGCAAGGTGAAGGCGCGGGGAAGCATCAACAACGGGCGAGGATGGCTTCTCAAAACTTCCGTCCCGATGAATGGCATTTCACGATGGGACAACACTTCGACTTGTACATGGGTGCTAACAAGCATTGGTTTGGAGGGAGACTGATGGAGACGAAGGAGGTAACGATCTCGCTTTATTTGCCTTTGGGTATTTTTATGTCTTTTATTTCACACTTGTTGTATTACTTTTAAGACTGTATTAAATTAAATTAATCATTCGTGATTATTTAATTTTTTTGGATTGTTGATTATTTTGGGGACGACAAATATATGCGCAAGTAGATAAAGCATGCATGTACACTTTAATTTACAGCACATAATTTATATTGCTAGTTGGGTACCATACCTTTGCTGTGTTTACCTGCAGAGGATGAAATCTCGCGGGTCCACACGAGCAGTGGCCGAGTGTGGGAGATATTGCCGCCGGCTGGTGCGGTGAAGGAGAGGATCTGGGCTCTGGGATTCGGTCCGTTTTTTGATACGGTACGGGCTGTAGAGGGGACCCAGAAGGTGATGGGTCTGGTTGAGGCGATGAAGGAGTATTGGTGGGACACCACCCATACGTTCCATTTTAGTTGGGGAGGGGTGACTGTTACTCCCACCGATTTTGCTGCTATTACGAGGCTCATGTTCACGGATGTGGAGCTAGCTTTTGATGAGTCCTTGTCTTCGGACCCACACCGTCAGGTGGAGCTGATTGGGATGCAGCTTGGCAAGGGTGTCAAGGGGAATGGCTTTGAGGCAGGTCGCCTGAGGACTTTGGTGGAGGAGGCTATCCAGGGCTTTGTTGAGGGTATCCATGATACTGACTGTCTGGTGCGAGCTATCTTGTGGTACAGTTTATCGCAGACCCTGTTCCTGAGTGCGGGGACTTTCTGTCGGTTTTCTCTGTTAGGTGCTCTAGCTGATTTGGAGCAGGCGAGTCAGATTTCTTGGGGCGGAGCCGGGCTGGCGGAGATGTACCGGGCTCTGGATGTTTGCTCGAGGTCCAACACCTCATCTTTTGATTGCTTTCAGTTTGCCTTTGAGGTATGTCTCTGACTCTTTTCTTATTTCATGTCCGCCCTTTGCTTAGAACTGCATAGACTGAAATACTGCTTTTCTCCATAGGTGTGGGTTTACGAGCTATTCCACATTGCTACCTTTGGCGTGCAGGGGGTCAAAGAAGTCCCGGTTATGAGGTTCTGGGCAAAGAGTAACCGGTTGGAGGGCCGTGGCAAGGCCAGGAAGACTCCCGATCTGGGGATTTTTACCTCGAGGTTGAGTGGTCCTTTGCATGAGGACTTCCAGTTCTTCCCTTGGTCGGATCTAGTGCTGACAGGGGTCAGCCAGGCTCAAGATTTCACTGCTTCCCTCTGTTTCTTGACGGGGTTGACTAGGGATGCCATGTATCTTGGCGAGAGAGTCTGTAGGTAGCATAGCAGACATCCTATGTTGTGGGCCCCGAGTGAGCCTCCGAGGGATATGCTGTATCCGGCTAGGCTGCAGAGGAGCGGGGACTACCGGGCCAGGACTCCGGCCTATTTGTACCAGAGTGGGGCTGATTATGAGTGGTTCGTGGAGCATGTGCTAGTGAGCCCACATGTATTGGCAAGGAGGCAGGCTGGTGCCTATCCGGCTAGCTCGAGTAAGGCGGGTAGATATGGTATGGACATGCCGCGATTAGGGGTGGAAATGGTTCGGTTTAGCTCGTTTTAGGGTAATTTAGAAGCCAAACCGCTATACATTGGTTTGGAGAAATCCCAAACCGAGATGAACCAAAAAATAGTCCAAGCCGAGCTGAGCTAAACCAACACGGTTCGGCTCGGCTCGGTTTGAACCACAGTCTGATTTTACAGATTAAACCGTGGCTTAAACCGAGGTTTGAACCATAACTCTTACACCATACTATACCACTTAGGGTATCTCATTTAGGGTTTGGGATGATGACGATGAGTTTGAAGTTGATTTCGTGTTTGGGGAAGTGGCTAGCTTCATAGGATCACAGACCATGAACGAAAGATTCCCATGAACATCAAAACCAGCTGAACAGGGACTCCAAGAAACTCCGTCTGTTGACATCTTGATGAGATTATCTGTCGCTATAACCACTTTTCCTTCACCAACTGCCAACTCTTTTTTCTCAGCGAAACCTAACAGATAAACAACACTACCTAAATCCAGATTCGGTTTAGAGCAGGTTTTCAAGTAGTGAGGCTGCTGTGTCAAAGAACTTGATTCTCCATCCATGGCATCTAGGCCCACTATAGTTAGATCAAGAACAGAACTAGTGATGAAGAACGTATAATACATGAGTAATCATTGAGAGAACAGTCGAGTAAATTAGCTTAGATCAAGCAGAGCAGTAACTTTGTAAGCGAAGGGAAAATGAAGATTTCAAACGTGACCGCAACTTTATCGAGAAACATACAGCACAAAAAGAGGATGTGATAAATAGCTCATATTTTTCAAAGGGAAAGTTTTGCTGCATTTGTAGTATTACAGTAGATAAATCATCGAATCATCCACATTCATTTCCATTACACTACATTATTAGATATCACGTTTATCACTAACTATCACTAACACTTTTAGTTTGGTGGCAATAATATGTGAGGAAGAAAGTCTAAATCCAGTGAGTTAAGAAACGGAGGAAGGGGACAGAGTAGAGTAGAGACAAATAATCAATGGTCCTTATAAGGCCTCTATGGTTCAGCTAGCTCGGCTCCATGGTTCAGCTCAACGGTTCGGCTCATGGTTCAGCTCGAAATGGTTCGGCTCAGTTTGGCTCGGTTGTGCTTAAAGGGTCATACCATGAGCCGAACCGAACCGTTTGGTTTATCAATTTTCGAAACCGTGCTGAACTACATAAGTTTAAAAACCGAGCTAAACTGCATGGTTTGGATCGGCTCGGTTCTGAACCGCGGTTTGAGCCGAACCATTTCCACCCCTAGCCGCG
Organism: Campanula takesimana; assembly: GCA_026119855.1. Lineage (NCBI taxonomy): Eukaryota > Viridiplantae > Streptophyta > Magnoliopsida > Asterales > Campanulaceae > Campanula > Campanula takesimana. The sequence goes on along the minus strand of JAOWBW010000392.1, from coordinate 494,088 downwards.
ATTTCCTAACAGTATTCGGATACAGCGGGGAGGTGTCGAGGTGGATTTTGATCTGACTCCATTGAGGCTGATGAGGTCACTAGGGCCCAACTTCATCCGCTTGGAGCTACGGTATAATACCTTTTGCTTTTCTTTTCTGTCTTGCACACACTTTAAATTTGTATCTAAACTGTGATTTTGTTCCAGGTGACTCAGGAGGCTTATATCCGCTCTGTCCGTTGGGGCAATATTTTTGAGAGGCTATTTTGGAGCTTAGCCACTGCTTTCACCTACCGTCGGGATGATGTGGTGTTGCCTCAGCGTAGAGAGAGATCTCATACGGAGGCTGAGAGTTCGAGGTCTGTCCGGAGTAGGAGCTCGGGAGCTGGTGGGTCCCATCGTACGAAACAGGGTGGAGAGGATGATGATGTGGACATTGAGGATTCTGACTCGGACTAGATGTAGTCCCTTTATTTCCTGCATTTTATTAGAGAGAGAGAGAGAGGAGAGGAAAAGACAAACATATTTATGCACAATATTTTATTTGCTTTTTATATATAATTAATTAGTATTTCATTTGCATGTTTTTATATTTAGTACAATGCATGAGCCCTAGGGGTAAGATGGGGATTACACACTGTCCGGCAGTTTCACCCTCTTTATCGGACCTCTTTTGTGACTTGTGACCTTCGAAATGTCTTAAATGGGTCAATTCCGACGTTTGTTGGGGACGGACTTTCAATCTGTCTGGACCGGCTTATGTGGCCGCGTGGCCAACCATGGGGAAGGACTGACAGCGCGGCTAATCCCTGGTCTGACACGTTTTTTGTTAGATTTTTCCTTGTAAGATCAGGACTTGAACTCCCTGCCTTATTTAATCAGCAGTCTCGCAGAGAGACGAGGCAGACAACAGTTTTTCTTCCTTTTGCTCTCGATTTCGATCCTTCCACACCTTTATGATGGATAGACACCCTAGGATTTCTGAGGAGAGACAACGCTACTTCATCAAAAGTTTGAAGATCTGGGTTGGGAAGCTTTCGAGGACAACTCGTGCAAACTTTGATAGGAGATTCGAAATTAAGTGCCTTTGGTCCTTGTATAGGGTTAAGTCCGATGAGAACCTGATTCGTGCTGATGCTAAGTTCTGGGACAATGAGAATCATGTCTTCAACTTTTCTTATAATGAAATCACCCCAATGTATGAAGATTTTGCAGCTCTTTATGGTGCGACAGTGACGGATAGGGTAGCCATGCCGCAGTCTCAAGTGCCTTCAGAAATTCGGGTTTCCGAACTGCTGCGGGTTTTTGTTGAAGATGCTAGGGGCTTGCTGTTCTTTTGGAGAATGTTGGTCTTATGCTCTTATGCCCAGCACTCTCAGTATACAGCGACCACGTGACATACTTCTATCTTGAGAATACTTGGACTGGTACCAGACAACCTTAGGGAATATGGGACAGACTCTGAGAAGACTGAGACATATGGTGGTGGTCCCTTATGTCTCGAGCAGACACTTGAGGGAGGACGAGAATGTTCAACGGGAGGTGGAAACCGAGTTGGCTCAGCTAGCACCTACTGAGAGGAAAAGAAAGAGAGAAGGCTCAACGGGGGTGACTCAGTTGAGGAAGGAATTGTTTGCGGATCCTACTAGACGGGCTAGACGAGAACGAAGGGACAAGAAACCGAAGAAGGATGAGGAAGAGGAAGAGGAGGAGGAGGAAGAGGAGTGACTCCGAGTATCCAACCACAGTCATTGCAGACACATAGTTTAGATTTTAGTTTGTTTTAGTTTATTTAAATTTCAAAGCAGGTTATTTAGTCGCAGGTTCCTTCGAGCTTAGACTCATCAACTAAATGTTAACGTGTAGTGACTTGTGGAAATAGAGATTTTGCTTTAGTAATAAACAGATTGTTTGCTTTATTTGAAATTTGCTCAAACCAGATTTGGATTTTTATTTATTTTTGAGACCGCACCTTTAAAGGCTGCCTACGTTCCCCTTTTACATGTAGGGCTAAGGGCTCAGGTCACCATAGTTCATTTCTGATTGTAGAAAGGGAAGATAGAAGGGGGGAAGTAAAGAGACTAATAATAATATTTGTTTTTTTTCAAGGGGTATGGTCGTTGTAGAAGACCGTTGATGGAGAGTACCGCTGATGGAGAGTATCGCTTTGTAGAGCAGGGCCGTAGTGGTCAGTTGTAGTAGTGGCGGAGATTGTAAACCTTGTCTGGGAGGAGGCCATCGTTGTCCGTGTACACCCAATCTTCGTTCTACTTGGTTAAACGACCCATTTCGATGAGTAGTCAAATCTCTTCTTTTAACTCTTGACAGTCGTCCGTACTATGTCCTTCATTCTGGTGATAAGAACACATTTTGTTTGGTTCAGAAATCTGTAGCGTCGGAGTAAGACCAAATTCTTGCATCGGCTGTAGTTTACCAATTTTCTTCAGTGCTTTGAACATGAGGCCCAACGGTAGATCCGAACTTATGAAATGTCAGAAAATGATAGGGGCTCCATTCTGTGACTCGAACCTCCCGTGCGTCGGTCGTAAGGATGGGGTATTCAGTAAGTGGCTCTTTAGTTGAGTTAGAGCCAAATCACACTTCTGATTCCAAACGTCTTTTGAGCAATTCTGTAATTCTTTGAGGACCGGGTCTCCTGCCTTTGTGAGGCGGCTGATGTAGTGTAGCAGACCTATGAGTTTGATCCTTTCTCTTTCTTGTCGAGGTGGTGACATTGTTATTAACTCTCTGACTTTCTCGGGGTCAGCTTCGAATTTCTGTCCCAATCTATACCCTAGAGCTTTTGTCTGAACAGTACCAAATCTACATTTCGACGGATCTAGGAGAATTTTCTGACTTCTCAAAATGTTGAAGAGTTTCCGTAGGTCTTCGATGTGTCGGCCGTAGGTTCTCTTGGAATACAATATTAGGTCATCTAGGTAGACGTCTATATCTGTTGGCGATCATATAGGTATGTGGTAAGAGATACCGATGCCCTTCCATTCTAGGAATCTGTTGGTATGACAATAGCTACCCCATGGGGTGTTAAAGAGAATTTTCTCGTCTGTTCGTACTGTGGCGGGTATCCGATTTTTACTGGGAAAAACTTCGAGAAATGATCGAACGTCTCTATCTTCGGCGGCTTCTAACAGTGTGCTCAGGTCAAACGGCGGGAATTTATGCTTGGGGCTCAATTCATTGAGACTCATGATGGCTAAGTGAACCGTCACCTTCCTTTTATACTTCTTTGCGGAGATGATGTTAAATAACCACTTTGGCCAGTATACGGACTTGATGAAATCTCTCTGTAGCAATTTTTTTATTTCCGTTGCCATGCGAGGAGACCATTCGGGCTTGACTGACAGCATCACTTGCTTTACTGACCCAATGTCCGGCGTTGTCACTTGTTCCCATTTTCTATCTAGCGTATCATCACAGGACCATGCAAAGATGTCTTCGTATTGTCTGAGTAGTTTGATCAGTGCTTCTCGCTCTTCGCCATGAAAGAAGCTCCCAATCTGAGTCTACTTCGGCTTGTCTTGTCTTACCAGATTCATACATGTTAACACCTCATTGGAAGCTTGGGCTCGGCTTTCCCTTTGATTCATAACCTGCTCTGAGATTTCTCGGATATATTTGTTATTTAGTTCGTTTGTGTCTGCATCTTTTAATGAATCGTTATTAACTATTTGTATATCATTAGGCTGATTAGTTAATTTATCATTTATAAGAGTGGCTATAGCGGGATACTCGGAAAGATCGAGACTTTCATTTAATGCATGAGGAAAGACAGTGTTTGCGATTACATCATAGTCTTTTGACTTGAGGTCATTAGACTTAGACAGAGACACGAACTCATAAGTGAGAAAGGGGGACCTAACTAACCTAGGGGGAATGGACTCTCTAGGGGATAAGCTGACCAGCCCCAGATTCTCGATAGTAGTGGTCGCAGGTCCATATTCAATAACAGCCACGATGTCATCTTCTAGGCTCAAGTGCTGGAACAAATCTTGGCCGTCCCACGACTCTGTTTCCTTAGCTTCGCCGACCAACGGTTCATCGAGTGACACAAATTCAGTATCGTAAGTCAGGTCTTTGTTCACCTTGATGCAGTACTCATTCTGGATGTGTATTACCCCGGGGGACCACGGCTTGGCTAGAGCACGTGAATTAACTAGGATGTCTAATTGATTTTAGAGTCGCCACCCACGTTTTTGAGAAACGTAAGAAAACCTAATGTTTATGAGCCTAAGTTTGATTTACGAAAACAGAGATTCTTTGAGATGAGGGGTTCGGGGGTTAGGTTACGAAATGGGAAGTACTTAAACACCCATTTCGCCCGAGCAAAGTCGGTCTTGTTTGTTCATAATTCACTTTTTAAGATAAATGTGTTCTTCCTATTTGAATGATGATAAAAGAGGGGTTTTAAAGTTTAGAATGTAGGGAGATGACTCCTAGGCCAATTCAATGTAATGAAAGGACCATTGGTGTCATGTCCCAAATGGTTTTGGGGTGATTGCACATTTGATTGGAGAAGAAGAAGAAGAAGGAGGAGATTTAAGACATTTACCTATAGTAACCTTCAAAGAGAACCTCTTGAAAAGCCTTGGAGAAGAGGTTGAGTACTTAGTTGACAATGGTCTAAAGGAAAAGTCTAGAAAAGAAGTGAGTAAAAGATTGAGGAAAAGGTCCAAGGTCCCCTCCAATGATGGATTGTAGGGGTTTTTATAGTTGAAAGAGGACTGTTTTTGGAGCCAAACGGAGTCTCCAAGAAATCTTTCCTGGGAAAAATCATGTATAATGAGAAAGGGAGAGATTCTTGGGCAGAATCTGTAACTGACACACCCCAGAAGCGCTCGCATCCCACCTAGGCGGCGGAAGGCGCGCGCGTCTGGCCTCAAGGGGCGGAGGCGCGCGACTCTGAAAGGCAAATTTTGATAGAATGGACTAGAAAATTAGAACTGTTATTCAGTTTAGTCCCGGGACTTGACGGAGTTCGTCTGGAGCTTAACAAAAGTAACAGGAACTAACAAAAAACACATAAAAGAGGGAGAAACACAAAATCAAGTGTGCAATCGGGGTGAGCGGTCCAAGGCGGGGTGTCTATAGAGCCCCACGGCGGCGTGGATTGCGAAGCAAACGCGCCAAGGAAAGATAGACATCCGCCTAGGACATCACTAAGAAAAAAGACTCGATAAAAGCAGGAATTTGAAATTGTAGGGGATAGAGGTGCGCTCCCTATGTTAGCAGCTTTGAGAGATAAGGGTGCGCTCCCTGTGTGAGCGGCTTTGCCAATAGCGGGACCCATTTGCTGAAGGCGGGATTTTGTTTGCTGGAAGCGGGACCTGTTTGCTGATAGCAAGATCCGTTTGCTGGAAGCGGGACCTGTTTGCTGATGGCGAGATCCGTTTACTGGAAGCGTGACCTGTTTGCTGATAGTGAGATCCGTTTGCTGGAACGCGGGACCCGGAGGACCGTCTGTTGAAGTGTGGGACCCGGAGGACCGTTTGCTTGAGTGCGGGACCCGGAGGACCTTTTGCTTGAGTGCGGGACCTGAAGGACCGTTTGCTTGAGTGCGGGACTCGGAGGACCGTCTGCTGAAGTGCGGGGCCTAGAGGACCGTCTGCTGAAGTGCTGGGCCTAGAGGACCGTTTGCTTTGAATGGATGTAGATTTTGCTTGATGAGTAGGCGGTGATTATGTGGTTCACCCCGGACCAAGTTTTTGTCATGAGTCGTACTTTAATGTTGACTGTTTGACTTTGACTTTTGATGGGGTGCGGGCACAGTTGTCTATGGAGTTCTTTGTGCTGGGGATGAATTGTAAAAATCTGATTTTTTGAGAAAATAACAGACACCCTACTTTGAGTGGGAGTTTTTATCTTATTTCAGTTTTTAGACATGCCTTAAGGGCGGACCAAATTAATGTGTGCCCAGCTGAGTGTTTGCTGTCGTCTTTTGAGCTTCTTTTGTTGCTGGGATTGATCTTTTCTGCAGGTTGAAGGCGTTGGAACGCCTAGGTTCTGTTCTGAACTGACAAAGGCTATTTCTGGAGCATTTTCTACTTGGGACGCGGGCGCTTCCTCTCTTGGAGACGGGACGCACGCACCTTGTAGACCGGTGTCGGGAGGCGCGCGCCTCTGGGAGGCGAAATTCGGGGCCTGACATTTGCTGAAAAAGATCCCCCAACAGCTATAATATCAGCTTCTGGTCGGTAATTCGATTCCAACAGCTTTCTTCTGCCATTTTAGAACACCATTTTATTGCCCAATTTTGCTTATAACCTTCTTTCCCATGGCCTTTAACCTTTTTGGTCTTGGTGCCGAGGTTGTCAAGAGTTACGAGAAGGATTTATCGACATTCGTTTATTCTTTCAAAACCCATCCCAAAAATGCTTTCATCAAAGATTTCGGATTTCGAATTCTTTTCACTTTGCGAACATTGAAGCCGGATTGGGACCTGTTGAAGGCTGCTGCAGCCTTTTGGGATTGTGATAGCCATGCGTTCAACTTTTCGGCTAATGAAATGGTGCCGACTGTCGATGATTTTGGGGCCATTTTGGGTATGCCTTTGGCTGGTCGGATTGCCGTCCCTAAGTATCACCGCGGTGTTGTTGATTCTTGGGTTGACCTTCTGAATCTCCCTGTTGGAGAGGTGAAGAAGATGATGCACGGGACCGTTGTTGACATAACTGAGCTTCCGATGTTTTTCAGTTTGCATTCGGAATATGTCGCGGTTCAGTCCTTTAAGAGATATGCCATGGCTGTCGGCCTTTTCAGCGAGGTTTTGTTTGTCACTCCTCTGGGTACTGCGGATGCGCAGTTGGCTGAAATCGTGTTGCAGGCGAAAGGACAGCGGTTTAGCATAATTCCACTCATTGTAGGCGAGACCTTGCATGGTTTGGAAGAATTGCACCGTACGGGCGAGATGCGATGAGGAAGCCCCTTGCTTTTGACCATATGGCTTCGGGAGCATTTCAGACTTTATGCGTTAGATGGCGACTTTTCTCCTTTTGCTGTTCATAGGCGACAGTTGCTGATTAAAGATTTGACTGAAGAGGGTTGGAGGAGATTTTTTGCTTCTCGTCTTACAGCTGACGTTGAGTGGTGCCCTTGGGGTCTTCACCCTTTTGTGGAGTGGACCTCAGGTTTTCAGTATGTGGTTTTACCCGGGTTGAGAGATTCTTCATTTTACCAACCAGAACGGGTTCTGAGGCAATTTGGCCGTCAATAGATAATTCCTTTTCCGAGGAACGGGAGGCTTCGTCCAGTTTCTTATATGGGTCCGGACTTCTTGAATGAGCTTCAGTCGGCTTGGGGAGATGATCGTAACCGTTGGGCTTCCGCTCCATTGCATTGGGGTAGTATTTTTCTTCCCGAGAGTTACTTGGATCATTTGCTTGGTACCGTCTACCGCGGCATTACTTGGGTAGATGCTCTTCAGGCTGAATTGCTAGGAAAGGACTTTGAGCCTAGCAGTGCCTTGAGGTACAAGGAGGCTGCTGCTGATGTGAACAACATTCTGACCGACCCTTTCGGTACCCCTTTGGATGACTTTTATGCTCGGAGGCGCTCTGTTGCACAGAAAGTATCAGTCCGCATCAGTGTCCCTAGGCCTCCCAAGAAGAGTAGGATTGATGGTCGTTCGGGTGGTCCTTCAAAGGCCAAGAGAAAATTAGATTTTTCCTAGTACCCCCAAGAGATTGCAAGTAAAATAGACCACTTGTTAGGATTTAATGTTTTGATGTCTTTTAATAGCTCAACATTTCCATTGTAGTGATCAAAATAATTCAGTGAATGAATAAAAATTGCATCTCGTTAATTTGGAATGATTTGGGTATTTGTTTATATGTTAGACCACACCCGAAGGTTGCCTACGTTCCCCCAGTGTGGAGGCTCAGGTCTCCGTAGTTCAAACAAACGAAGACCATTTTTTTTTATGTGCACCCTGTTTTTTGCCTAGACCGCCCTTTCGGGTTTTCAATCTAGCGGGCTTCTTTTTTTGCACCTGCTCTAATTTTTGCCTAGGCCGCCCTTGCGGGTTTTCAACCTAGCGAGCTCTTTTTTTTTTTTTTTGATGGTCTTCGTTTATTAGACGTAAAATCTCTTCAACTTGTCGAGGTTGACTTCCTTTGCCAGCTGATCTCCGTCTAAATCAACGAGTCGGACTGCACCGCCGCTTAGTATTTTCTTGACTACGTACGGACCGATCCATCGGGGTCCCCATTTTCCAAGGGGGTTCATAGCATTAGGAGGGTGTTGTCTTAGGACTAAATCTCCCACACTGATGTTTCGGGGCTTCACCTTTTTGTTGAAAGCCCTAGCCATTCTTTGTTGATAGGCCCTCGTACGTTCGATTGCCCTTAGCCTTTTCTCGTCGAGTAGGGCTAGCTATTCATATCGACTTTGCATCCAATCGACTTCATTGACTTGGTTCTCGAGGAGGACCCGTAGGGATGGGACCTCGAGCTCTATTGGGAGTACAGCTTCGGAACCATATACCAGTGCGTAAGGAGTTTCTCCAGTCGCTGTCCGTATTGATGTGCGGTAGCCCCATAATGCTAGAGGTAGCTTTTCAGGCCAATCCCTTCCGGTGGAGGCCATTTTCTTCACAATGGTCTCGATTGTCTTATTAGCTGCCTCGACCGCGCCGTTTTCTTGAGGGTGGTATGGAGATGACTTGTGCTTAGTAATCTTATATTCTACCAGGAGCGCGTCCATCTCTTTCTCAAAGTGAGAACCGTTGTCTGAGATGATCTCATGAGGAACGCCGTACCGGCACATGATGTGGGTTTTTACGAATTCGGCCACTTTCTTGGCATTGAGAACTCGGTAAACATGTGCTTCGACCCATTTTGTAAAATAGTCCACGGCTACTAGGACGAAAGATTGTCCGTTGCTGCCAGTAGGGTGAACCTTACCGATGATGTCTATACCCCAACAAGAGAAAGGCCAAGGCGTGGTCATATTGTAAAGCTGTGAGGGTGGAGCGTGCTGTAGATTGGCATGGAATTGGCATTTGGTGCACCTCTTGACTTTCTCGATGCGGTCCCTTTCTATGGTACTCCAATAATAACCCATGCAGAGTATCTTTTTGGTCAACATAAACCCGTTTATGTGGGGCCCACATTCACCTTCGTGGATCTCATGCATTATTTCTTGAGGTTCGGTCTCATTTGCGCATAGGAGATTGATCCCTTCGTGGTGACTTTTGTTGACTCGTTCCCCAATCAGTACATATCGGGAGGCTAGTCTTTGTAATGCCATTTGAGACTTCTTATTGCTATTCTCGGGATAAGTACCATCCTTGAGGAAGTTCATGATATCCGCATACCACGGGGAGTTTGCTTGGACCTCGTTGATCTCGATACTCATGCAGTATGCCGGACTTTTCCTTCGGGAAATTTTGAAGGGTTTCACCATTTTACCCTCAGGTATTTTGACTAGTGAAGCGATGGTGGCTAGTGCATCAGCAAAGCGGTTTTTGTCCCTTGGCAGGTAGTTGAAGGTGATTTCTTGAAACTGTTCAACCAACTCCTCGAGATGTTGACCATACCGTTGCAGAGTCGAGTCTTGAATCTTCCACTTTCCAGACGTCTGGTTGATGATGAGCAAGGAATCATCAAATACCTCTAAACTTGTGACATTTCTCTCGAGGGCTGCTTCGAGCCCCGCTATGCATGCTTCGTACTCAACGGTGTTGTTGGTGGCTTCAAATTCGAGGCGGATAGCGATTGGAGTATACATGTCCTTTGGATCAACAAGTAACATCCCTATGCCATATCCATGCTTATTGGCTGCGCCATCGAAAAAAAGTTGCCACTTATTTTCTTCTATTGTAGCGCAAATTAAATGCTCGTAGGGGAACTGTACATCTTTCCCCTTCACTTCGTCACACGGAAATTTAGGAAGCTGATCACTGAACACTTTCCCCCTGATGGATTTGAGTGTGACGTAAGTGATATCGTAGCCGGCGAGCATGAAATACCATTTGGCTATTCTTGTTGACATGAAAGGCTTCTCGAAGATGTAACAGAGCGGGTCCACTTTTGCTACCAACTTGATTGGGAAGGCCTCCATATAATGCTTGAGCTTTTGAGTAGCCCAAACCAATGCAGCACAAGACTTCTTTAAGACAAAGTAGTTCTTTTCAGCTCCTTGAAACCGGCGGCTGACGAAGTAGATAGCATTCTCTTTTGTGGAGTCTCGCTGTTCTTGTGCTAACATAGCCCCTAGGGCTTCATCATTGACAGTGAGATAGAGCAAGAGAGGCTTCTCCATGTGCGGTGGAACAAGACGGGAGGGCATGTCAAGTAATGCTTCACTTGGTCGAAGGCTTCTTGGCAAGCATCGGTCCATTCTAGAGCCACATTCTTTTTGAGTAGCTTGAAGATCGGCTCACACATGGAAGTGAGTTGGTGCACAACCGACTGATGTATTGAAGTCTGCCCATGAAACCTTTGATTTCCTTCTGCGTCTTTGGAGGAGGCATGTCAATGATTGCCTTGATCTTGGAAGGATTGGCTTCTATTCCCCTCTCAGTGACCATGTAACCGAGAACCTTTCCTCTGACGATCCCAAAAGTGCACTTTGCGGGATTGAGTCTCATGTTGTGTTGTCGAAGTCTTTCAAAGAATTTGTGAAGATCGATCAAATGTTAACCGTCGTTTCCCTTCGAATGGATGATCATGTCGTCTACATAGACCTCGATCTCTTTATGAATCATGTCATGGAATAGATCCGTAACAGCCCTCTGGTAGGTAGCCCCAGCGTTCCTTAGTCCGAACGGCATGACTGTGTAGCAGAAAGTCCCCCACGGAGTTGTGAAAGCTGTCTTGTGTTGGTCCTCTTCGGACATGAGAATCTGATTGTAACCGGCAAAACCGTCCACAAATGAGCGGACTTCATAGTTGGCAGTCAAATCGACGAGCATGTCGATGTTTGGTAGTGGAAAATCATCTTTCGGAGAAGCTTTGTTCAAATCCCGGATACTCAATGACTTTGATGAAACCCACACTGAGGAGCTTTTCAATATCTTCTTTGACTTGTAGAGACCATTCTGGCTTGATCTTTCTGAGCTTCTGCTTTACTGGCTTGTCATCCTCTCTGATCGGAATTCTGTGCTCCACGACCTTTCTGTCCAAACCCGACATGTCTCTGTACGACCATGCGAATACATCCACAAACTCTTTAAGCAGTGCAGTCAATCTGTCTTTGTCTTCCCCCTTGAAGAAGCTGCCAATCTTCGTTTCTTTCAGCTCTTCCTCGGTACCCAGATTAACAACATGCAATTCCTCACCAGCCCCTGGACCATTTTCACCACGACAACGAACCTGTTGAGCTAGTTCATTTAGGTATATTATGTTTTCGTAGTCTATTTCATCATAATTTGAATCGTTATTAACTTGTTCATTAAGTTCGTTATTAGTTAATTCATCATTTATGATGTTTGCAATCTCGGGGTACTCAGAAATATCAAATTTTTCATTAGCAAAGAAAGGAAACACACGCTCGGCTATTGCCTCCATATCCTCTTGGGTGAGAGTATTAGAAACACTCTCGGACTCGACAGTAAGTGTGAGCCGCTCTTCCTTTGTTGCTGTACGGGGTATGCAACCCATTTCTCGGATCAAGAAGTCCTCGGATACTATGGGCCCCTTCGTTGAATACCAGTTTTTGATTGGCTCGGAGCTTGGCGGGATCTCACTGATGGTTTCCTTTCTGACGACGGTGTCGTAGATGGCGTTGACTTGACAATCGTCCATGCTGGCAAATTCTTGGAACATGGAGGCTAGATCGGATAGTTCTTCCCCCACGGTAATCTCTATCTCGGACTCTATAGTCACTTTCTTGCCCCACCACTCTTGGGGTGACATTGGAGTAGGCTCCCTTTCTTGTGTCGTAATTTCGCAATCAGTGAAGATCTCGAGACCGGGCTTTCTGACGCCCTTGTTGTTAACCGATGGTTCAGGAAAGATCATGTAAGGAACATCTTCCCCTTGGCGAACAAAATAACCGTTGAGTGTGTTGCGGTAAGGCCTCAAGTTGGGGATTTCATATTGTCGACCTTCTTTGCGAGCTTGGGTCTTTTGATTCTTGATTGCTTGCTCGTATTTCAAGTCATCTTCGGTAGGCTCGTATCCCAAACCAAACTTGTTCTTGACAAAAGGAACTTTTACGGGGTGCAATATCCCTTGTTGATGTTTCCCTAGGCCAAGACCGGGAAAGTGATTCATGTTCCTCATCATGCGGAGGATTTTAGGATTTCCGAGGGTCCATTGTCTGTTTCCCCCTTCTTTGTCAATGGTGTTGACGCCGGAGAGAGTGGCATCTTCTATCCCGTGTTGAACTTGGTGGACGGGTTGTCCCCCATTTCTATGGATGGTAACATTCTCGGCCATGACGGTGACTATCTCGTCCCTATTTCTGATCTTGACACATTTATGGAGAGTGGAAGGGACCGCATTGGAACTGTGGATCCATGGTCGGCCCAAAAGCAAGTTGAATGAAGCAGGGACATCAAGTACTTGGAATGGAACGGACATGATCATGCTTCCAAATTCGATGTCAACTTCTAGCATTCCCATGACTGTACGGGCATTGCTATCGTACCCTCTAATGACTTGGGCGGAGGGTTGTAAATCGGAGCTTTTGAGCCCCAGTATGCCCATGAATCGGCTAGGCATTAAGTTGAGTGCAGAACCACCGTTTACTATAACTCTTGAGATGGGTCTCCCCCTTTCCTTTACTTTGAGGTAGATGGCTTCATTGAATTCGGACCCAAAAGGCGGGAGGTCCATGTCGGCGAAAGTGATGACATTGCCGAAGTGAATGTGACCTATCATTGCTGTGAGGTCCTCGGGAGTCGTGTCAGGAGAGACTGATGTGTCATCCAAGTTCTTGATGACGAGGTCTCGGTGTTTCTTTGATGATGCAATAAGGTCCCAGATGGATATGTTGGCTTGCGTCTTCTTGAGTTGTGTTAACAAAGAATCTTCGGGTATGTCGCGTGCTTGCGATCTTTGAGAAGAGGTGTTGGTTGCTGCGGTATTGGGAGGGATTGTGCTCGTTGTTACTCGGCCAGTGCGAGTGAGCACGTTCACGGTCCCGTGTAGCTTCTTCTTCCTATTCTCTAAGACTTCCCTCATAATCTCATCATAAGTCACAACATAACAAGAATTAACATGTTTATTCATATCAATAGAGCCCTCATTCACAATTGGGATCGAATGAGTGGTTCCTTCAAACTCTCCTACCTCTATTACATTGACACCACCCTCATTAGGAATTATGAATTCCTTCTTGTCTATGAGGTCTTGGATGGTGTTGCGGATGGAGAAGCAATCCTCGGTGAGGTGGCCGGTGCATTGATGGTAGTCACACCATTTGTGGTGGGCATGATTGGGACGGAGCGGTTGTGGTTGCTTGTATCCTTGAAGAGGGGTGATTTGTCCGTTGGCCTTTCGAGCTTCATAGGCCTCGGTGATGGTCATGCCATTGAGAGGAGTGCAGACGCGGTCGTTTTGGAACCGCTTGCCTTGTGGTGGAGGGACCTTCTTGTAATTCCCCTTGTTGGTAGTAACGACATTGACAGAAGCCTCTTTGTTTGAATTAAAGGCGGTCTTGTAACTATATGTAGGAGTGGCCTTCTTAATCTCCTTGAGCAAGTCATCCATGCGTACCCCTGCCTCATACATTTTGGAGAAGTCGGAGTAGCAAGCCCCACTTAGGTGGGTGCGGAGATCAATCTTGAGACACTTGAGAAAGATGTCCATTTGCTCTTTTGTGTTTGGCCTCTCAAAAATTTCAGAGAGCTTGTCATTCCATCTCCTTGTGAAGTCAATGAACGACTCGGTGTCTCTTTGGGTGGTGTTCTCGAGCTCTTTCCTTGTGGGCCGGTGGGTAGTGTTGCCTTGATATTGATTTTTGAAGGCAAGCATAGCAGCATCCCAATCAAGACGGACAGTGAGCGGGAGAGTTGCATACCAATCTTTTGCCGCCCCCTCGAGGGTGAGAGGAAAGCATTGAGCCATAACTTTTGGGGAGACCTTCTTCGGAACCATAGCCCAAATGTAAGTCTCGATGTGAGCCATCGGGCATGAGTTGCCCTTAAACTTGCTAATGTCGGGCATCTTGAATTTGTCGGGGAGAGCGGCCATCATGCTCATGAGGATGGATGACTGATAAAGGCTTGTGTTGGAGCCTTTTCCCATGTTGAGGCCATCAAATTTCTGATCAATGTAGGCCATGATGGAATCGACCATTTTGGGGTCGTTGTTGTCGGTGCTTGGTCCCCCCCACTTTTTTGGTACGGGCACTGACATATGGGCTTTCAAACAAACCCTCGGTCCACTCGGATTCCTCATTGTCATTAACCCCCTTGTTCTTGGAGAGCTTGATGAGCTTGGCTTTCAATTGGTCAACCTCGGCCTCGTGAGCCTCCCTTTGACTGTCGACATGAGCTTGCCACAAGGCTTCTTTGGTTTGAGCCTCGTTGTGAAGAGTGGTGACTTGCTGTTGAAGAGTTTGGACCATGGCAGAGAGCTGTTCGAGAGTCATGGCGTTGTTGGTGCTGGAGTCGCCGGCCATTGATGATGTAAAAGCTGTTGGAGTGATCGGTTCACGGACAAGCCTGTTGGATGAATCCCTGTAGACGCGGAGAGTACCAATCGGACCTATAATTGGAGAAGTAGCCCTTGTCAGTCTCGGTTCACACTTTCGGTCCATGAAGAGGTCAAGAACACACAGTTGGGCACACGACTCAAACCACATAAGAAAAAGACTCTTTTTTTTATAAGTCGGAGGGAATGGGTCCCTTTTGGGGTTTCTAAGAAGATAATGGAATCGTCACACTAGTATATAGACCATCTCACGGTCCCATATACTCATCGGATTCCATCGCGTTTGTGAATCCTACATGTGTCGGGATTAAACTAAATTAATGTAGTAAAGCATACATGCGGGGACATATTTTTATTTTCGTCCAAAATAACCACTTTTGGGGACGGATTTTTATTGCGTCAATTTCAACAAGTTGGCATGTATGATTTGAAAACATTAGTTTAGGGAAATCTCGGTACATGGAAACCGACTTGGTCACGGAGTGTTAGACCCTAACTAGAATTGTGTGGTTTGTGCTCGGCTAAAGAGAGGCTTAAAGGTCACCCCGGCATGTAGTCATGAACTACGCCACGGGCTGAGGTTTACCGCTTCGAAAGATCCAAGGTCGAGTGGAGCTTGAAACTTTCTAGGACGGGCCTCGACGGGTTTGGGGTTGGACTTGTGCGACTCGATAGTGAGCAGTTTATAGGAGTAATGTGCATGTAGTGTGAGGTCTATCATGTGACAATTTTTTTTTTTTTTTTGAAATGATAAAAAAACACATAAGCACGTAAATTACAACTCCCGAATCACCCGTGTGACCAGTAAATAAAACACAAAATTAAACAGTCCAAGGTTCAATTCTGTTCTGATACAGGCAACTGTGCCCACACCCCACTGCTCTTTTTAGTCACTGAAACCTGTTCTTGCCCTGGAAATTGGCCCAGAAGCGCGCGCCTCGGGCTGGTATTCTGGGAAGCGAGCGCCTAGTGCATTGTATCTGGGAGGCACCCGCTTCTGGGCTAACCTGTCAGATTATCAGAAACTTATGGACTCAGGGGATTGCCCTGGTCCTGATTGTGTGATGAAACCCCTGCAATGTTTGTTACCACGAAATAATAGGAAGAATAGGAAGAACACATGGAAGGCGGGCGATTCTGGAATTTAACGCGGGACGCGCGCGCTTTGGACCATGAAGATCCGAGGCGCACGCTTCCCATGTCAATTTCCAGAATGCCCAGAAAAGTGAATTATGAACAGGAACACAAGTTTAACCCTCAAGCAGTCCCCAGCAGAGTCGCCACTGTAGATACCCCGGGGGACCACGGCTTGGCTAGAGCGCGTGAATTACCTAGGATGTCTAATTGATTTTAGAGTCTCCACCCACGTTTTTGAGGAACGTAAGAAAACCTAATGTTTATGAGCCTAAGTTTGATTTATGAAAACAGAGATTCTTTGGGATGAGGGTTCGGGGGTTAGGTTACGAAATGAGAAGTACTTAAACACCCATTTCTCCCGAGCAAAGTCGGTCTTGTTTGTTCATAATTCTTTTTAAGATAAATGTGTTCTTCCTATTTGAATGATGATAAAAGAGGGTTTAAAGTTTAGAATGTAGGGAGATGACTCCTAGGCCAATTCAATGTAATGAAAGGACCATTGGGGTCATGTCCCAAATGGTTTTGGGGTGATTGCACATTTGATTTGAGAAGAAGAAGAAGAAGAAGAAGAAGAAGAAGAAGAAGAAGAAGGAGGAGGAGATTTAAGACATTTACCTATAGTAACCTTCAAAGAGAACCTCTTGAAAAGCCTTGGAGAAGAGGTTGAGTACTTAGTTGACAAAGGTCTAAAGGAAAAGTCTAGAAAAGAAGTGAGTAAAATATTGAGGAAAAGGTCCAAGGTCCCCTCCAATGATGGATTGGAGGGGTTTTTATAGTTGAAAGAGGACTATTTTTGGAGCCAAACGGAGTCTCCAAGAAATATTTCCCGGGCAAAATCATGTATAATGAGCAAGGGAGAGATTCTTGGGCAGAATCTGTAACTGACACACCCCAGAAGCGCGCGCATCCCACCTAGGCGGCGGAAGGCGCGCACGTCTGGCCTCAAGGGGCGGATGCGCGCAACTCTGAAAGGCAAATTTTGACAGAATGGACTAGAAAGTTAGAACTGTTATTCAGTTTAGTCCCGGGACTTGACGGAGTCCGTCTGGAGCTTAACCAAAGTAACAGGAACTAACAAGAAACACTTAAAAGAGGGAGAAACACAAAATCAAGTGTGCAATCGGGGTGAGCGGTCCAAGGCGGGGTGTCTACAGGATGGTAGTAAATTTGCCTGCAGTCTTTTGAGGTTCCATATACCTTAGCTCTAGATTGGCCCAGTCGAACTCGACATCTCTAAAGATTTCAAAACCCTTTTGTATCTTTCTGTTGTGATCGAACCATGGCTCTGCGAACTCGAAGTTTGAATACTCTTCACCTTCTTTGACATAGTAAATGTTGAGGGAAAGGTGGTAAGGTTTCATGTCTGACTTCTTATAAGGGAGTTGCTTCTTCTTGAGTACTTCTATCTATTTCTGCTCTGCTTTATCAGTGGGAGTAGGTATGTACCCTATCCCGAACAGGCCTTTGTGGTCTACCTCCTCTGTTAGCTCTGTGGGTCCTTGTAAGTTCTTACCTAGCCCCAGCCTCGGTATGAAGCCCATGTTTCGTAGTATTTTGTAGATGGGTAGTACTCTATCAGAAGTTCTGGTTAGATCGTCATAACATATCTGATCTTGTGCCACTATCTCGAACCCACTGAAGAGTCTACGGTCCTCCTCATGCTGAATTTGTAACACATGTACTCCTTTCGTGTCTGTGACTTGTGCCGTTATTAAGTCGCTGTAGATAATTGTCACCTCATTCCCTGACTGGAATTGAACACACTGATGTAAGGAGGATGGAACTGCATTGGACTTGTGGAGCCAAGGGCGTCCTAGCAAGATGGTGAAAGAGGATGGTATGTCGATTACTTGGAAATCTATGGACAAAGTTTGCGTCCCCACGGAGATGAGCAAGGTAACAATCCCTAACACTGATTTGCATGTAGAGTCATAAGCCTTGATTGTCTGCTTGGAAGGCCTCAAGGTAGTTGCATCCACACCCACTACATCCATCATCCGTGACGGCAGTACATTGATGGCGGATCCGTTGTCCATAAAGGCTCGAGGAATTTTCTTTCCACTGATTTCGACTGTAATGTGCAGAGGTTTATTATGATCAATGCCAAACGGAGGTTCATCAAGCTCTGAGAAGGTGATGATATTCCCGAAGTGAATGTTGCTGATCATTTGCATGACATTCTCGGGAGTGGTGTCTGATGGCACTATGGTAGCGGCCAAGTTCTTCTCGAGCATCTGATGGTGAGCTAGAGATGAAGTGAGTAGGGACCACAGAGAGATGTGAGCTTGTGTTTGTTTAAGTTGCATGAGGATGGGATCCTCTTTCTCAGGGCCTGATGACACGCCCCCAAGTCCTGAGATTTCCTAATAGAACATCTAACCTGGTGCGCGTAACTAACAAGAAGCGGAAAAACGAGAATGACACCTGAATAAATCAACTGGTATCATATATACTCAAGAGAAACGAGCTAAAATAGCTCACCACAAGTTCTATACTAAGAAATTTAAACCAAATGTGGTTATATACAAGTACTATACAAGTCTACCCAAGATACTGAGTCTAAACAACTGATACAAAATCGTCCACACCAAGTATAAAAGGACACTAGCCCCAAACAAGAACAACCTGCGAAGTAAGCTCCCAGCTATGTCAAGCCTCACTGCGCACTACCACTTGCTTTCCTGGGGGGGGGGAACAAATAAACAAGGAACGGGGTGATATAAATCTCAGTAAGTACTAGATATAAGTACATAGCAAGTCATCATGTAATCATGCAAATCAAGAAGATTATCAAGTAATCATGCTCAAGATGTCATCAAGTAACAAGTATATGAGAGGCTAAGCCAACTCATCAAGTAGCTATCATATAAGGCTAAACTATCATGTTACAAAGGATATTCCACCCTTATTCGTCCCAAGTAAACCATTGTTGTTGTTACTTATTGCAGTTGACAAATCACGATTAATGAAGTTGCTGCTGTGCAGTACACAAGAGGACCCAGTAATCAGTGTCACTCACAAGAACAGGATTCACGAGGTGTTCATGAGTTTAGCATTCACTTTTATCAGGCGTATTGCTCTAATAAAGAAAGCTATGCCCTTACTATGGCCTGTAGTAAGGGGTCAACCGTAGATACATAGATCCCCGATTATCACTTAGCCCCAGCACTCTTGTTGGTCCCAGAAGGGCAACAAGGGTATGAAAATTGCTAGAGGGGGGGGGTGAATAGCGATTTAAAATTATTTTCAAACCCTTTTGCAAAGCAATGGCAAATGCGCACGACTCTTAAATTGGCTAAGTATAGCGCGCAGCAAGAGTGTGAAATGCACAGCGGAAGTCTTAAAGCAGTCACTTATGCGCAGGGAGTATGCGCAGAAGTGTAAATACGCACGCACTAAGTTTTAGCTTAAAGATAGGCGCAAGATGGAACTAAGGCAAAAAGCTCACAAACAAAATTCTGTCAAAGCAATACAATCTACAAAGATCAAACAGAACAATATATGAGTATAGCTTAAAATGTAGAATGAAAAGCACAAACAATAGACACGCTATTTGGAGAGGTTCGATCGGGAAAATATCTACGTCCTCTACCAAGATGGTTAGTCTTGGATTTCTAATGGAGATCTTATTATGAGAGAGTTATATATTACAACGATTTAGAACAAACTATCTCAAAGATCTATAATCTATGAATGAACAAAATCCTAGACAATAACCAGTGTTTCTCTAGAAGTATGATCGATAAGATCGGAACTTCAAGAGGTGAGTGTGTGTATCAGAAATATGGGCTCTTTGAATCTATAAGATGGAGAGCACAAGATTCTGGTGTTATTAAGGCTTTATAGGATCTGGGCTTGGATTGAGTATGAAGGTGAGAAGGTTGTTCTTGAGAATTCTGGAAATGAGCAAGCAATCTTCAAATCTTCAAACTTTCTCTTTGGAAGCAATTATTTAGCAATTCACAAGCAACTTGGAAAATGAGGATGAGCTTGCTATTTATAGCTGAGCTCCAAGAAATAGCCGTTGGGGAGCGGAGCAAGGACGATGTGCTGTCACAATGTGATTGGTGCGCACGTGTCCTTTATAGCCGTTGGAGACAGCAAGTTGACAGATTTCAAACTTCTTCTAGAAGGATGACAGCTGTCTTTATATTTGAAATTCAAACTAGAGGTGCGTCTCCATCTACGTGTATGCTGAGTGTATTTGATTTGTCGTTTGTCCACATCAGCATTTTGGCTCATTCGAAAGCGTAGCTTGAGATGACGCTTTCCAAGTTATACAGAGGTAGGTCAAGAGATGAAAGAATAAACCAAGGCAGGTCTTTCGTGCGCATGATGCTCATGCGCATAGGATGCGCAGAAGGTGATGCGCTGCGCATGGAAGGATGCGCACCAAAATTGGCTTTTTGCTCTTTTGACCTTGAATCCAAAGCTTCAGCCCTAACCTCTAAGCCTAGTCTATAAAGAGGACTTAGCTAAAAATTGAAGTTATAAAAACTTCTTACATAGGGTCATAAAGTCCTTAAAATACACTTAGGTGATGGTATCAATCAATTCTAACAAAGTAGGAGGGTTAAGTGATAAGCATACCCAACAATCTCACCCTAAATGATTGATGCCATTACCTACTATAACAAAGGCAATTCATTGTACTTGATAATAACATGTCCATAAGAATAGAAAATGATAAATCATGTCTCAAGTCAATGTACACACTAGCCAATGCTATAGATTTCTAGTCTATCCAGAAGAAATTAACTTACAATATAGGAAAGACAGAAATATCACTCAGAGCATACAAATGATATGAGTTTAAGTTTAGTATGCGTTTAAACTGAGTGTTTAAACATCATGCAATTAAATATGAGCTGTTAAGGATATGCGCATGAAGTTTATAAGATATGCAATGTTCCACAAACGAACAGTTTGAATTGAACAAGGTTTTGTGAAAGTGCAATGATGCTTTCTTCTCATTAAAACTTGAAAGGTAAGAGTTACAGAGTACAAGTTTTACAATGGAAGAAAAATCAAAAGCAAAAAAAACTTTGCGCATCAAAAACTTACAATTGCGCAGCAAAACAAAAAAATTACAAAGTCTAGTCTATATGAATTCGCTGCAGTGCTTCGCGCATCTCATTCTGTAAGCTGTTAAAGTTGTTCATCAACTCAATCTTCAGTTGCTGAAACTTGGCGTTGTATTCCACCACTAGATTCACATGAGTTCTCATACCGTCGCGCATTAGCGCATTATCTCTTTGGATGTCTTCAGAAATTCTGTTAAAGCAATTTTCAAACGCCCCCATCTGATTTCCAAAAGATTGAAGGGACGCAGCCATGGAGTCCTGAATTTCTTTCTGCGCATCAACCAAAGTCTTGGTTAGCTCAACCTGAACCATGTTCTGACTGGCTTGCATATCTAGCATAGCCTGGTTCATTCTTCCATTAAAAGTATCACTGAACTGAACTAAGAAGTCAGTCATATGAGATTTGAGCGCATCAATGGAGGAGGAGCTGGAGGCGGTAGGCGCAAAATTGTCAATAGACTTGATGACTTTAGTAGACTCAATCTGAATGATTTCTGTGATGGTTTTGGCTAAGGAAAACAAAGCTTCATTCAACCCATGCACAGAGGGAATCTTAGTGAGCGCAGTAGAGATTATGTCGAAGTCATGCTGGATATCTTGGCGCAGAAGATCAAAATCTTGAGAGGGCGCAGCACCAGAACCAGATGCATGCGCAGCACCAGAACCTGAGGGAGGAGGCATAGCTTCATAACTGGTTGCCTTTGTTACAGAACTCTCCCCCTTAATGACACAATCAATAGCCTGAAGGAAACTGGCTTGCGCATCGAGACGTGCAGACTGCGCATCCAGTTGCTCTTGAATCTTAGTTTGCGCAGTGACCACCTGAAAGTGCTGGGTTTGCGCAGCAAATTGATTAGCCTGGATAGTCTGGAGCATGGCCAAGATTTGACGCATGTCAGTTGATGAACTTGAGGGATCTGAGGGAGCAGTTGCTGGAGTTACAGCCGGAATAATTGGAGAAGTTTGTGATGCTCCAGTAGGTTGCACAGGAGTGACAGCAGCAGCAGGAGGCTCTGGCACATGAACAGGAGAGTGATGCGCATGGATAGGAGAACGATGGACCTCATAATCTTCTGAGCTCGAGTCTTCGCCATCTTCAACTATAGGCGTATCCTCATAAACAGTAGGATCAGGCGCATCATGAGCAAAGCCTTCACCATCAATAAAGACTGGTGGGGCTTGCTGCGCAACATTCCTTCGCGTAACAGCAGCAAGTCTTGCTTCCCTTGCTATATCACGCGCAGATTTTTCAGAGCGCGGGCGAGAATGCCTTGGAGAATCTGATTCAATATCAGATAAATCTTCCACAGTACGGTTTGAGGCATGTTTCTTGGTAGCAACCTTCTTAACCCGGCGCTTGGGAGTAGACTTCTTTGCAGAAAGTGGGACTTCATCCTCACTAGAAGTATTATTGCGCATGGGCTTTGCAGTCTCCTTTTGCTTCTCCCCCTGAGATGGAGCAGCCTTGGAAGTTCCAGTGAATTTGGAAGGGCTGATGAGAGGATCATTGAAAGCACCTTCAAATTCATCTTCTTCTTGAGGCGCAGGAGGAGTAGAGGCTCGATTGGACTTGGGAGCAGTAGGAGGCGCAACATCAACATCAGCTTCTACTTGGACGTCTTCATCAGACTCATCCAGTAGGGTTCTTGATTTCTTTGCCTTCTTCTCCTTCTTGTTGATTTTCTTCTTAACGGGCGCAGCAGCCTTGGCTTTTCCTTTTTCTTCAGGAGTAGGAGCCTTGGTCTTCTTTGCTTTCTTAGGAGGCTCAGGGTCCGAAGTAGCCTTGTGCTTCGGAGTTTGCGCAGTAGGCTCTTTAATTGTTATCCCAGGCGCAACAGTAGATTTGCTAGCCTTCTTCTTCTTGCGCAAAGGCGCATCAGCAGCAATGCCCTTGCCTTTCTCCTTGTCGCCTACTTTGCTTGGGACCGGCTCAAAGAAGGATTCAATTTCTGATTCAGATTCAGAGGAGGAAGCTTCAAAAAGTTCACCACTGGAGACAGGAGGAGATCCTTGATCTTCAGGGTGAATGTCCTCAAAAACTTTAATGGGATCAGCAGCCCAGAACATGCAGTAATCAAAATTGTTGACTTCATGGTAAAAATTGTGGAGAAACACACGAGTATAAGTGCGCGATGAGGTCACATCAACTTTGAGAGAGAGGTCTTCATCAACTAGCTTGCGCACAGAAGGGAAACGCATGAAGATAGCAGTAAGAATTCTGCAGTGCGTTTTGTACTTGGCTGGTCTCTTTGGATCTGCAGCTTTCTTCTTATATACGCGTAGGCAGCGCACTAGCTCTTCAAACATAATCTCAGCCCAGCTTAATTTCTTCTTCTTGAAGATTGCAGCGCAGCACATCCATTGCTTGCTGATGAATGTGGACTTGTTCCCATTCTTGTAATTGATTGTATCACCATCAAAGTGCAGAGATGGAACATCAACTCTCCAAACTCCTTCCTATCATGGTTGTTGTATTGACCAACCAGAGTAGGAATCTTTATCAGCTTCTGCGCAACACCATCTTGCACATCCTGAGGAAGCTTCTTCTTGTTGCACGCAGGCAATCCCATAGTCTGACGAATATGCGCATAGTTGATAGTCACAGAAATCCCACGGATAGAACTTTTTAAGCAGGGCACTGTGATGTCATCGTATAAGCGCTCGACCTCTTCTGCGTTGCTGAAGAATTCGTCAATGTAAGAAGGGAGAATGAAGGATTGTCCTTTGGTGAAGAGAGGAAGAATGCCCGACGTGTCCATGATTTCGATCATATAACGTCCAAGCGCATCGAGCTTCAAGTCCTCTACATCGAGTTCCCATCCAGGGATAAAGTAGTTTAGATTCTGCGCAAAACAAAAATGAAGAATTAGATCTGGTCATGCGCATGGAGAGAAGCGCATGCGCATGAGCTATATGCATAGCGCATGAACTAGACTCCATACTTAGAAAGATAAGAAATGAAAAGGGTAAAAATGTCCAAAACAAACAATTTTAAACCAAACGCCTAAAAAGGGCGCGAAACGCAAAAACACAATCAAGAATCATATCAAGGCTTGTCATATGACTATTTATCAAGAACATGAAGAACATGTATTGAATACACGAAGAACACGAAGAACATAAAAATGTCAAAGTGCTCCAAAATGCATAAAAAGCACATCAAAATGTTCGTAATGAAAAATCACACACAAACAAGTAAACCATAACAACAATATCATAAACATACAACCAAGATCTGAGAAAAACAGAAGATGAATTCGAAAAGACAAAATAAATAAATTCAAACAGAAATCCACTCAATCGATCATTGATCGTAAAACAAATTACATAAATGAAAAGCTGAGAGTAAAACGAACACACAGCATCAAATAATTTGAACTCCATCAATGGTGGAAAACTAAAAGTAGAGATTGAGTGCAGAGAGAGAGAGAAAGATGTCAGAAAGAGAGGAAGGCGGTTGAGGAAAGATTTAGCAGAGAAGTGAGGAGAGAGAGAGACGGCGGAGTAGGTTTTAATCATAAAAAAAAATGCTTACGTCATGCGCGCTGACAACAAGTTGGTGAAAGTCAGGCTAGTGGGGCGCACGCGCAAGTGAGTTGCACGCGCAGATGACGTGGCCCATTGAGGAACGCGCGTGAAAAGTCCTAGCCGCGCGCGTGTGTCAGTCATTAATGGTCAAAACGAATATTTTCCTATTCCGTCATAATCAGCACACAAAGAGCATTAAATGCGCATCACTCAATGCCTTTGCATTAAATGAGGTGGGACGTGCGCAGAGGGCCGAAATGTAATTTCCCAAAAAAAAATCAAATAAAATGACGAGGGAAAATAATAATTACACAAGTACCCTTGTGAATTATGCTGCCTTAGCAAGTCAAGGACCTAAGTGAAACTATTAAAAAGAGAACGTACCTTAGATCCAGTGGTCATGCGCATGATCAATATGCGCAGCTTTAAAGTGCGCAGAGTTTCAAGATAGAAAAACATCAACGGTTTTACCTTATGCGCATAGCTCCGTGCGCTTCTTGTGCGCAGGCGCATGGTGTATGTCTAACTTAGAATTTTATCAACAACAAAGTTATTAGTATTGACAAATCATATTGACAAAATTTAGCTGAGTTCGAGCATACCCATTTCTCCTCTAAGAAAGATGAACCTCTTAGCATCAAGTGCTTTTGTAAGAATGTCGGCGATTTGATAGTCGGTTCCCACGTGTTCTAGATGTATATTCCCTTTTTCCACGTGGTCTTTGAGGAAGTGATATTTAATGTCGATGTGTTTGGTCTTCGAATGCATGACAGGATTTTCAGAAACAGCAATTGTTGAAGTGTTGTCGCAATAAATGGGACAATTTTCTTCTTTGATGTCATAGTCCACTAATTGCTGCTTCATCCACAGAATTTGACAGCAACAGCTTCCAGCAGCGATATATTCTGCTTCATTTGTAGAAACAGAAACTGCCGCTTGCTTCTTACTTGCCCATGACACAAGTCGATATCCGAGGAAATGACAAGTGCCGCTTGTGCTTTTCCTGTCAATTGTGCATGCTGCATAATCCGCATCTGAATAACCTACAAGTTTAAAGTTCGAATCTTTGGTGTACCAAAGTCCAAGGTTAACAGTGCCAGAGAGATATCTTATAATACGTTTCACAGCAATTAAGTGTGCTTCTCTAGGGTCGGATTGATAACGAGCACAAACACAAACACTAAACATAATATCGGGCCTACTAGCAGTAAGATAAAGGAGTGAGCCAATCATTCCTCGATAAAGAGTTTGATCAACCTTTTTACCTTTTAAGTCTTTGTCAAGTTTGTTGCCGGTAGCCATTGGAGTATCGTATGCTTTGGCGTTCTCAAGTCCAAATTTCTTGATTAAGTCCTTTGTATATTTGGCTTGATTGATGAATATGCCTTCACTCATTTGCTTGATTTGAAGGCCGAGGAAGAATGTGAGTTCTCCCATCATGCTCATTTCAAACTTGCTCTTCATTAGTTTTTCAAAGCGCTTGCACAACAATTCATTAGTAGAACCAAATATAATATCATCAACATAAATTTGAACAAGTAATTTATGACCATTATGTTTGGTAATGAAAAGAGTTGTATCGATTTTACCGCGAGTGAATCCTTTTTCGATGAGAAATTTGGATAGTGTATCATACCATGCTCTTGGTGCTTGCTTGAGTCCATACAAAGCTTTCTGGAGTTTGTAGACATGATTTGGAAATTGTGAATCTTCAAACCCAGGTGGTTGAGCAACATAGACTTGTTCTTGGAGTTCACCATTTAGAAACGCGCTCTTCACATCCATTTGATATAACTTGAAGTTCTTGTGAGCGGCGTAAGCTAGAAATAATCTGATAGCTTCAAGTCTAGCTACGGGCGCAAAAGTTTCATCGTAATCAATTCCTTCTTCTTGCCTATAGCCTTGTGCAACCAATCTTGCTTTATTTCTCGTGATGGTTCCATTCTCATCCATCTTGTTCCTGAACACCCATTTCGTACCAATCACTCCATGATCATTTGGTCTAGGAACTAGAGTCCAAACCTTACATCGTTCAAATTGATTGAGTTCTTCTTGCATTGCAACAACCCAATTAGGATCTTGGAGCGCTTCATCAGCCTTCTTCAGTTCAATTTGAGAGATAAAAGCAGTGTAAGCATCAAAGTTTGTAGCTCTCCTTGTACGAACACCAACTTGAAGATCACCGATGATATTAGCAATTGGGTGACCTCTAACTTCACGAATTTCAGGAGGTAAGTTAGGTTGAGTCGTAGTAACTTGAAGGTCTTCAATTGGTACATCTTCACCAGATTCAAAGTCATTGAAATTTGGGGGTTGAACTGGCTCAGAATTGAAATTTGGGTTTACACCAGATGCAGCAGTAGAAATAGGCGCGTGAGAGGAATCATGAGGCGCATCATTTGAGTGAGGCGCAATAGAGGATTCACCAGGCACATTATACATTGAATTAGGCGCATTTGATGTAGATGGATTTCCTTGTGTTGATAGATTCTGATCTTGAGTGGGCGCAACATAAATAGGAGCACCTGTATCATTTAGCTCAATAGAATCATCAGCAACATTTGGAGCCAAATGTGGCTCAAGGAGAGAATGTTCATCAAATGTAACATGTACAGATTCAACTATCACTAATGTAGTTTTATTAAAAACACGAAAAGCTTTAGAGTGTTTGGCATACCCAACAAAAATACCTTCGTCGGCTTTGGCATCGAATTTACCTCTATGTTCTTTTCCGTTGTAGAGGATATAACATTTGCAACTAAAGATCTTGAAGAATGCAATGTTGGGAGTTCTACCACGCCAAAGTTCATATGGAGTCTTGTTGTGACGTTTGTTGATGAGGGAGCGATTTTGAGTAAAACATGCAGTGTTGATAGCTTCTTCCCAAAAGTACTTAGGCAATTTCGCTTCGGCTATCATCGTCTTTCCTGTATCAATCAACGTCCTATTCTTTCTTTCCACTACACCATTTTGTTGTTGAACTCCAGCAGTTGAGAAGTTGTGATCTATCCCATGATCGTCGCAATATCGAGCAACACCGTTGCTCTTGAATTCTGTTCCATTATCGGATCGAACACTAACAATGTCATCTTCTTTTTGGGTTTGGAGCAGTCTGAATAGAGTGGTGAGAATGTCGTAACAATCATCTTTTGAGATAATCATTTCCACCCATGTATATCATGAGAAATCGTCCACCACAACTAAAGTATATTTATTTCTTTTGATGCTTGCAGTGGTAACTGGTCCAAATAGATCAATGTGCAGCAGTTGCAAACATTTTGAAGTTGAGGGATTTGTCTTGCTGGAGAAAGACTGCTTTGATTGTTTGCCTAGTTGACAAGCTGCACATTTGTTGTCATGATGATCAGAAACTTTGGGGAGTCCTTTGACAAGATTGTCCCTGATGAGTTTTGATAGACATTTGAGGTTCAAGTGACTCATGCGCTTGTGCCATAGCCAACTATTCTCGCTTACACTTTTAGCTACAAAACAAAGATTAGTACTAGAGTTCATACTATGGAAATCAATGATGTAATTATTTGTCTTACGATAACCCGTGAGTAAGATAGCTCCAGTTTTGCCATTCTTGATAAGACATTGCGTTGAAGAGAAATGGCATTCTAATCCTTTGTCGCAGAATTGAGATATGGATAATAAGTTGTGCTTGAGTCCTTCGACGAGAGAGACTCTTTCAATGCACACTTTGTTTTTCTTGAGCTTTCCATATGCTACAACTTGACCCTTGTTATTATCACCAAATGTAACCGAGGGACCTCTTTCTTCATGGACATCTTCTAATAAGGATTCATCTCCAGTCATGTGTCTTGAACACCCACTATCGAGAATCCATTCATAATTTCTAACTTTTGAAGATCTAGCCATGAAACAAAGAACCTGAAATATAGACATTTAAGCAGGCCCCCTTTATTCCTTTTGGGTCCTATGGTTAGCAACTTTTGACAACCCACTCTTGCTTGACCTTAGGGTTTTTACGTCCTTTGGCATTGGGAGTGAATCGCAAAAGGCATTCCACGGCCTTGTGTCCAGAACAATCACAAATGGAACAATGATGAAAGCCACTAATCACATGAGTTTTCACAAACTCTTTACTTTTCTTAGGGATATCATTCTTCCTTGGGTCAGATGAGTCAGCCTTAACAAAATCTTTCTTTTGAAATTTTGGAGCGCTTTTTCTAGGAGTGCGCATAGGGCTAGGATGCGCATGGCAGTGAGGTGCATGGCTCCTTGGCGCATAATGATTACTTGTAGAAGGAGCGCTCTTGGTTTCAAGAGGGATTTTGCTAGAGGATGATTCATCTGTAGCTATATCTTTCCCATTAGCTTTCCCAAATTGCTTCATTGGGTAGACATAATGGAATGTTTGTCTCTTGACTTTTTCCTGTCCTTTACCCATTGAATTAGAATGTTTTTCCTTGGGAATTTCAAAAGTTTGTTGGTTTGTAAATTCACTATTTCTTTCAGCACAGACATCACATTTAAAGTTGTCACTAGTTGATGAGAATCCCAAGCCACTTTTATCACCACTGACTTTTTGGGACTCAAATATGTTCTCCATAGTGACACGAGAATTGGACCACTCATTTGTAATCTTTTTAAGATCAGTAATTTGAGCAACCAATTCATCGTTTTGAACTTTAAGAAGTGAGTTCTGTTCTGTTAGAAAAGAGTTTTTATGAATAAGAGGAGTCATGCTCTTTATCTGCTCCTTAAGGAGGGTGAGTTCAGATTTAAGTAGAGATTTCTTGGTCTTAAGCTGGGAAATTTCATCACATGATAGTGCTAAAGCTTCCTTCATACTATCAAATCTAGTGATTACCTTTTCAGCCGTTTTGAACATTTTTTCTTGTTCAGCAATCACTTCATCATCATTGATTTTGGAGATTGGAGCAGTTGGTTCAACTTGAGGTCTAATGTAAGCTCATTTTCTCAACTTGTTCCTTGCACTTAGATCGCATCGTGAGAATAACAATCCAGCATCGCTTTGAGCCGGAGTGAGAAATCCTTGTTCCACGAGCTCGCTGATGGTTGGTCCTTTCTTCCTTTTCTCTTCTTGAAAACCTGCAGATTTCTTGATAGGTTTATTCAATGCATTCATATCAGGAACATCCTTGGAGAAGTCATCATCAGAATCACAAGTATCAACTTCATCATCATTTGCCACCAAACAAACGAGTCCATCATCGGAATCTTCATCGCTCTCATCTGAGTCTGTTTCAATCCAAGTGTTCTGCTCATTTGCTGGTGCTGCTTCTTCCGCAACCATTCCCTTGTGACGAGTGAATTTGGGAGTGAACTTGGGAGTATGGCTGCTCTTCTTCTGCATATATTCAAATTTTGGAGTTGGGCAGCTTGAAGCAAACTGTCCTGGTTTCCTGCAATTAAAGCAAACAAGATCTTCTTTTCTTTTAGAATCACTACTCCTCGTGAATTTTGGAGGAGCTCTGCTGGAAGATCCTTGAAATTTGTTGTTTGAGCTGGGTCTTGAGAATTTTCTGAACTTTTGAAATTTCTTCACAAATAAAGCGAAGTCTTCATCATCCATGTCCAATAGCTCAGAAGTAGAAATTTTGGGATCTGCGCTTTTCTCAACTTGAACTTGAGCTTGCGCAGGTGCTTCTTCTCTTTGTGCCACCATTGCAATGGACTTGGATTTTCTTTCAGTTTCACTTATACGCTGAAGCTTGAGTTCATAGACTTTGAGATTTGCATAAAGATTTCTAAGTGTCCATACATCCAAAGTTCCAGCGTCTTCTAGGGCGCTTGATTTATGTAGGTATCTTGATCCAAAAGCTTGAAGAAAATTTACATTTAAATCTTTGTTCGAAAACTTCATGCCAAGTGAAATACATAGATTGATAATTTCACAAAAGCGTTCATAATTTTGTCTTAAGGTTTCACCGGGAAGTTGAGAGAAATTGTTGAATCTCTTTTGTACTTCATATTTCTTGTTTTCCTTGCACACGGTGTCTCCTTCTATATGTTCTTCAATAGCATCCCATAACTCATTGGCGGTAGCACAATGCATGACTTGTTGTTTCATAGCCGTGCTTAGAGTGCTTAGAAGAATGTTTCTTGCTTTACCATCATTTGCAACTCTCCTTGTTTCTTCCTCAGTCCATTCTTCCTTTGGTTTCTTGACAGTTGGTTGAACAACATTTCTACACAGATTTGGATTCGCTTTCATAGGAATGTAAGGTCCATAAACCACGGTGTCATGAAGTCTTTCATCGATTGAGTTGAGATGAGTTAAGATACTGAATTTCCATACGTCAAAATGATCTTCATCAAAGACCGGAACGTGAGTGTAGTTTGCAGTTGCCATAGGTTTTGAGTTTGCCATATCGAATCGGCACCCAAGCTGTTAAGCTTGAAAAACAGAAATGTTTTATAAAGGTGTTTGCTCTGATACCACTTGTTGGTCCCAGAAGGGCAACAAGGGTATGAAAATTGCTAGAGGGGGGGGGGGGTGAATAGCGATTTAAAATTATTTTCAAACCCTTTTGCAAAGCAATGGAAAATGCGCACGACTCTTAAATTGGCTAAGTATAGTGCGCAACAAGAGTGTGAAATGCACATCGGAAGTCTTAAAGTAGTCACTTATGCGAAGGGAGTATGCGCAGAAGTGTTAATAGCACGCACTAAGTTTTAGCTTAAAGATAGGCGCAAGATGGAACTAAGGCAAAAAGCTCACAAACACAATTCTGTCAAAGCAATACAATCTACAAAGATCAAACAAAACAATATATGAGTATAGCTTAAAATGTAGAATGAAAAGCACAAACAATAGACACGCTATTTGGAGAGGTTCGATCGGGAAAAGATCTACGTCCTCTACCAAGATGGTTAGTCTTGGATTTCTAATGGAGATCTTATTATGAGAGAGTTACAGATTACAACGATTTAGAACAAACTATCTCAAAGATCTATAATGTATGAATGAACAAAATCCTAGACAATAACCAGTATTTCTCTAGAAGTATGATCGATAAGATCGGAACTTCAAGAGGTGAGTGTGTGTATCAGAAATCTGGGCTCTTTGAATCTATAATATGGAGAGCACAAGATTCTGGTGTTATTAAGGCTTTATAGGATCTGGGCTTGGATTGAGTATGAAGGTGAGAAGGTTGTTCTTGAGAATTCTGGAAATGAGCAAGCAATCTTCAAATCTTCAAACTTTCTCTTTGGAAGCAATTCTTTAGCAATTCACAAACAACTTGGAAAATGAGGATGAGCTTGCTATTTATAGCTGAGCTCCAAGAAATAGCCGTTGGGGAGCAGAGCAAGGACGATGTGCTGTCACAATGTGATTGGTGCGCACGTGTCCTTTATAGCCGTTGGAGACAGCAAGTTGACAGATTTCAAACTTCTTCTAGAAGGATGACATCTGTCTTTATATTTGAAATTCAAACTAGAGGCGCGTCTCCATCTACGTGTATGCTGAGTGTATTTGATTTGTCGTTTGTCCACATCAGCATTTTGGCTCATTCGAAAGCGTAGCTTGAGATGACGCTTTCCAAGTTATACAAAGGTAGGTCAAGAGATGAAAGAATAAACCAATGCAGGTCTTTCGTGCGCATGATGCTCATGCGCATAGGATGCGCAGAAGGTAATGCGCTGCGCATGGAAGGATGCGCACCAAAATTGGCTTTTTGCTCTTTTGACCTTGAATCCAAAGCTTCAGCCCTAACCTCTAAGCCTAGTCTATAAAGAGGACTTAGCTAAAAATTGAAGTTATAAAAACTTCTTACATAGGGTCCTAAAGTCCTTAAAATACACTTAGGTGATGGTATCAATCAATTCTAATAAAGTAGGAGGGTTAAGTGATAAGCATACCCAACAACTCGCGATAAGCTTGAACCTATATATCTCTGAACAAGCAAGGAGAACCAGCTGGACTCACACAAGAATGCACAAGTAGTATTTACTTGAACTACGAGAGTAGAACTAAGTCCAAAAGTAGTTGACCAGTCCTTCATGAACCATATAATTATGCTCACCAAATACCAGTACACGTATGCAATATTTGCGAATACAAATCAGTATAACAATGGCACGTAATGTGTCCACATAACACAATCAATCCAAGTTAGAGTCTATTAGTAACAGACCCCAAACAAGTAGTAGGGTACATCATTCTATGTCACTTTGTCATATGCCATATTTGCATGTACATATTCATATAATCTTTAACACATTAATGTGTCTATCACGATACCCTTACTTTCAAGTAGAGCCCAACATCTTAGACTCTAAGCACGTAGTCGAATAGGTCGTATTGTACCTAGTCACAATCATATCTCGTATATAAGTATCATTAATAATCGAATACATTTTCCAACACATATTGTGTTCTATAATCATTGTTTTATGAATTATCTTCATATTACACTAGTCCCTATTTCTTTAGGAACCTATCTCAGGAACATGATATCTTCTTTATACTTTATATACTTCATTGAGTATATGCACGATTAAAACTAATTACTAGCACACTAATGCTTGTTCATAGCACTTTCAATACACATGTATTAGATTTGAGTATGTAATAGAGTTGATCATTCTCTATCTAGTTCCATATTCTAACTCTTTGGTTATTAATACCAAGTATCAAGTAGTCAACAAGCCACATTCTATCAAGTAGCTATATACAAGATTTGCACATACACACCAAGGATAGTTCTAACACGTTAGTGCTTGTTCATAGCACTTTCAAGTTCATTACCATACACATGTATTGGTTTCAAGTCATGTACAAGATTTTATCATCTTACATTCAAGTTCTCAATCCAATTCTTTGGATATTCAAGACATGTACAAGAATTAATTATTTTATACTCAAGTTATTATTCCAATCTTTGGATATTCAAGTCATGTACAAGATTTAATTGTCTTATACTTCAAGTTCAAGCTAAGTAGATGAGTTATACATCACATACTTACAAGTTTTTAATCCTATACTTTGGATGTTCAAGCTCAAGACATTGTTCTAGTGCCCCAAAAGGTACACAAACATTGGTTTCAAGATACATATAACACATTAGTGCTTGTTCATAGAACTTTCAAGACAATTAAAAGAGTTCTTACTCTTAGGCTCAAGTTCTCATTTTAATTCTATGAGTACTCATGTTCAAGACCAAGTTCTAATGCCCCAAAAGGTACATATACACTTGATAGGACATCTTATACTAAGGCTCTATGCCTTAGGAGGGGTAAGGTTTCATTTCATTTGGGATTTAAAACACTTTTTGTTAAAACAGGGGACCGGGTGGGCGCTCACTCCTACTCGGGCGGGCGCCTGCTCTAGCATTTTTGGAACCCAAAACCCTTGCAAGATGGGCGGGCGCGCAAGGCTCATCTGGGCGGTCGCCCATAGGACCGGGCGGGCGCTCGGTGGTCAAGCGTAGGAGTATACTTTTACTAACATAATAACAATACCAAGAGTACCTAGGAGTGAAGTATCATACCCATGATACTATTTCAAGTTCATTTCATTTCTTTTACCGTCCCACAAATAATAGGATAATTTTTTTTTATTCCATTTAAATATTTCACCGTCCCAAAAGTATAAGTATAATTTTTTAATATACTAATATACTCATTTAGGGATACTTTCATTCATTTCACCGTCCCACAAGTATAAGTATAATTTTTCTAATATACTTGTATAAACATTTAATCAAGTTAATATTTCACCGTCCCACGAATAGGAGTATAAATTTTCTAACACCTTAGGAGTATATTTTCATATACCCAGAACACTTCTTCAAGTCTATTTCGTTCTTTGTAATTCATACTAATACTCCCTTCGTCCCAAATTTACAAGTATCACAAAATTCAACCAAATCACGAAATTAACAAGTACAAGTACCAAGAATAACATATATGCATGTTATTACAGGCAAGGGGGAGCTAGTGACTTACCTACTCCGAAATCAAATTTACCCAAACTAATTTCTATTCGGCAGGAAACGCTCTATTCAGCGCAACGAATATTTATCCGGGATCGGAATCAAGAACAGAGGGATAATTAATCGCGAGGAGTCGAGAATAGGGTAAACCCTAACTTTCTTTTCTGAGACAGAGCAAGAGAACGAGA
This sequence comes from Campanula takesimana, assembly GCA_026119855.1. Taxonomy (NCBI): domain Eukaryota; kingdom Viridiplantae; phylum Streptophyta; class Magnoliopsida; order Asterales; family Campanulaceae; genus Campanula; species Campanula takesimana. The sequence continues at coordinate 459,625 of JAOWBW010000392.1, read as the reverse complement.
AATATTTTGAGGATAATGATTCCTCAGACAAAGATCTTGTTGATATACTTAATAACTTTCAAGAAATGACACTTAGGCCCCCAAGTTTCACTTTTAACAAAAAGGCCCCTAAACTTTATTTTTTCACAAATGACCCTAATGTTTTAACTTTGAACACTTAGGTCCTAAACTTGCTCAATTAGTTAAATAATTAACTCAAATAAAATAGCATAAATATGCAAGTTAAGAATTTAACAGGAATTAGGATGGGCGTTACACCTGAGGGTTCTGACTCCTTATTGAAGACCTTTTTTGTACCCTTGGGGTCTTACTGATAGATCTGTTCGGACCTTGTGAGTAGGTTGATTTCTGCTCGTATGTCGTATGGAGATTGCGGCATTTTCGTGGATTCTGCGAAGATTTCTGCTATAGATAGTGGTGGAGATTTAAGTGGAGTGGGGTTGTTTTCTCCGAGGAGAGAAGCTTCTAGAGATAGTTCATCTAACGACAGCATATAACAAGAAGAATTACTATCATTAATGAATTTGGAGGTACATCCTATCTCATCATCACTATAAAACTCAGAGTCTGCCACAATAGATTCGGCCAGATCACCAATGTTTGTTGCTATACTATCTCCATCTAAAGAGAATCTAGGATCTTTGAGTGAGCCCTCATGGATGAGCTTCATTATGTCTTTCTTCAAAGTGAAGAATTCCCTTGTTCTATGACCGGTGGCTTGGTGATAATGGCAATACTTCCATACATTACTACCCATATGTATGGAGTACCTATTGAGTTGTATAAGGAGTCCTTTGTTTACAAGGTCACGGAGAAATTTATTCATGGATATTTTTAGTCGCTCAATGCAATCTTCGAGTTCTAGCATGGTTATTTGATCGGTTTCTACCATATTAACATCCATGGCGCTTATCTTTCTTGGGTCTACAATGACACTGTTGTAGACACCCCGCCTTGGACCGCTCACCCCGATTGCACATTTGATCTTGTGTTTCTCCCCATTTTTAAGTGTTTCTCGTTAGTTTCTGTCACTTCCGTTAAGTTCCTGACTGACTTCGTTAAGTCCAGGGACTAAACTGAATAACAGGGCTGACTTTCTAGTCCATTCTGTCAAAATTGCCTTCTCTGAGTCGCGCGCCTCCGACAGGAGGAGCCAGACGCGCGCGCCTCCCGCCCCAAAGCAGGAAGCGCGCGCCTCTGGGCGTCAGTTACAGATTTCTGGCCAGGATTCTCTCCCTTGCTCAATTTACAGGATTTTGCCCGGGAAAGATTTCTTGGTGACTGAGTTTTGGCACCAAAAACATCCCTCTTTCACCTATAAAAACCCCCCTTTACCTCCATTTTCAAGGAGGAAAACTAGAGACAAAAATTTACACAAAAACTTTGACCAAAAAAGGACCAAAAGACCTTGACTTTACCAAAACTTCCTACTTTCAAAGCATTTTCCAAAGGATTTCTCCAAGTAATTCAACAAGAAGTGTTTGAAGTCTCTTGAAGTCTAGGTAAAGCTATTTCTTTCCCCTTCTCAACTTCATCTCTTTTCTCTTTCTTTTGTGTTATCAAAGTGCAATCACCCAAATCATTTGGGACATGACTCTAATGATCACCTCATCTCATTGAGGTCGGTTAAAGAGTTATCTCCTACATTCCAAACTCTATTTTAAACCCCATTTTATGATTTAAAGAAGAAGAATAAGAACATTATCATTCATGTAGATTTTGATCAAGCAAGACCAACTTTAGTTGGGCGAGATGGGTGTTTCGGTACTTTCCATCTCGTAATCTAACCCCCGAACCTCAAAACAAAGAATCTCTGTTTTCATAATCAAACATAGGCTATTATCAATAGGTTTTTCTTATGTTCCTAAAAACATAGGTGGCGACTCTAAAAAGAAGTTAGACATCCTAGGATCATTCACGCGCTCTAGCCAAGCCGTGGTCCCCCGGGGTATCTACAGTGGCGACTCCGTTGGGGAGATTTGAGGGTTAAACTTGCATCTGATCAAAATCTACATCTTTTCTGGGCATTCTGGTTCCTGATGGGGGAGGCGCGCACTTCTGGCCTCTTCAGCCTAAGGCGCGCGCATCCCGCATTCTGGTTCCTGAGGGTTAAACTTGCATCTGATCAAAATCTATATCTTCTTCTTTTGCTATTCTCCACTAATCATTTCTGCAGGGGTTACAATATGCACATAGGACCAGGGCAATCCCCTGAGTCCAAAATCTGATAATCTGACAGGTGTGCCTAGAAGTGCGCGCCTCCCAATAGCATCGCGATAGGCGCGCGCGTCTCATATCAACACTCAGAGGCGCACGCTTCTGGGTTGGTTCCCAGAACAGAAACAGGTCTCAGAACAGAGCAGTGTGATGGGGGTGTGGGCACAGTTGCCTGCATCAGTGGTTATTCTGAACTTCGGACTGTTTTAATTTTATGTTTTATTTTATCGGTCACACGGGTGATTCGAAAGTTGTAATTATGTGCTTATTTGTTTTCTTTTTTTTATTTCTTTAAAATAAAAAAAAATGTTTTGTCACATGTTAGACCTCACACTGCATGCACATATTCCTATGAGCTGCTCACTATCGAGTCGCACAAGTCCAACCCCAAACCCGTCGAGGCCCGTCGTAGAAAGTTTCAAGCTCCACCCGACCTTGACTCTTTCGAAGCGGTCAACCTCCGCCCGTGGCGTAGTTCAAGACTACATGCCGGTGGTGACCTTTGAGCCTCATATTCAAGCCGAGCACAAGCCACACAATTCTAGTTAAGGTCTAACACTCCGTGACTCAAGTCGGTTTCCATGTACCGAGATTTCCCTAAACTAATGTTTTCAAATCATACATGCCAACTTGTTGAAACGGACGCAATAAAAATCCGTCCCAAAAGTGGTTATTTTTGGACGAAAATAAAAATCTGTCCCCGCATGTATGCTTTACTACATTAATTTAGTTTGATCCCGATACATGTAGGATTCACAAACGCGATGGAATCCGATGAGTATATGGGACCGCGAGATGGTCTATATACTAGTGTGACGATTCCATTATTTTCTTAGAAACCCCAAAAGGGATCCATTCCCTCCGACTTATAAAAAAAAAAAAAAAAGAGTCTTTTCTTATGTGGTTCGAGTCGTGTGCCCAACTGTGTGTTCTAAGCTTCTTCCTGGACCGCAAGTGTTACTCAAGCCTGACAAGGGCCTCTTCTGCAATATAGGTTCAATTGGTACTTACAGAGTCTACCGGGATTCGGCAAATCGGTTTGTCCGTGAAGAGATCACTCCAACAGCTCCTGCATCAACCATGACCGGTAGTAGCAACACCATGTCTCTCGAACAGCTTTCAACCATGGTCCAACTCCTCCAAGAGCAAGTCTCCACCCTTAATAAGGAGGCACAAAGCAAAGACGACATTTGGCAATCCCACCTCGACAGCCAAAGGGAGGCCCACGAGGCCGAGATGGAGCTAATGAAAGAAAAGCTCACTAATCTTGCCAAGGGGAAGAACAAGAATAATGATGACGAATCCGAATGGACCGAGGGTTTGTTCAAAAGTCCTTATGTCAACACCCGCACCAAGAAGGTGGGAGATCCGAGTTCCGAGAACAATGAGCCCAAAATGGTGGATTGTATCATGGCCTACATCGACCAAAAATTCAATGGGCTCAACATGGGGAAAGGCTCCGACACAAGCCTTTATCAATCATCCATCCTCATGAGTACTATGGCCGCTCTTCCTGATAAGTTCAAGATGCCCGACATAAGAAAATTCAAGGGCAACTCTTGTCCTATGGCTCACATTGAGACTTATATTTGGGCAATGGTTCCGAAGAAGGTCTCCGCCAAGGTGATGGCTCAATGCTTTCCTCTCACTCTCGAGGGGGCGGCAAAAGATTGGTATGCTACTCTCCCGCTCACTGTCCGTCTTGATTGGGACTCCGCCATGCTTGCCTTCAAGTCACAATACCAAGGCAACACCACTCACCGGCCCACAAGGAAAGAACTAGAGAACACTACTCAACGAGACCACGAGTCCTTCATCGACTTCACAAGGAGATGGAATGATAAACTCTCCGAGATTGTGGAAAGGCCAAATACCAAGGAGCAAATGGACATCTTTCTCAAATGTCTCAAAATTGATCTCCGCACCCACCTAAGTGGGGCTTGCTATGCGGATTTCTCCCAAATGTATGAAGCGGGGGTCCGAATGGACGAGTTGCTCAAAGAAGTGAAGAAAAAGTGCTCCTAGCTACCGCTACAAGGCCGCTTCCAACTCCACAAAAGAGGCCTTGGTGAACGCTGTCACTATCGATAAGGGAATTACAAAAAGGTTCCTTCACCCCAAGGGAAGAAGTCTCGAAATGACCGTGTCTACACGCCTCTCCAAGGCATGACTCAAACCGAAGTTTTCGAAGTCCTCAAAGTAAAGGGTCAAGTCACACCCGTACAAGGGTACCAACCCAAGACGGTCCACCCCAATCATGCTCACCACAAATATTGTGGCTACCACCAATATAGTGGCCACACCACCGAGGAATGCTTCGTTCTCCATAATGCCATTCAAGATCTCATAGACAAGAAAGAATTTGTAGTGACTAATGGCGAACATGTCAATGTAATAGAGATAGGAGAACTCGAGGGGACCACCCATTCAATCCCAATTGTGAATGGGGGCCCCAATGTTATGAATAAACTTGACAATTCTTGTTATGTTGTAACTTACGATGAGGTAATGAGGGAAGTACTAGAGAATAGGAAAAAGAAGCAAGATGGGAACGTCAACATGCTAACTCGATCCGGTCGAGTCATAGCAAGCAACCCTTCCACTTCCGCACCAAGCTCCTCTTCTCAAAGGCCGCAAGCTCGCGACACTCCCGAAGATCATCTACTTGTCCAACTCAAGAAAACTCAAACTAACATCTCTATTTGGGACCCCATCGCATCCCCAAAGAAACACCGAGATCTTGTCATCCGCAGTCTCGATGATACATCGGTTTCTCCCGATACTACTCCCGAGGACCTCACGGCAATGATCGGTCACATTCATTTCGGCAATGTCATCACCTTTGCCGATATGGACCTTCCACCATTGGGTTCCAACCACAACGAGGCTATTTACCTCAAGGTACGGGCAAGGGGGAGGCCCATCTCAAGAGTCTTAGTGGACGGTGGTTCCGCACTCAACCTCATGCCTAGCAGAATCATAGGCATACTGGGGCTTAAGGATTTCGATTTGAAGCCTTCTACTCAAGTAATCCGAGGTTACGACAGAACCGCCCGTACAGTCATGGGCATGATCGAAATAGACATTGAGTTTGGAAGCATGGTCATGTCCGTTCCATTCCAAGTTCTTGACATCCCGGCCTCGTTCAACTTGCTTTTGGGTCTACCATGGATTCACAGTTCTAATGCCGTCCCGTCAACTCTCCATCAATGTGTCAAGATCCGAAATGGTGATGAAATAGTGACCGTCATGGCCGAAAACGTCACTATCCACAGAAAAGGTGAGCCCGTCCACCAAGTTCAGCATGGTTTACCAGATTCCACTCTCTCCGGCGTCTCAATAAACGCCATTGACAAGGAAGGGGGAAACGGATCATGGACCCCTAGCAACCACAAAGTCCTCCGCATGATGAGGAATATGGACTACTTCTCTGGTTTAGGCCTAGGGAAATATCAACAAGGAATCCTACACCCTGTGCAAGTCCCATTTGTCAAGAACACATTCGGTTTGGGATACGAGCCTTCCAAAGAAGACTTGAAACAAGAGCAAGCAATCAAGAATGAAAAGGCCCGAGCTCGTAAAGAAGGCCGTCGTTATGAGGTCCCTAATCTAAGGCCTTACCGCAAGACGCTGAATGGCTATTTTGTCCGCCAAGGGGAACACGTTCCATACATGATCTTTCCCGAGCCGTGGGTTAACAATAAGGGTGTCAAAAAGCCCGGTCTCGAAATCTTCTCCGATTGTGAGATCCAGAAATCCGAAAGGGAACCAACTCCTATGTCGCCCCGTGAATGGTGGGGAAGGAAGGTGACTATAGAGCCCGAGACAGAAATTATAGTGGGGGGAAGAACTGACAGATTTAGCCTCCATGTTCGAAGAGCTTGCCATAATGAATGAATGCCAAGTCAACGCCATCCACGACACCGTCATCATGAATGAGATTACCAGTGAGATCCCCCCAAGCTCCGAGCCGATCAACAATTGGTATTCTACGAACGGGCCCGTGGTATCCGAAGAATTCTTAGTCCAAGAAATGGGTTCCATACCCCGCACAGCAACAAAGGAAGAGCGGCTCACACTTACTTTCGAGTCCGAGAGTGTCTCTAATACCCCCACCCAAGAGGATTTGGAGGCCATAGCCGAGCGTGTGTTTCCTTCTTTGCTAATGAAAAATTTGATATTTCTGAGTACCCTGAGATTGCAAACATCATAAATGATGAATTAACTAATAATGAACTTAATGAACAAGTTAATAACGATTCAAATTATGATGAAATAGACCACGAAAACACAACATACTTAAATGAACTTGCTCAACAAGTCCGTAGTCGTGGTGAAAATGGTCCAGAGGCTGACAAAGAATTGCATGTTGTTAATCTGGGTACCGAAGAAGAGCCAAGAGAAACTAAGATCGGAAGCTTCTTCAAGGGGGACGACAGAGACAGATTGACTGCATTACTACGGGAGTTTGTGGATGTGTTCGCATGGTCATACAAAGACATGCCGGGTTTGGACAGAAAGGTAGCGGAGCACAGAATTCCGATCAGAGAAGATGCCAAGCCAGTAAAGCAGAAGCTCAGAAAGATCAAGCCGGAATGGTCTCTGCAAGTCAAAGAAGAGATCGAGAAGCTCCTCAGTGTGGGTTTCATCAAGGTTATCGAGTATCCAACATGGTTAGCCAACATCGTGACAGTCAGAAAGGCAAACGGCAAGGTTCGAGTTTGTGTGGACTTCCGGGATTTGAACAAAGCTTCCCCAAAGGATGATTTTCCACTCCCTAACATCGACATGCTGGTCGACTCCACTGCTGCTTACGAGGTTCGCTAATTCATGGATGGGTTTGCTGGGTACAATCAGATTCTCATGGCTGAGGAAGATCAACATAAGACAGCCTTCACAACACCGTGGGGTACCTTTTGCTACACAGTCATGCCATTTGGGTTAAGAAACGCTTGGGCTTCCTACCAAAGAGCCGTGACAGACTTGTTCCACGATATGATTCATAAAGAAATCGAGGTCTATGTGAACGACATGATCATTCACTCCAAAGGGACCAATGGTCAACATTTAATCGATCTCCACAAGTTCTTCGAAAGGCTTCGTCAACACAAGATGAGGCTCAACCCTGCAAAGTGCACGTTCGGGGTTATCCGAGGCAAAGTCCTTGGTTATATGGTCACTGAAAGGGGAATTGAAGTAGACCCCTCCAAAATCAAGGCAATCATTGACATGCCTCCTCCAAAGACGCAGAAAGAGATCAAAGGTTTCATGGGCAGACTGCAATACATCAGTCGGTTTGTGCACCAACTCACTTCCATGTGCGAGCCAATCTTCAAGCTACTCAAGAAGAATGTGGCTCTAGAATGGACCGACGCGTGCCCAGAAGCCTTCGACCAAGTGAAGCATTACTTAACGTGCCCTCCTGTTCTAGTTCCGCCGCACAAGGAGAATCCTCTTTTGCTCTATCTCACTGTCAATGATGAAGCCCTAGGGGCTATGTTAGCACAAGAGCAACGAGAGTCCACAAAGGAGAATGCCATTTATTTTGTCAGTCGCCGATTCCAAGGAGGCGAAAAGAACTACTCTGTCTTAGAGAAGTCATGTGCAGCATTGGTTTGGGTCACTCAAAAGCTCAAACACTATATGGAAGCTTTTCCGATCAAGCTCTTAGCAAAGGTAGACCCGCTCCGCTACATCTTCGAGAAGCCTTTCATGTCAACAAGAATAGCCAAATGGTACTTCATGCTCGCCGGCTATGATATCACTTACGTCACACTAAAATCCGTCAGGGGGAAAGTGTTCAGTGACCAGCTTGCTGAATTCCCGTGTGACGAAGTTAAGGGGGAAGACGTACAGTTCCCCGACGAGCATTTAATTTGTACTGCAACTGAGGAAAACAAGTGGCAACTTTTTTTCGATGGCGCGGCCAATAAACACGGCTTTGGTATAGGAGTATTGCTTGTCGATCCGAAAGACATCTACACTCCCATCGCCATCCGTCTGGAATTCGAAGCTACCAACAATGTTGCCGAGAACGAAGCATGCATAGCAGGGCTCGAAGCGGCTCTCAAAAGAAACGTCACGGAACTAGAAGTATTCGGCGACTCTTTGCTCCTTATCAATCAGCAATCGGGTAAATGGCGAATCCAAGACCCGACCCTCCAACAGTATGGTCAGCACCTTGAAGAATTGGTTGAACAATTCCAAGAGATCACTTTCAACTACCTGCCAAGGGATAAAAATTGCTTCGCCGATGCACTGGCCACCATAGCATCATTAGTCGAAATGCCCAAAGGGAAAATGGTGAAGCCTTTCAAAATTACCCGAAGAAACAGTCCGGCGTACTGCATGAGTATCGAGATCAACGAGGTTCAAACAAACTCCCCGTGGTATTCGAATATCATGAATTTCCTCAAAGATGGCATTTATCCCGAGAATAGCAATAAGAAGTCTCAAGCGGCTCTGCAAAGGCTAGCCTCTCGGTACGTACTGATTGGAGACCGAGTCTACAAAAGACACCACGACGGGATCAATCTCTTATGCGCCAATGAGGCCGAAGCTCAAGAGATAATGTGTGAAGTGCACGAAGGAGAGTGTGGACCCCACATGAATGGGTTTATGCTAGTAAAAAAGATACTCCGCATTAGTTACTATTGGAGCACTATGGAACGAGACTGTATCGAGAAAGTCAAAAGGTGTGCCAAGTGCCAATTCCATGCTAATCTACAACATGCTCCACCCTCACAACTTTACAACATGGTCACACCTTGGCCTTTCTCTTGTTGGGGGATAGACATCATCGGTAAAATCCACCCTACCGGAAGCAATGGGCACTCATTCGTCTTAGTGGCCGTCGATTACTTCATGAAGTGGGTCGAAGCACAAGCCTATCGGACCCTCAACGCCAAGAAAGTGGCCGAATTTGTAAAGATTAATATCATGTGCCGATACGGCGTGCCTCATGAAATCATTTCCGACAACGGCTCTCACTTTGAGAAGGAAATGGATGCACTTTTGGTAGAATACAAGATCACCAAACACAAATCATCTCCTTACCGTCCCCAAGCAAACGGCGCGGTTGAAGCAGCAAATAAGACCATCGAGACCATCGTCAAGAAAATGGCCTCAACAGGAAGGGATTGGCCCGAGAAGCTACCATTGGCATTGTGGGGCTATCGCACATCAATACGGTCAGCAACAGGAGAAACTCCTTATGCGTTAGTCTATGGTTCTGAAGCCGTACTCCCAATCGAACTTGAAGTCCCATCTCTACGGGTCCTCCTCGAGAATCAAGTCAACGAGGTCGACTGGATGCAAAGTCGATATGAATAGCTAGCCTTACTCGACGAGAAAAGGCTAAGAGCACTCGAACGCACAAGGGCGTATCAGGAAAGGATGGCAAGAGCTTTCAACAAAAAGGTAAAGCCTCGAAACATCAATGTGGGAGATTTGGTCTTAAGACAACATCCTCCTAACGCCATGAATCCCCTAGGGAAATGGGGACCCCGATGGATCGGTCCGTACGTGGTCAAGAAGATACTAAGCGGCGGTGCAGTCCGACTCGTGGATTTAGATGGTGACCAGCTGCCAAAGGAGGTCAACCTCGACAAGCTCAAGAGGTTCTATGCTTAATAAACAAAGACCATAAAAAAAAAAAAAAAAAAAAAAATCGCTTGCTAGGTTGAAAACCCGCAAGGGCGGCCTAGGCAAAAATTAGAGCACGTGCAAAAAAGAAGCCCGCTAGATTGAAAACCCGAAAGGGCGGTCTAGGCAAAAAACAGGGTGCACACAAAAAAATAAAAATGGTCTCTGTTTGAACTACGGAGACTTGAGCCTCCCAACTGGAGGAACGTAGGCAACCTTCGGGTGCGGTCTAAAACATATCAAAAATACCCCAATTCACTTCAAATAACAAGATGCAATTTTTATTCATTCAATGAATTATTCAAGCCATTACAACGGATTTATTGAGCAACAAAAGACACCAAAAACATTAAATCCTAAAACAAAGTGGTCTAATTGCAATCTCTTGCGGTACAAAGAAAAATCTAATCTTTCTTAGGTTTGGGAACCCATTGCTTCTTGTTATGCCATTTAGTCTTCTTGGATGGGGACGGAACATTCTTGGGACCGCCAAGACGGGAGAAAACGCTAGGATGGGATGGATCTTCATCAACGGCTTTCCCTTTGCCCTTATCAAGCGGAGCCTTAGCGGGGACAACCATGGGACGCTTCCACACATGGGAGGAATTTCCCTTACCTTTCTTCTTCTTGGGAAAATGACGGGGTCTATAGTCCCGCACACGAACCACCGGTCTCACGGGGTCAACAACATCGTCATTGAGCCTTCCCAAACGATCAAAAACGCTCGGACGCTTCTCCACCATCGAGACGGACCCCACAGCTGGAACGACATTCACCATTGGAACGGACTTCTCACCCTCAGGGACGGAAACCTTGACTTCAAAAGAGAAAGTCATTGGGGCCATTATGACAAGAATTTTGTGGTTTAGAAGGAGAAAATGTTTGCAGAAGAATGTTGTGTGACCATTCTGGTCGAAAATGGTTCGAAATTATAGCTGTTGGAACATTCTGATCAGAAAAAGAAAGGGGCTGTAATTCAGCAGGCCAGAAGCACGCGCCTCCGACCAAGGCTGCACAACGCGCGCGCCTCCCACAAGCAAGGCCCAACGCGCGCGCCTTTGATAGCAGTTCAGACAGAAATAGCCCTTGTCAGTTCAGAACAGAACCCAAGCACTTCAACATATCCAACCTGCAGCAAAATCAGATCCCAGCACAGAAAAGGAGTTCAAGCAACCATGATGAACACATTTGGGCACACATTTGTTTGTAAAGAGTCGACACTTAGGAGCGAGTCTAGATAAATAACTAAAAAAGCATAGTAAATAGCTAGGATTGTAAATACATGTTAAATGTTATTACAGGCAAAAGTAAAAGTGTTTCAATCCCCCATCCTCTCAGCCACAACAGCTCGGGCACATCATCACCAGCACTGTGCTCACCCCCTGCTGCCGCTCTCGGTCTCCTCATCATCATGGTCATCCTCATCATCATCATCGTCATCATCATCCTCAGACTCAGATGTCTCAACCACAACATCAGGACGGGTCCTCTTGGAAGCTCTCCCTGACGAACTAGCGCCACCCCGGCTCTGGCTACCTTCTCGGCTCAGACTCCTGCTCAGCGACTGCCTTGCCGAAGAGACAGCCTTATCAATGTCCAGTGCAGCATCCCTGTAGCCTCGTCCCATGCCCTGAGCACCTCGGGCAGCTCCTCTCGCAGCACCAGAGACAGCACCAGCAGCATCTCTAGTCATGGCAGCAATATCCCTGCACAGCTCCAGCACCCTCTCCTCCAGCTGACGGAGCCTCCGCCTCATCCCTTTGTTCTATCTACCCAAGTGCCTATAAGCAGCTATAGGTACCTGTTGCAACAAAGAACAAAAAAAGGAAGTTACATCAATACAAAGGACAGAAAAACAAGACTGGAACTGAGAAATGCAAAGATGGTCAGAAAAACATACCACAGCAGCCTGAGCGGGAGGCTCTCTCTCCGGTGAAATATCCTCGGGAACAATCTCCCTCTGCTCCTCAAAGACCCCGAAGTTGGAATAAGTCTAATAGGGGGGAGGCAAAGGAGGATCAAAACAATACCCGGCACCGGTAGTATAAAACCGAGCGGAGGTCGTAGGAGCAGCCTGTGATCTCCTCGGATCAGTAAACATGAAGCCTTCCATCAAGTTGTTCTCCCTGAAGAGGCCATAATCCTGATCCAAGTGAATGTAAGGGACGGCATCAACCCCTACCATGTATGCCGCGCGATCAGCCTCTGAAAGTGACCTCCAATTACGAGGGCAGAAAGGAGGAACGTCTGGAACTGCAGGACGAGGGGCGGTGTAAAAGTCTGTCACCTGGGTACCATGCTGCCAGAACACTCTGTCTCCCAAATACAGAGCCATGCACTCACCCGAACTCATCAAAAGCCGAGAACGGGTAGGAATAAGAGTATGCTCAAACCAGTGCTGAACTGATCTCCACGGATACAAAGAGAAGGCAACAGACTCAGGCCTCAAGGTGTCTAAGTGCCGTCGGGCCGAAGTAAGACTAATGGGGTTCGTACCAGTCTTCATATTCCTCTCCTTGTACGCCCACCGTCCGCAGTCCGGATACTGGGGCTGGCCTTCCTTGTCAATCTTGAAATCCCTCAGATTCAGGATAGCAAAAGCCCAAAGCTGTAGACAAGAGGCAGAAACAAAGTTAATGACAGTCAACAAAAAAGGCAGTTATGAACAAGGCAAGGAGAATATAAAAGGGACAGTAAATGGTATACCTCCCACAGCAAGCTGAAGCCCGTAACCGAGCTAGTGGTCGAGCGGCTGGTCAAATCCATGCCGTGATAACAAACAGCTAAGCCCGCTGCGCCCCAGTTATACTGACCGATCTGGTCCAAATCCACTAACAAGTAAAGCAGAGCCAAAGAGGCCGAAGATCCCCCATTGGCAAACAGAGTATGGGATAACAAGTAACAAATAAAGCAATGGGCCACGTGTAAGTACCCCAATCTGAAACCGACCTATCTTAGAGGTAGCCTTAGCACCGTTTCAGGGATAAACTGATAGGCCAGGACCTCCATAGGATAAGCTATAAATTCCAGGACTACTCTGGTATAAAATTGGAAAAATCCAGAAGCTCGCCAGGCTGAGCCGTACGGATGTTTTGGGGACTAGAGGGGCCTAGCCGTACGGCTGGTTTAGGCACCCTCAGTCCCTATAAATAGAACCCCTTGCTGATCATTTTAGGGGGGAGAAATACACATTAGGGAGGTCACTCTGCTGGAATTACCACAGAGTAAGAGTGAGAGTGATCACAAACCAAAAAAGGAGAGAAGAAAGGAAGATTGGCCATAACCATCATAGGTAAAGCCACCTCCCCCTCCTTTCTCTTCATCTTACTCCTATTTTCTTTCTTATATCTTGGTTATACATGTATTTACTCTTCATTCATGGAAAGACTTGTCCATTTCAAGCACCTTTTATTTCTTGCAAGACTTGTCCATTATCAAGTACTATATACCTATCTATTACATTACTATCTTGTCCAAGCTATGAGAAGTTCAAAGTTGCCCTCCATACCTTGTATGGAAGAGGTTCTAAACCTAGACACTCATAGACTTGTTGATTGTCATTTACATTTCTTATTCATTTAAACGTTATGCTTGTTTGGCCATGATAATCATGAGGGTGGTGGAACCTTAGTGTCCATCATTTTCCTCTTTGGTTTAGCCTCAAAATCCCACTTTTGGGTCATAAAGATTCAATCTTTATGTGTTATTTTGACTCTTGGAAGGATTTTAAGTCATAAAATGTCATCTTGGTGATAAAGTTCCAATCTTTATTCACCAAATGACCAACTTTGGTCCAAAGGGGACATTCATCAACTTTCTTGATTTTCTCCTATGATTGCTCATGATCACACCCAAATACTTGTTTTGGGGGACCAAGTGATGATCATTTAGCATAGGAATGATGTTATAAAACTTTTAAAATGATTTCTTGTAAACTGGGATCAAGAACAGTGTGTCCAGCTTCAGACAGAATGCCCTGTTTCTGTTCTGAACTGGACTGTTCTTGAGCAAACTGTAAAATCCCAGAATTGCTTCCTCCAGCCGTACAGCTAGTTTAGGTAGGACGGCAAAATTACCTGTTTTGTCCTCTGACCTTTATCTTATCACTTAAGGCCCCTTTTTCAGCCGAGTTTTCTCAAATAAAATCAACGACAGAATTTTTCCGTTAAATACACACACACACATATGCACATTTTAACTAACTTAGGGAGACTCGGCTTTGTCCGAGGCAACTCGAGAGGACGTAAAAACTCCTCCCAAGTTGTAACCTGACCTCCGAACCTTTGAACTCAAACCTTTGTCATTTTGTTGGGTTTAAAATTAACAAAATGTGGCGACTCTGTTAAATTTGACCGGTTCCCGTGTTTGGCGTTTCGCCCCATACACCCATCGCGTTTCCGCGCGCGGGGCGGGATCCTTACAGTGGCGACTCCGCTGGGGATATAGAGTGCTTTCGGACTTCTTTCTAGAAGGTTCGGGGGCATTCTTGTGTGGGTCAAACTCCCGTTCCCGTTAGTTGACTTCTTGCATATTTGTGTGTGTTTGATGTTTTCTGTTTGAACTGTTTTGAGTACATACGTTCTGGAAATACAATAAGCTGGGGCTTGATGATCAGAAGTTGGATAAACTGAGAAAAATCTTCACCCTCTTGCTTTAGCCGTATGGCTACTTTGGGTAGGGGCCAGAATGTTGCCAATTAACAGTTTGGTGCAGGGCTGTAACACTCTGGGTGCCCCTCTGTTTCTACTTGTCCAGGTTCCAAATTTACAGTCTTACTTGTGCACATTACCTTCATTCTTTTGGCCAAAACTTGGTTTTAAAAGGTAATAAAACTTGGTTATGCATGATCTTTTGTCAATAAAATGGTTTCCAAAACCTCGTCGTGCATAACCCCTTTTTGTAAGGGTTTTCTTGAGTCTCCTCGTTGTGCACAAATTGCTTTGTACAAAAGGGTTTCAATGTAAAATATTTCTTTTGCAAAAGTTTGATTCAAAATTCTTTGTGGTGCACAACTTGGTACATGTACAAGTTTTGGTCTTTGTTCGCTTATATTCCTTGATTTGTTGTGTATAGATTGCTCAATCCATGCTTGTTCATATCTTGCTTATGCCATGCTCATGCTATCGAAAAACGAATTGAAAATCTCTCTTTTTACTAAAAAAAGGAGCATAGAATGACTTCACACCACGCACACTTGACCGTGCACGTTCCAAATACCCTTTAAACCCGGGGTGGATGCCACGATGCAGCTCGTTGGGCGCTCTTGTTCCCTTCGATGCGCGCACGGGTCCATCCCACCTTCCCTTCCGAACCGAGTCAACCACACTTGTCCGTGACACACAAATACCGTGACTATGGTTGGTTTTTGGTCTAGATCACGTTACCACATCCTTGATACGTGCTCAAAGCTAATTGTGGCCAAATTAATGCCCGAGTTGTGACTCATTGATGAAATTCAAGCGTGGCCTAACCAGCCTCCAACTCGTGTGTTAGTGACGACCGTAATTAGCAAGGGCCATGTACTAAGGATAGGGTGACACCGTGTCGTCAAGCCCTAATGAACGAGTTATTTTAATCATCCTTAAGCCCATTGTCAAGGATCGAGACGCCTCATTCAAAATGAGGTCATGTTAGAATGTCGGTGGAGCCTTCGGTGTAGCCTTCGGGGAAAAGTCTCGATTCCGACTAGGGCTTAACCATGATTAGGATGACCCGCATATTGGGAACCTTACGATGCACTAGACCCTAGGTTCACTTATTTTGATCGGTGGAAGCCGCGTGCCCTATAGGACCCTCGCCCGGGATAGTCCGTTCTAGGGAGCGTGCAATACAGGTGAAAAACGAGGGGTCTATAGGCGTAGTGTTGGCCTCCACTGATCCAGGGTTATAGAATAGCTGCGAAAAAGAAGAGCAATCTTTTCCAACCAATTAGGAATAAGACATGCCTTGAGAAAAATGAAATAATAAAGGTTGAGCCCTTGAATTGTGCACTAACGTTTGTTTATGTGACAAAACCGGCCAAGATAATCCAAGGAATAAATGATATTTTTTAAAAAAAAAAAGAGAAAAAGAGATTGCTAAATTCATCAAACGCTTGGCTTGGGCTTCTCCCCCCCTAAAAGAGAGTCAAATTGGTTACCCTCTTCGGGTCAGTATCCCTTGTGTGTTGAGTCTTTGTCTTACTTCAAATCATGGCTTCTCGAAAATCCTTCCACGGTGCCCTTACGGTTTGTTGGTCATTTAACAAGTCCCAAGCAATTGAGACAGATATCCGTCTGGACGTGCAAGCAAGGTTAGAGGGTAGGGTTAAGCTCCTGGAACGAACAGTGAGTACGATGAGAGACCAAATGAGAAAGACATAGGTCGAGCGCAATGAAGCGGTCAAGGTGGTCCAACAACTCTGAAAGGAGATTAAGGAAGCACTTCATAAGAAAGTCGAGGAACTATGGGAAGAGGGGGGAAAGAGACTCAAGAAGGACCTTAAGGAAAAATATGATCACCGGTACGATCTCCTGCACAGCCGAGCCAAATTGACCGATGAATTGGAGAGGCACAACTCAAGGAACACCCGAGAGTGTCTCCACGAAATTGTAAAGTCCATTGAGGAGCTCAGAAGGTCTTCCGAGAAGTCTTCCTCCCCACCAAAGGCCGCTCCCAACCAGCTGGCCCCAGTCGAACAAGAGCCCCGCGGTCAGCTCCGATCTGTCACGGTATCCCATGGAAAGCCCGCGGCGGCTGTGGCAGAATTCCACCTCCAGGGCAAAGGGGCTTACTACCGATGGTTCCACGAGTTGGGGATGCCTAGAGAGCAAGTGTTGGACCACCTACTCGAGGCCGGTAAGGTTGAGCTTCTTGGCCGGCATGTGATATGGACGGAACCGATTGGAGCCCGTCATGACTCAAAGCAACATTGCAAATACCACCAAGCACCAGGTCATTCCACAAATGCATGTCTCACCCTGAGAAATCACATCCAAGCACTCATCAATGAGGGCATCATCACCAAACAAGGGGACAAGTGGGTCTGAGTCAGGGACGCAAGAAGGAGGAGCGAGGAAGAGAAGAAGTCGTTGGGAGTGGCCTAGTATTTGTGTTCTAGAGAGTCTCCTAAATCCGTAGTGGATATAGTCTTTTGTCTTTCTTTTTCTTTTAGCTTTCCCAAAAGGCCCTGCGAGGCCAAAGTATGTAAAAAGCCACAATGTGGAGATGGTTGAGTCAATAGTCAAGTCCAAGTTGTAAAAATTGAGTCTTCCGTGAAATGAATTGTCTTTTACTTCTATTCTCCCTAGACTTGAGGCATTATTTGAAAAATTACACTAACTCTCGGAATCACTCCCATTAATGTGTCCAAATGATTGTTTTATCCCTGATATGATGAGTTGATTCCCCCAAACATGGAAGTCAACAACGACTCATAAAGGGACGAATGGATCTAAACGTAAAAGGTACTAAATTCCAATAATTAATCTTAAGATGAATGAATGTTGTGACCCGTTGGCATGAAGGAGACCATCAATGGCAGATCTTCCCCCATACACTACCCGATACACGACCCAAGACACCTTTTTGAGGCAAACTCCCGATGCACATTAAAAGCATCCCAAGACAATGAAAAGACGAGGACGTTGTTGCTTAGCCACCAAAGTTCAGCCATAAGTGCACATACAGACTTCCCGAGGATAGGTGAAAAAAAAAAAAAAACAAAAAGAAAAAAAAATGGCAAAAAGAAATGCTTGCACAAAGAGCCCGTCCATATCAAAAGGGGTACACCCAAAAGGGCCCATCTCAAAGAGTTCACCCAAAGCAAAGCCATCAATGACGTTCTCCGAGACAGCAAAAGATACCAACCCCGGCCAAGGGGGCCCAAGAGCCGAACTACGGCGACCTAGCTCCTCACATTGAGGGGAACGTAGGCAACCTTCGGGTCCGGTCATAACACGAAATGAATCCCCCAAACCTTGGTCCTCCCAAAGGACCCGGTTCTTTTTCCCCGGTCTCATCAATGACCAATTCCCCGAATAACAACCGGTTCCCCAGACAATGACCAATTCCCCAGATAATGACCAATCCTCCCATAAACACTTTCTCCTCCCGATCTTGCCATTGATCGAATCTTAATCCCAATGGGTCATGACAGTTATGCACACTAAGGCTAATTACTTGAATTTTGACCTAAATACTAATCAAGATCCGTTCAAGCAAACATCTTGATTACATTAATTGAGGTTGATTCCGAATGCCTCAACAAGTCTTCTTTTCCACATCTTAGGAAAGAGCCAAACACGTGAATTTCTGTCCATAGGCTTCCTCTCTCAGAAAAGGGACTCACTCCCGTAAAAGCCTATGTGTGTCTACTCGTGTGAGCAAGTGTGATATGCTCTTGTCTGTGTCAAAGTTAACTTTGCTTCTGTCCATGTCAAGATTCAACTAGGCCACTCTTAAAGAGGGAAGGTAGAGAAAACTTGGAAAGGAGGAAAGTGCTATGGTTGGACAATCAAGGGAGAGAAACCCGAAGAATGATTCCCAGAAAGGTGAAACACTGGGGCTGCCAAACCACGGTCGAGAGACCCGAGGATTAGTCTCCGGCAAGACATTACACTGGGGCTGACCAGCCGTAATCGCACAATGGAAAGACCGACGAAAAGTCATGCTTTGAGTAAAACAGTCTAAGTCAAATAAACCTCCTCATCTGTCAAAATTCCCTAGGAACACCCAGAAAATTTGGTCAAAAAGGTCAACCTTCTGTGTCAACCGTACGGATGGTTTGTCCTTGTGAAAATTTTCATGTCAGCAGCCCATACCAAACTGCCTGCAAGTGAGACTCACTTTCACTTGTCAAAAAAAAAAAAAAAAAAAAAAAAAAAGAAACCCTGTCAAGGTATGTCCCAGTTGCACATAATTGAGTCTAAACACGTTCCGGGTCACAACATCGAAAGCATAAGTCTTCACGAGACCTAAGCCAGGCGTAAAACGAATTTACAAGGGGTTTAAACTCAATAAAGCAACAAGTTTTCATGACATATTGTTTTGCAAAAATAAGACAAAGACAAAAGAAAATTGTTCAAAGACAGGTACAACTACTCAGAATCCGGGTCAGAATCAGGGGGCGGTAAATCGGACAGACCCGGCCCCCGAGTGAAATAAGTGCTAGGGTCAAAATGAAAGAGGGATTCTGCTAAGCTCATGTCCCCACTGGTGGAAGGGTGCAAGGAACGCCAGGCAGATTGGGAAGCAGTACCGGAACGGTCAACAGAAGAGGTCTCAGGTCGCTCCAAGGTCAGATGGGAGAAAGGATCCGGAGCGATCTCATGGGTACCGGAAGCCAGCAGAGAATTCCGGAGAGAGGAAGTATCCACAGCACTCATTGACTGACTGCGGACGAAGGAAGGAGGCAGCTCAACACTCGACGCCCTCTTACGAGGCCTCTCCTCACCGCTCACCGAACTCCGGCCCGGCACGAAGCCGTGTTCCCTCTGAATCCCCTTCCGAGAACGACCTGTAAACTTTCTAAACCACTTTTTGGCCCGCCCCATGAAGGTAGGCCGCCGCAGTAACGCTCGTCCCGCAATCTGCACATGGAAATGGGAGAGTTCAGCAAAAGAGAATGAAAGGTGAGGACATGGGCACGAGAATGGGAAAGAAAGCATACCACGTCATCAGGAATGTCCTCAACAGGGGCTCCCCCTTCGGTAACGGACACGGCAACCATGTGAACCCGGCCGTCGGTATAGATGAAAGACTAGTCCTGCCACACCGGAGGAGCTACCCCAGAAGCCACCACCTGTGGCGATCTCAGCCTCGTGGCCACGAACCGCCCGTATGGCTCATCGGTAATCAAACCAATCGCATCTACCCCCACAAGATGCGGGTCCTCTCCCCGATCAACCACAAACATGGCCTCAGGTGGGTCCACCGGTACCCTCTGCATGAACCCCAGTCCATGCTGCCAAAGCACCCTCTCGCCTAAATAAAAGGCCTCCCCTCGGAAACCCACCAACAGCCTCCTCTGCCGGGTCACCCTTAGTGCCTCGCTCGGGTCAAAGCCCACCTCCTGCCCCTCGCACCTTGAACAAGATTTCCCAGAATCTGGAAATGCCCTCCTTGGCTCATGCAACTTGAATCGAACCTAGAAATTTTAGGTTCCCAAAAATCAGGCAGTCCTAGCGACGTAAGCCCAGCTTTGTGAAATTAATTATGGCCGTCCTAGATGTAAGCCCATGTTGACCCGGTTGACCAAGTGAGAGTCAAGCCCCTTCTGAAAACATTTAGGTCCTCCGAATGACCCTTGTTGAAAAGGCTTGGGTCCCCCGAGCGACCCCTTTCAAGATAAAACTTAGGTCCCCCGAGTGACCATTCTGAGAACATTTATGTCCCCCGAGTGACCATTATGAGAACATTTAGGTCCCCCGAGTGACCATTCTGAGAACATTTAGGTCCCCCGAGTGACCCATTTTGAGAAAAGTCTAGGTCCCCCGAGCGACCCTTCTGAGATGAAATTTAGGTCCCCCGAGCGACCCTCTGAGACAAAAATCAGGCAGTCCTAGCGACGTAAGCCCAGCTTTGTGAAATTAAATTTGGCCATCCTCGACGTAAGCCTAGTTAAAAGTTAAAATTTGGAAATGATCTTATGCCTAGTGCTTATTTTGGCCGTCCCTGACGTAAGCCCATTAAAAAATTTGTTGAGAAAATTTTGGCCGTCCCCGACGTAAGCCCATTAGTTATGATTTAGAATAGTCATTATAGGCTAGAGCCTTTGTCATGACCGTCCCCGACGTAAGCCCATTAGTTATGACTTAGAATAGTCATTATAGGCTAGAGCCTTTGTCATGGCCGTCCCCGATGTAAGCCCATTAGTTATGACTTAGAATAGTCATTATAGGCTAGAGCCTTTGTCATGGCCGTCCCCGACGTAAGCCCATTAGTTATGACTTAGAATAGTCGTTATAGGCTAGAGCCTTTGTCATGGCCGTCCCCGACGTAAGCCCATTAGTTATGACTTAGAATAGTCGTTATAGGCTAGAGCCTTTGTCATGGCCGTCCCCGACGTAAGCCCATTAGTTATGAGTTAGAATAGTCATTATAGGCTAGAGCCTTTGTCATGGCCGTCCCCGACGTAAGCCCATTAGTTATGACTTAGAATAGTCGTTATAGGCTAGAGCCTTTGTCATGGCCGTCCTCGACGTAAGCCCATTAGTTATGACTTAGAATAGTCGTTATAGGCTAGAGCCTTTGTCATGGCCGTCCTCGACGTAAGCCCATTAGTTATGACTTAGAATACTCGTTATAGGCTAGAGCCTTTGTCATGGCCGTCCCCGACGTAAGCCCATTAGTTATGACTTAGAATAGTCGTTATAGGCTAGAGCCTTTGTCATGGCCGTCCCCGACGTAAGCCCATTAGTTATGACTTAGAATAGTCGTTATAGGCTAGAGCCTTTGTCATGGCCATCCCCGACGTAAGCCCATTAGTTATGACTTAGAATAGTCATTATAGGCTAGAGCCTTTGTCATGGCCGTCCTCGACATAAGCCCATTAGTTATGACTTAGAATAGTCGTTACAGGCTAGAGACTTTGTCATGGCCGTCCCCGACATAAGCCCATTAGCTATGACTTAGAATAGTCATTACAGGCCAGAGCCTTTGTCATGGCCGTCCCCGACATAAGCCCATTACTTATGACTTAGAATAGTCATTACAGGCCAGAGCCTTTGTCATGGCCGTCCCCGACGTAAGCCCATTAGTTATGACTTAGAATAGTCATTATAGGCCAGAGCCTTTGTCATGGCCGTCCTCGACGTAAGCCCATTAGTTATGACTTAGAATAGTCCTTATAGGCTATTGCCTTTGTCATGGCCGTCCTCGACGTAATCCCATTAGTTATGACTTAGAATAGTCATTATGGGCTAGAGCCTTTTTCATGGCCGTCCCCGACGTAAGCCCATTAGTTATGACTTAGAATAGTCGTTATAGGCTAGAGCCTTTTTCATGGCCGTCCCCGACGTAAGCCCATTAGTTATGACTTAGAATAGTCGTTATAGGCTAGAGCCTTTGTCATGGCCGTCCTTGACGTAAGCCCATTAGTTATGAGTTAGAATAGTCGTTATAGGCTAGAGCCTTTGTCATGGCCGTCCTCGACGTAAGCCCATTAGTTATGAGTTAGAATAGTCGTTATAGGCTAGAGCCTTTGTCATGGCCGTCCTCGACGTAAGCCCATTAGTTATGACTTAGAATAGTCGTTATAGGCTAGAGCCTTTGTCATGGCCGTCCCCGACGTAAGCCCATTAGTTATGACTTAGAATAGTCGTTATAGGCTAGAGCCTTTGTCATGGCCGTCCCCGACGTAAGCCCATTAGTTATGACTTAGAATAGTCATTATAGGCTAGAGCCTTTGTCATGGCCGTCCCCGACGTAAGCCCATTAGTTATGACTTAGAATAGTTGTTATAGGCTAGAGCCTTTGTCATGGCCGTCCTCGACGTAAGCCCATTAGTTATGACTTAGAATAGTCATTATAGGCTAGAGCCTTTGTCATGGCCGTCCTCGACGTAAGCCCATTAGTTATGACTTAGAATAGTCATTATAGGCTAGAGCCTTTGTCATGGCCGTCTCCGACGTAAGCCCATTAGCTATGACTTAGAATAGTCGTTACAGGCTAGAGCCTTTGTCATGGCCGTTCCCGACGTAAGCCCATTAGTTATGACTTATAATAGTCATTATAGGCCAGAGCCTTTGTCATGGCCGTCCTCGACGTAAGCCCATTAGTTATGACTTAGAATAGTCCTTATAGGCTAGAGCCTTTGTCATGGCCGTCTCCGACGTAAGCCCATTAGCTATGACTTAGAATAGTCGTTACAGGCTAGAGCATTTGTCATGGCCGTTCCCGACGTAAGCCCATTAGTTATGACTTATAATAGTCATTATAGGCCAGAGCCTTTGTCATGGCCGTCCCCGACGTAAGCCCATTAGTTATGACTTAGAATAGTCATTATAGGCTAGAGCCTTTGTCATGGCCGTCCCCGACGTAAGCCCATTAGCTATGACTTAGAATAGTCGTTACAGGCTAGAGCCTTTGTCATGGCCGTTCCCGACGTAAGCCCATTAGTTATGACTTATAATAGTCATTATAGGCCAGAGCCTTTGTCATGGCCGTCCCCGACGTAAGCCCATTAGTTATGACTTAGAATAGTCATTATAGGCTAGAGCCTTTGTCATGGCCGTCCCCGACGTAAGCCCATTAGCTATGACTTAGAATAGTCATTATAGGCTAGAGCCTTTGTCATGTCCGTCCCCGACGTAAGCCCATTAGTTATGACTTAGAATAGTCGTTAAAGGCTAGAGCCTTTGTCATGGCCGTCCCCGACGTAAGCCCATTAGTTATGACTTAGAATAGTCGTTATAGGCTAGAGCCTTTGTCATGGCCGTCCTCGACGTAAGCCAATTAGTTATGACTTAGAATAGTCGTTATAGGCTAGAGCCTTTGTCATGGCCGTCCTTGACGTAAGCCCATTAGTTATGAGTTAGAATAGTCGTTATAGGCTAGAGCCTTTGTCATGGCCGTCCTCGACGTAAGCCCATTAGTTATGAGTTAGAATAGTCGTTATAGGCTAGAGCCTTTGTCATGGCCGTCCTCGACGTAAGCCCATTAGTTATGACTTAGAATAGTCGTTATAGGCTAGAGCCTTTGTCATGGCCGTCCCCGACGTAAGCCCATTAGTTATGACTTAGAATAGTCGTTATAGGCTAGAGCCTTTGTCATGGCCGTCCCCGACGTAAGCCCATTAGTTATGACTTAGAATAGTCATTATAGGCTAGAGCCTTTGTCATGGCCGTCCCCGACGTAAGCCCATTAGTTATGACTTAGAATAGTTGTTATAGGCTAGAGCCTTTGTCATGGCCGTCCTCGACGTAAGCCCATTAGTTATGACTTAGAATAGTCATTATAGGCTAGAGCCTTTGTCATGGCCGTCCTCGACGTAAGCCCATTAGTTATGACTTAGAATAGTCATTATAGGCTAGAGCCTTTGTCATGGCCGTCTCCGACGTAAGCCCATTAGCTATGACTTAGAATAGTCGTTACAGGCTAGAGCCTTTGTCATGGCCGTTCCCGACGTAAGCCCATTAGTTATGACTTATAATAGTCATTATAGGCCAGAGCCTTTGTCATGGCCGTCCTCGACGTAAGCCCATTAGTTATGACTTAGAATAGTCCTTATAGGCTAGAGCCTTTGTCATGGCCGTCTCCGACGTAAGCCCATTAGCTATGACTTAGAATAGTCGTTACAGGCTAGAGCATTTGTCATGGCCGTTCCCGACGTAAGCCCATTAGTTATGACTTATAATAGTCATTATAGGCCAGAGCCTTTGTCATGGCCGTCCCCGACGTAAGCCCATTAGTTATGACTTAGAATAGTCATTATAGGCTAGAGCCTTTGTCATGGCCGTCCCCGACGTAAGCCCATTAGCTATGACTTAGAATAGTCGTTACAGGCTAGAGCCTTTGTCATGGCCGTTCCCGACGTAAGCCCATTAGTTATGACTTATAATAGTCATTATAGGCCAGAGCCTTTGTCATGGCCGTCCCCGACGTAAGCCCATTAGTTATGACTTAGAATAGTCATTATAGGCTAGAGCCTTTGTCATGGCCGTCCCCGACGTAAGCCCATTAGCTATGACTTAGAATAGTCATTATAGGCTAGAGCCTTTGTCATGTCCGTCCCCGACGTAAGCCCATTAGTTATGACTTAGAATAGTCGTTAAAGGCTAGAGCCTTTGTCATGGCCGTCCCCGACGTAAGCCCATTAGTTATGACTTAGAATAGTCGTTATAGGCTAGAGCCTTTGTCATGGCCGTCCTCGACGTAAGCCAATTAGTTATGACTTAGAATAGTCGTTATAGGCTAGAGCCTTTGTCATGGCCGTCCTTGACGTAAGCCCATTAGTTATGAGTTAGAATAGTCGTTATAGGCTAGAGCCTTTGTCATGGCCGTCCTCGACGTAAGCCCATTAGTTATGAGTTAGAATAGTCGTTATAGGCTAGAGCCTTTGTCATGGCCGTCCTCGACGTAAGCCCATTAGTTATGACTTAGAATAGTCGTTATAGGCTAGAGCCTTTGTCATGGCCGTCCCCGACGTAAGCCCATTAGTTATGACTTAGAATAGTCGTTATAGGCTAGAGCCTTTGTCATGGCCGTCCCCGACGTAAGCCCATTAGTTATGACTTAGAATAGTCATTATAGGCTAGAGCCTTTGTCATGGCCGTCCCCGACGTAAGCCCATTAGTTATGACTTAGAATAGTCATTATAGGCTAGAGCCTTTGTCATGGCCGTCCCCGACATAAGCCCATTAGCTATGACTTAGAATAGTCGTTACAGGCTAGAGCCTTTGTTATGGCCGTCCCCGACGTAAGCCCATTAGTTATGACTTAGAATAGTCATTACAGGCCAGAGCCTTTGTCATGGCCGTCCCCGACGTAAGCCCATTAGTTATGACTTAGAATAGTCATTACAGGCCAGAGCCTTTGTCATGGCCGTCCTCGACGTAAGCCCATTAGTTATGACTTAGAATAGTCCTTATAAGCTAGTGCCTTTGTCATGGCCGTCCTCGACGTAAGCCCATTAGTTATGACTTAGAATAGTCGTTATGGGCTAGAGCCTTTGTCATGGCCGTCCCCGACGTAAGACCATTAGTTATGACTTAGAATAGTCATTATAGGCTAGAGCCTTTGTCCTGGCCGTCCCCGACGTAAGCCCATTAGTTATGACTTAGAATAGTCGTTATAGGCTAGAGCCTTTGTCATGGCCGTCCCCGACGTAAGCCCATTAGTTATGACTTAGAATAGTCGTTATAGGCTAGAGCCTTTGTCATGGCCGTCCTCGACGTAAGCCCATTAGTTATGACTTAGAATAGTCATTATAGGCTAGAGCCTTTGTCATGGCCGTCCTCGACGTAAGCCCATTAGTTATGACTTAGAATAGTCATTATAGGCTAGAGCCTTTGTCATGGCCGTCCTCGACGTAAGCCCATTAGTTATGACTTAGAATAGTCATTATAGGCTAGAGCCTTTGTCATGGCCGTCCCCGACGTAAGCCCATTAGCTATGACTTAGAATAGTCGTTATAGGCTAGAGCCTTTGTCATGGCCGTCCCCGACGTAAGCCCATTAGCTATGACTTAGAATAGTCGTTATAGGCTAGAGCCTTTGTCATGGCCGTCCCCGACGTAAGCCCATTAGCTATGACTTAGAATAGTCGTTACAGGCCAGAGCCTTTGTCATGGCCATTCCCGACGTAAGCCCATTAGTTATGACTTAGAATAGTCATTATAGGCCAGAGCCTTTGTCATGGCCATCCCCGACGTAAGCCCATTAGTTATGACTTAGAATAGTCATTATAGGCTAGAGCCTTTGTCATGGCCATCCCCGACGTAAGCCCATTAGCTATAACTTAGAATAGTCGTTATAGGCTAGAGCCTTTGTCATGGCCGTCCCCGACGTAAGCCCATTAGTTATGACTTAGAATAGTCGTTATAGGCTAGAGCCTTTGTCATGGCCGTCCTCGACGTAAGCCCATTAGTTATGACTTAGAATAGTCGTTATAGGCTAGAGCCTTTGTCATGGCCGTCCTCGACGTAAGCCCATTAGTTATGAGTTAGAATAGTCGTTATAGGCTAGAGCCTTTGTCATGGCCGTCCTCGACGTAAGCCCATTAGTTATGACTTAGAATAGTCGTTAAAGGCTAGAGCCTTTGTCATGGCCGTCCCCGACGTAAGCCCATTAGTTATGACTTAGAATAGTCGTTATAGGCTAGAGCCTTTGTCATGGCCGTCCTCGACGTAAGCCAATTAGTTATGACTTAGAATAGTCGTTATAGGCTAGAGCCTTTGTCATGGCCGTCCTTGACGTAAGCCCATTAGTTATGAGTTAGAATAGTCGTTATAGACTAGAGCCTTTGTCATGGCCGTCCTCGACGTAAGCCCATTAGTTATGAGTTAGAATAGTCGTTATAGGCTAGAGCCTTTGTCATGGCCGTCCTCGACGTAAGCCCATTAGTTATGACTTAGAATAGTCGTTATAGGCTAGAGCCTTTGTCATGGCCGTCCCCGACGTAAGCCCATTAGTTATGACTTAGAATAGTCGTTATAGGCTAGAGCCTTTGTCATGGCCGTCCCCGACGTAAGCCCATTAGTTATGACTTAGAATAGTCATTATAGGCTAGAGCCTTTGTCATGGCCGTCCCCGACGTAAGCCCATTAGTTATGACTTAGAATAGTCATTATAGGCTAGAGCCTTTGTCATGGCCGTCCCCGACATAAGCCCATTAGCTATGACTTAGAATAGTCGTTACAGGCTAGAGCCTTTGTTATGGCCGTCCCCGACGTAAGCCCATTAGTTATGACTTAGAATAGTCATTACAGGCCAGAGCCTTTGTCATGGCCGTCCCCGACGTAAGCCCATTAGTTATGACTTAGAATAGTCATTACAGGCCAGAGCCTTTGTCATGGCCGTCCTCGACGTAAGCCCATTAGTTATGACTTAGAATAGTCCTTATAAGCTAGTGCCTTTGTCATGGCCGTCCTCGACGTAAGCCCATTAGTTATGACTTAGAATAGTCGTTATGGGCTAGAGCCTTTGTCATGGCCGTCCCCGACGTAAGCCCATTAGTTATGACTTAGAATAGTCATTATAGGCTAGAGCCTTTGTCCTGGCCGTCCCCGACGTAAGCCCATTAGTTATGACTTAGAATAGTCGTTATAGGCTAGAGCCTTTGTCATGGCCGTCCCCGACGTAAGCCCATTAGTTATGACTTAGAATAGTCGTTATAGGCTAGAGCCTTTGTCATGGCCGTCCTCGACGTAAGCCCATTAGTTATGACTTAGAATAGTCATTATAGGCTAGAGCCTTTGTCATGGCCGTCCTCGACGTAAGCCCATTAGTTATGACTTAGAATAGTCATTATAGGCTAGAGCCTTTGTCATGGCCGTCCCCGACGTAAGCCCATTAGCTATGACTTAGAATAGTCGTTATAGGCTAGAGCCTTTGTCATGGCCGTCCCCGACGTAAGCCCATTAGCTATGACTTAGAATAGTCATTATAGGCTAGAGCCTTTGTCATGGCCGTCCCCGACGTAAGCCCATTAGCTATGACTTAGAATAGTCGTTACAGGCCAGAGCCTTTGTCATGGCCATTCCCGACGTAAGCCCATTAGTTATGACTTAGAATAGTCATTATAGGCCAGAGCCTTTGTCATGGCCATCCCCGACGTAAGCCCATTAGTTATGACTTAGAATAGTCATTATAGGCTAGAGCCTTTGTCATGGCCATCCCCGACGTAAGCCCATTAGCTATAACTTAGAATAGTCGTTATAGGCTAGAGCCTTTGTCATGGCCGTCCCCGACGTAAGCCCATTAGTTATGACTTAGAATAGTCGTTATAGGCTAGAGCCTTTGTCATGGCCGTCCTCGACGTAAGCCCATTAGTTATGACTTAGAATAGTCGTTATAGGCTAGAGCCTTTGTCATGGCCGTCCTCGACGTAAGCCCATTAGTTATGAGTTAGAATAGTCGTTATAGGCTAGAGCCTTTGTCATGGCCGTCCTCGACGTAAGCCCATTAGTTATGACTTAGAATAGTCGTTATAGGCTAGAGCCTTTGTCATGGCCGTCCCCGACGTAAGCCCATTAGTTATGACTTAGAATAGTCGTTATAGGCTAGAGCCTTTGTCATGGCCGTCCCCGACGTAAGCCCATTAGTTATGACTTAGAATAGTCATTATAGGCTAGAGCCTTTGTCATGGCCGTCCCCGACGTAAGCCCATTAGTTATGACTTAGAATAGTCATTATATGCTAGAGCCTTTGTCATGGCCGTCCCCGACATAAGCCCATTAGCTATGACTTAGAATAGTCGTTACAGGCTAGAGCCTTTGTCATGGCCGTCCCCGACGTAAGCCCATTAGTTATGACTTAGAATAGTCATTACAGGCCAGAGCCTTTGTCATGGCCGTCCCCGACGTAAGCCCATTAGTTATGACTTAGAATAGTCATTATAGGCCAGAGCCTTTGTCATGGCCGTCCTCGACGTAAGCCCATTAGTTATGACTTAGAATAGTCCTTATAAGCTAGTGCCTTTGTCATGGCCGTCCTCGACGTAATCCCATTAGTTATGACTTAGAATAGTCGTTATGGGCTAGAGCCTTTGTCATGGCCGTCCCCGACGTAAGCCCATTAGTTATGACTTAGAATAGTCATTATAGGCTAGAGCCTTTGTCCTGGCCGTCCTCGACGTAAGCCCATTAGTTATGACTTAGAATAGTCGTTATAGGCTAGAGCTTTTGTCATGGCCGTCCCCGACGTAAGCCCATTAGTTATGACTTAGAATAGTCGTTATAGGCTAGAGCCTTTGTCATGGCCGTCCTCGACGTAAGCCCATTAGTTATGACTTAGAATAGTCATTATAGGCTAGAGCCTTTGTCATGGCCGTCCTCGACGTAAGCCCATTAGTTATGACTTAGAATAGTCATTATAGGCTAGAGCCTTTGTCATGGCCGTCCCCGACGTAAGCCCATTAGCTATGACTTAGAATAGTCGTTATAGGCTAGAGCCTTTGTCATGGCCGTCCCCGACGTAAGCCCATTAGCTATGACTTAGAATAGTCGTTACAGGCTAGGGCCTTTGTCATGGCCGTTCCCGACGTAAGCCCATTAGTTATGACTTAGAATAGTCATTATAGGCCAGAGCCTTTGTCATGGCCGTCCCCGACGTAAGCCCATTAGTTATGACTTAGAATAGTCGTTATAGGCTAGAGCCTTTGTCATGGCCATCCCCAACGTAAGCCCATTAGCTATGACTTAGAATAGTCGTTATAGGCTAGAGCCTTTGTCATGTCTGTCCCCGACGTAAGCCCATTAGTTATGACTTAGAATAGTCATTATAGGCTAGAGCCTTTGTCATGGACGTCCCCGACGTAAGCCCATTAGTTATGACTTAGAATAGTCATCATAGGCTAGAGCCTTTGTCATGGCCATCCCCGACGTAAGCCCAGTAAAAATCTGTAAGTCAACCCTCTCCTATAGAGTCAAGTTGACCATATCCCCAGCAAGTCAACCCTCTCCCATAGAGCCAAGTTGACCATGTCTCGGCTCTGACCCCTAGAGTCATGCCTCCTTGCGGACCTTAGTAACCCCGCGTACCCCCGAACTATGTTAGGCTTGATTCCCCGCGAACGGGATACGTAGGAATCCTATACCTCTGGGTCCAGCCATGCAACCAAAATCGGTTAAAGCCGTCGTCCCGTCAGATTGGGATGCTTATTTTTATCGGCAACCCCGCTCCTTCGAAGCGACGTTGCCGAGGGGCTCTGTAAGTACCCCAATCTGAAACCGACCTATCTTAGAGGTAGCCTTAGAACCGTTTCAGGGATAAAATGATAGGCCAGGACCTCCATAGGATAAGCTATAAATTCCAGGACTACTCTGGTATAAAATTGGAAAAATCCAGAAGCTCGCCAGGCTGAGCCGTACGGATGTTTTGGGGACTAGAGGGGCCTAGCCGTACGGCTGGTTTAGGCACCCTCAGTCCCTATAAATAGAACCCCTTGCTGATCATTTAAGGGGGGGGGGAGAAATACACATTAGGGAGGTCACTCTGCTGGAATTACCACAGAGTAAGAGTGAGAGTGATCACAAACCAAAAAAGGAGAGAAGAAAGGAAGATTGGCCATAACCATCATAGGTAAAGCCACCTCCCCCCTACTTTCTCTTCATCTTACTCCTATTTTATTTCTTATATCTTGGTTATACATGTATTTACTCTTCATTATGCAAAGACTTGTCCATTTCAAGCACCTTTTATTTCTTGCAAGACTTGTCCATTATCAAGCACTATATACCTATCTATTACATTACTATCTTGTCCAAGCTATGAGAAGTTCAAAGGTTCCCTCCATACCTTGTATGGAAGAGGTTCTAAACCTAGACACTCATAGATTTGTTGATTGTCATTTACATTCCTTATTCATTTAAATGTTATGCTTGTTTGGCCATGATAATCATGAGGGTGGTGGAACCTTAGTGTCCATCATTTTCCTCTTTGCTTTAGCCTTAAAATCCCACTTTTGGGTCATAAATATTCAATCTTTATGTGTTATTTTGACTCTTGGAAGGATTTTAAGTCATAAAATGTCATCTTGGTGATAAAGTTCCAATCTTTATTCACCAAATGACCAACTTTGGTCCAAAGGGGACATTCATCAACTTTCTTGATTTTCTCCTATGATTGCTCATGATCACACCCAAATACTTGTTTTGGGGGACCAAGTGATGATCATTTAACATAGGAATGATGTTATAAAACTTGTAAAATGATTTCTTGCAAACTGGGATCAAGAACAGTGTGTCCAGCTTCAGACAGAATGCCCTGTTTCTGTTCTGAACTGGACTGTTCTTGAGCAAACTGTAAAATCCCAGAATTACTTCCTCCAGCCATACGGCTACTTTAGGTAGGAGGGAAAAATTGCCTGTTTTGTCCTCTGACCTTTATCTTATCACTTAAGGCCCCTTTTTCAGCCGAGTTTTCTCAAATAAAATCAACGACAGAATTTTTCCGTTAAATACACACACACACATATGCACATTTTAACTAACTTAGGGAGACTCGGCTTTGTCCGAGGCAACTCGAGAGGACGTAAAAACTCCTCCCAAGTTGTAACCTGACCTCCGAACATTTGAACTCAAACCTTTGTCATTTTGTTGGGTTTAAAATTAACAAAATGTGGCGACTCCGTTAAATTTGACCGATTCCCGTGTTTGGCGTTTCGCCCCATACACCCATCGCGTTTCCGCGCGCGGGGCGGGATCCTTACACCACGGCATCGACCCGATCAGCAATAACACCTCGACCTTCAGCCATCAAGATGCTGAAATAAGCCCGGATTCGCCCCCATGTCACTCGAGAATTTTTGACCTCGAACCGGCAGTCAACCAGAGCCAGTAACTCGTCCGGAGTCCGAACAGCCCCTCTCAAACCAAAAGGGACAGGCATCCCTATGAACGGTAAGCCCGTCAAAGCTGTGAAATCGGTAGGCGTCATAGTCACCTCGCCCATAGGTAAATGGAAGGTATGGGTGGTGTCCCACCATCTTTCCCTCAATGCCTGGACCACATCGGGGTCATTCTTCAAAGCTGGGAGGTTGGTGACAAAAAGACCAAAATGAGTCCCTGTAACTCGGGCCCGAACATTCTCAGGAAACCTCTTCCATATAGAGATGGGCCCATGAGCCCCACCACGAATCTCTGTCAGACGGGTCCACTCCTGAAAGGAAAGAAGGAACAGCGAAAATTTCATCAGAATGACTGCTAGAAAACGGATGAACTCAACACAGAGAATTCAATGGAAGAACAATGTACAAGCAAGTGTGTGAACATGAAACTGGGCACCCCAACATGTTTCTTACAACAAATCAGCAGCAACGAACAACATGCAAGGAATGATAAAAAAAAAGCTGCTGCAGCAATATTTCGGGTAAAGAAAAACGGAACTTCATGAAATCCGAAATCGACAAGAAAGGTGAGGCATTCTTACCAAACCCGAAGTCACGAAGTGAGAAATGTGGGTATGAGACCGGAAGGTAAGCAAGCTCGGGTCCATAGCTTTAACCCCAATTTCAGGCTCCTCGCCCTGTGGCATCTCGAACGGAGGTGATTGTTGATGATCCGACATCGTTTCTGTGATGGAATTGATCCTAGAGCAGCAAGAAAGTGTTTTGGGGTGATTTCTCTACGAAAACTTGGCTTGGAATTTGGAGGGTTCTTCAAATTTTTGAAAACTCGCCGAAAATAGTGAACCGCCTGTTTAAATATGCTGAACTTATGCGCCAGGCGCGCGCCCCCCGATATACTCATCTTAGGCACGCGCATCCCATAACGAGGCCCGGACGCGCGCTCTTCCCATCATCAGGCAGGTTCAGAAGCAGTCTCCCATGCAAGAAACCATGCACCGTATCAAGGTTTCCCCACGGATTCCAAACTCCCTAAGTTCTGTCACGGGTGACATACCCCCCTCAAGGGTCAATCTCAACATTTCATCCCCAGCAAGGATATTTTTCTGGCCGCGGTCAACTGTGCCCGCACCCCACAATTTAAAAAGTCAAATGTGACTCCAAGTGGCACGAGACTTCAAAGCAATACCTCATCAATGGATTTCACTAACGGATTCGTCAACAAAGGTTCACTAACGGCCTCTCCAAAGGTTGACCAACGGCCTCTCCAAAGGTTCACCAATGGCCTCATTCAAGGGTTCACTAACGGCCTCATCAACGGATTTCACTAACGGATTCGTCCTCAAAGGTTCACTAACGGCCTCCACAAAGGTTCACTAACGGCCTCTTCAAAGGTTCACTAACGGCCTCTCCAAAGGTTCACCAACGGCCAATCCAAAAGGTTCACTAACGGCCTCTTCAAAGGTTCACTAACGGCCTCTCCAAAGGTTCACCAACCGCCTCATTCAAGGGTTCACTAACGGCCTCATCAACGGATTTCACTAACGGATTCGTCCTCAAAGGTTCACTAACGACCTCTCCAAAGGTTCACCAACGGCCTCCTCAAAGGTTCACTAACGGCCTCCTCAAAGGTTCACTAACGGCCTCTCCAAAAGGTTCACTAACGGCCTCTTCAAAGGTTCACTAACGGCCTCTCCAACGGTTCACCAACGGCCTCATTCAAGGGTTCACTAACGGCCTCATCAACGGATTTCACTAACGGATTCATCCTCAAAGGTTCACTAACGGCCTCCTCAAAGGTTCACTAACGGCCTCTTCAAAGGTTCACTAACGGCCTCCTCAAAGGTTCACTAACGGCCTCCTCAAAGGTTCACTAACGGCCTCCTCGAAGGTTCACTAACGGCCTCCTCAAAGGTTCACCAACGGCCTCTCCGAAGGTTCACCAACGGCCTCCTCAAAGGTTCACTAACGGCCTCTCCAAAGGTTCACTAACGGCCTCCTCAAAGGTTCACTAACGGCCTCCTCAAAGTTTCACTAACGGCCTCCTCAAAGGTTCACTAACGGCCTCTCCAAAAGGTTCACTAACGGCCTCGTTCAAAAGGTTCACTAACGGCCTCATTCAAAATATTCAGCCGGCAAGTTCACCTAACGGATCATGCCACCCCCTCTATCAACAAAAGCCGCTCACACAGGGAGCGCACCACTATCTCTTGCAATTTCAAATTCCTTCTTTCATCGAGTCTTTGCTTTTTTCTTGGTGATGTCCTCGACGGGTGTTTTTAACTTTCGTCGACGTGTTTTACTTTGCAATCCACGTCGCCGAGGGGCTCTGTAGACATCCCGCCTTGGACCGCTCACCCCGATTGCACATTTGATCTTGTGTTTCTCCCCATTTTTAAGTGTTTCTCATTAGTTTATGTCACTTCCGTTAAGTTCCTGACTGACTTCGTTAAGTCCAGGGACTAAACTGAATAACAGGGCTGAATTTCTAGTCCATTCTGTCAAAATTGCCTTCTCTGAGTCGCGCGCCTCCGATAGGAGGAGCCAGACGCGCTCGCCTCCCGCCCCCAAAGCAGGAAGCGCGCGCCTCTGGGCGTCAGTTACAGATTTCTGGCCAGGATTCTCTCCCTTGCTCAATTTACAGGATTTTGCCCAGGAAGGATTTCTTGGTGACTGAGTTTTGGCACCAAAAACACCTCTCTTTCACCTATAAAAACCTCCCTTTACCTCCATTTTCAAGGACGGAAAAACTTAGACAAAAACTTTGACCAAAAAAGGACCAAAAGACCTTGACTTTACCAAACTTCCTACTTTCAAAGCATTTTCCAAAGGATTTCTCCAAGTAATTCAACAAGAAGTGTTTGAAGTCTCTTGAAGTCTAGGTAAAGCTATTTCTTTCCCCTTCTCAACTTCATCTCTTTTCTCTTTCTTTTGTGTTATCAAAGTGCAATCACCCAAATCATTTTGGGACATGACTCTAATGATCACCTCATCTCATTGAGGTCGGTTAAAGAGTTATCTCCTACATTCCAAACTCTATTTTAAACCCCATTTTATGATTTAAAGAAGAAGAAGAAGAACATTATCATTCATGTAGATTTTGATCAAGCAAGACCAACTTTAGTGGAGGTCATCACTACGTCTATAGACCCCTCGTTTTTCACCTGTATTGCACATCCCAAACGGACAATTTGGGTGAGGGTCCTATAGGGCAAGCGACTTCCACCAACCCTAACGGATCCTAGCAACTAACCCTTGTTTAAAGGCATTTAACGTAACGTTTATGTTACTTCCGTTAAGTTTTTTTAATGAGTTGAGATCCTTGTACAAAGTATCATTCGGCTTACTATATGCACACCCTTATAGGGAATATCATTTTTTGTGCTTTTTTCTCTCGAAGGATCTCGACTCATTAAACGGATGACGGCATGAACGACACATTAAATGTCTATAAAGAAAAGCTAGTCAAACCAACCGGTCAACTTCGGAGTGTCCTAGACTCTTTGAGTGCATGGTTTAGAAATGAACAAGGGATTAACCTCGACTGCTTAACAAGTGAAAACAGTGACACGGACCTAGTGGTAGTGTGCGGACAACAACTAGTTATTTTTTAGGGAGAAAACAGAGAGTTTTTTTTTTTTTTTTTTTTGTATTTATATGTATGCAATGCAAAACAGTTAAGATAGTATAAGGGGGAACAGTTAAGAAGTTAACGCTCTAAAGTACAAAAGAAGCAGATATGTACAAGAGATAAAGTATAGGGGGAAGAAAGCAAGTAAGTACAATCATGATATTGATGAAAGTTTGACCCTCTATGTTTGAAGACGTTCAAAGCTAGTCCCCAGCAGAGTCGCCACTGTGTATACCCCTTTCCGAAAATGCGGGCGACGCACGGGAAGTCTTTCTTTTATTTATCTTATTTTTATCTTTTCTATGGGATTAGGATATTCAAGTTGGCATTTAACTTTATTAAGAGTCGCCACGTTGTTTTATCGAGCTAAAACATTGAGAAAAGCTAACAGAGAGGGTTTGGTGGTTTGGTTACGACAAGAGAAGAATATCAAGTTATCACTCCTATCGCCCGAGCAGTCGGACTTTCTATCATGATGAATGTGTTAGTAGTGTGTTAGTGATTGATACATGATCCAAAGATTGCCTACGTTCCTCTTATGATGAGAAGCTCAGGCTAGCGTAGTTTGCACATAATCGGAATAAGGAGAAGAAGCGGGATCATGCGTAATGAAGAGGGAGGAGAAAGATTCATACAAGATGATCATATCCTAGAATAATGATTATGCCATTAATAAGATCAACACATAGTCATCATATTCATCATTGGAGAATTACTGATCATGGGAGTAATTACCTAACGTTTAGGGTTTAGTAGTAGTTCCTAGATCTCAGAGATCATCATCGGCTATGCATTATAAGTAGGGATTAAAACATTAGATCTAGCATGTTCAATCTAACATACTAATAAGAACATCATGAACATATATGAAGTAAACACATAAGCATGAAGATCGCTACCCTAGATACAGAGCATATTATGAATTCTAGTAAGAACATGAAGAACACGTTATGAATCATATGAATATAGATGTATAAACATAATGAAACTAGAATAAATCAGATCTAAACTAAGAAAACATGTAAATTCCTCACCAATCTTGACAAGAACGAAGTCGAATCTCTTGCGCAGATTCGCCGGACCTTCGGGATTGCTTGAAAGGCTTAGAGAGAGAGTTTTTCCATCAGTTTTGGCTGTGGAACTCGGGGGAGAAAATTGTTGTTGAAATTATGAACTGAGGTCACCTATTTATAGGAAAATCTCACCTGGAAGAAGTGGCCGCCCGGACGGTCCAATTGGATTGGCTTGATTCCCGAGGTTCTGATGAATTTGGACTCCTGAGAACTCCTATATAACGTCTATCTTCGATCCCTCATCCGATCAGTCGACAACATCTTCTTATCTGGGCTTTTCGGGAAATTCCGGATAAGTCTTGCGCAGCTTGTAAATAACTGGGAGGTCCCTGTGAGTTCTAGAATGCCTAATAACTCATTTTTAGGTTGGGTACTAACATATCCATAAGAAATAGTGGTAAGAGCTTGGATTTTTTCAGCAGCCTCAGAAGCTTTCTTCCAACCGTGTCCTGATTGAATTCATCCTCAAGAGTCCTTGAGCAGGTACAAAGTTAGATGTATCCTGCAAAATAATCAAAGTTAGACAAAACTTGTGTAACTACGGTTTGAAACAACAAGCAAACCGTGAGGTTTAAGACAACGATTTAACCATGCGGTTCAACCGCTGACCAAACCTTGCAGTTTGAGTGAAGCTCACAAAACCATAACAAATGAATCCTAAAAATGTAACCATGCGGCATAAGTAAGTGAACTGAAGGGTAAAAAGGTAAAAACAACAAGTAATTACCAGAAAGAAAAGCGGATCAAAGAGAGGGTTTTTTAAAAAGGTTTTGAATGCATGAAGAACACGAAGAAAAGAGTATGAACATGCAAAACAAAAACTTAACCAAAATATGAAAGAAGAATACCAAAATGATCACAAAGAGCAGATTATAACAAAGTTCTAAACAAGTAAAAGCAAATAACATCAAATGAACCCATAATCTGCAAAAATGACGAAGAACACCAAAAACCCAAAACACAAAATTGTTCAAAAATTGAAAACAAATCACAAAATAAAGCATACAATCAGTATATCTCAGCAATAACAAACACTATCCAACCAAAATATAGAAGAAAAAGCAAGAAATGAGCAAGGAAGATGAACAAGATTTTTCAAGCTCAACAATGGCAGACAACTGAAAATATGAAATACTGAGTTCAAGGGATTTAGAAATCATACCATATCAGGCTTCGATAGTCTAGATGAAGAAGGAGCAGAAGCATCTATTGATTTCTTAGGAGCCATTTCAAATTGTTTAAGTAATGGAAAAAATTAAGAGAGAGAAACAGAGTGCAACTACGAACTCAACAGAAGAGAGAGAAAGGGTTTTTGCCAAATGAGGAAGAAAGTAAAAAAGGTAAAATGAAAATGAAATTATCTTTTATACTCAATTAACCACCTCGGGTAGTGGAGCGGCCATGACGGCAGTATGAAGGTCAAACGTCAGCGTACCACATCTATCGCATTAAATGCAGCAAAGATAAAGGTCCTTATGAATGAACTAATATAAAGTAGGGACTAAACTGCAATTACACGTACCTGAGCGGTTTGGTGAGCAAACAGACATAACTTTTCTCCTCATTCGATTTTGACGAAACCGATGTCTCTCATATCTTTTTGCAGTTTCATTTTATCAAACCGACGTACCAGATTTCCAGAATTTCTAAAATTCCAATATAGTCCTTTTTAAAGATTCGTTCTCTTGTGTGTGACCCTCTAGGATTATACTAAGTTGGCAATGGGTTCAAACATGAAACCATAAGATATGATTAGGTTCTAGCAAACCATCATACCTACCCAAATAGTATAACTAGATACAAGTTCGTATTCCTTTATAACATGTCATAATCCCTTTGTCCATGATGTCATTGAACACAAGTCATGGTCAACAAGTCAACTTGTTTTGTTCAATACTTTCTCGATTCCGAATATGTTGATAATCCAAATGACATTGATCCAATCAATTCATTTGAGTCCGGCCGAACATTTCATCAACATCATTCCTACGAGAGGCCCAAGCTTGACATCTCTCCGAAGAGGGACAAATCCATTTAGCTTATTATTCTTCCCTACGTGAATCCGATTAAGCCAATCATACCCTTTATAACTACCCGGTTAAAGGTAGCGTTTGAATATGTCAAACATAATGTTCATCAAGTGGAAGACTATAATAACTTCATGTCTAAGGATTCAAATGACATAACTAATATGAGATATATGTACGACATAGACCATGACATAAATCTCATAGAGCGGGTCATGTCCAGTACCTTGTTCCAAACAAGTACCCATAAATCTAACATGATCATTTAGCCTTTATACTAGTGCTTAACAAGTACTAGGGACAGAGATTATTATAAGTAAACATGAACAACAATAATAATCAAAACATTTCTTTATTGATATGAAATAAATGATAACAATTACAACGTTTATTAAACGTGCCTAGGGCACCACTACCAACACCAAGTACCAAATATCCTTCTTCTTCTTTGCATTACCAGCCATAAAGCATAAAATCTAAAAAATAAACATGAAAGATTTTGGTCCCCCTTATTCCTTGGGTCCTAGGGTTAGCAGATTTTTGGGACCCACACCTATTTGACCTTAGGATTTTTACTTCCATTGGCATTGGGTGTGAATCTTAAAAGACAATGAGCAGCACCATGACCTTAATAGGCACAAATATCATAATGAATGAAACCTGGTTGAGGTTGCGGTTTTACAAACCCCTTACTATTCTTCGGTTTCTCATGTTTTACTGGGTCAGCGGTTTTGGCTTTGACAAAGACCACTTTCTTAAGCTCAACCTTCCTCTTAGGAATGATAGGAATATTTCTTGAACCGACCAAGATCGGTTTCATCACTCAATACTTCTTTGTCAGCCTCAGCCGTTGTGGATTTTTCTTTCCACTTAGAATCTCTCCCAGTCTGGTTTTTAGGATACTCAAAGAAATAATTTTGCTTTTTAATTTCTTGCTTAAAGCCCTTTTTACCAGCATGATTAACTTTGGGAATTTCATTGGTTTGTTTAGGGGGTAACACACCACCTTCGGCATAGAGGCAAGGACACTTGCACCCATCACTGGTTTTGAACCCCAATCCACTTTTATCCGAAGTTGGAATTTGTGAATTTAGGATCTGTTACACAGTGACACCAGACTTAGTCCACACATCAGTCAATTTTTTAAGGTCATTCCTTTATGCGGTTAGCTCATGGATTTGGGTTAGGAGTTCCTCAGATATGTCCTTTAGATAGCGGTTTTCTTCCACAATAGATGATATCCCAGCAATTTGGAACTTGAGGCCTTCAATTTCCTCCTTGTGGGGCTTACATTCTTTTTGGGAATCTTCAAGTTCTGCAGCCATTGATTTATATGCCTTTTTAAGAACTGTGTGTTGTTGACAAATAATATTAGCTCGTTCAAGTACCTGGTCATCATGGCTTAGATTTTCTTGAACCTTAGGAAAGCAGTTTGGTGTTGTTGGAGCCTTGCTTGATCAAGCCTCAAAATTCTTTGATGAAAGTGACTTCATTTGTTGAGCTGGCAGTGGAAGGCTTTCGTCAATTTCATATTTTTCTTCAAATCCCATGAGGCATAGATTTGCAATTTCATCTTCATCATCACTTTCATCATAATCAGAACTCATCCATGTAAGCGGTTGGTCTCCTTGATCAGCTACCATTCCTCTTCTCTTTACAAACTTCTTGTTGAACGGTTTCTTAGCTGGTGCGGCTTTATAGCGCAGTTTGGGACAACTGGAAGCAAAGTGACCTGGCTGTCTGCAGTTGTAACAAACCAAGTCATCCCTTTTCTTTGCATCTGCAGTTTTGTTGAATCTAGTTGGAGGGACAAACTTTGCTGGGCCTTTGGATGGAAACTGAGCTCTATTGTTCTTTCTGAACTTGGTGTATTTCTTCACATACAAAGCAAATTCTTCATCATCCATGTCATCAAAATCAACTTTAGAGCATGATGATTGAGATGCTGATTGAGATGCAACACTCTGAAAATAAGAACATTGAGATGGAGTGTAGAATTGATGAGATTGCTGATAGGGTTAATGAGATTGTGGATAGGGTTGATGAGACTGTTGGTAGTATTCAGATGGTGCGGTTGGAGGATTGTATCTGGGGACATTCAGATCAGGAGGTGCGGTTTGTAAGTGGAGGTGAGATGCGGCTTGATGGTGGTCTAGATTGTAAGTTGGAGATGAGGTATTTTTGAATGCGGCTAGAGGGAGGGTCTTGAATCTGTTCTCAGTTTCATGGACCTCCTCAAGCTTGAATTCAAAAACTTTCAACATGGTATATAAATGACGAAGATCAAGAGCTTCCAGTCTTTGTTGTCTTCGATATTTGTAGTCTTAATTAGCCATTTGCTACCAAGGGCTTGCATGAATATCATGTTCAAGTCTGTATTGGAGTAGACATGTCCAAGAGAAAAACATACATTAACAATTTCAATGAACCGCTCATAGCATTGACGAAGAGATTCCTTTGGATCCTTGACAAAATAATCAAAGAGTTTCTCTGTTGGTAGAGGCGGTTCTTCTTGGTATCAGCATCTCCTTCTAGGAAGTCAACTATTGCATCCCAGGTTGCCTTTGCAGTTTTGCAATGCAACACCTTTGAGTGGGTCCTTAAGTCATTAGCTTACATAAGCATGGACATAGCTTTTCCATCAAAGTCCACATTGTTGCGGTCTGCATCAGTCCACTCACTTTTCAGCTTCCTTATTTTAGCAGCTTCTCTAGCAGTACCTGCACGTAGATTACTTTCATAGGAATGTATGGTCCATCCACAACCCCAGTCCATAGTCTACGATCAACTGAATCATGTGTTTCATCATCCTATCTTTCTAAAAGATGAAACTATCTTCATCCAGAATCGGTAAATGATTCGAGTTAGATGTCTGCATCATATGGTGTTTATGTTTGCCATTGGATCAGCACCCAAGCGGTTAAGCTTGTAAAAACAAGTTTTGGTGGATATGCTCTGATACCACTTGTTGGTCCCAGATGACAACAAGGGTATAGAACCGCTAGAGGGGGGGCTGAATAGCATTCCAAACTTTTTCAAAAATACCCTTTAAAATTCAGCCAAGTACTTATCAGTTTGGTCAACTTCGGTTCAAAGCACTAGAACCGAACTGATAAAATGCACATCGGAGTTTGCGGTTTGGCTAAAGAGGATATGTAAAGAGTTGGGCGGTTTGACTGGGTTAAAAAAACACAATGATGCAAACGATAATCTGAACTAAGAGATCAAAGGAAAACACAAGTCATCTTTCAAGTCATTTCATAGATGAACTTAAGTGAGAAACCACAATCAATAAAATAAAGAACAAGACATAAAATTAAAGATCAAACACACAAATTTGAAGAGGTTCGTTCTTGAATGAACTACGTCCTCTACCTAGATGGTTAGTTTAGGATTTTCTAATAGCTACTAGACTTGTATTAATTTAGAGGAGCTTTTACAAGATGAATCTAAACTCCAAATAAACAATCTAACCTATAGAGCTATTATTACAACCGGTGTATTCGAAGTATATAATCTATGTGATCATATAAATCGGGTGTGTGTGTGTGGAAAGGGATCAAATGCTCTAATGATCTAAATGAGGTTTGAGCAAATGAAAACTTTCTGTGTACAAGGCTGAGTGATGAAAGGTTGTTTGGCTTGAGGCTTTGATGAAGAAATCTGGGTTTGCTAAGGAGATCTATGAAGGTTTGAATTTCTGGGTTAAATCTTCAAAGCAAAATTGAACACTTGGGAATATATTCTCTTGAAGCTTAGCAACCTTCATTGTTGAGAAATTAAGGATATTTATAGGCAGTGCATCCTTGTGACCATTGGACAAAGATTTGAATTAAATCTGAGGGTACAACTGCTGTCGAAATCCCATTGGTTGAGCTGTCATTTTCTACCTTGGTTTTGTCTTGTATTCCTAGGTATTTGTAGTACCACTACCTGACATTGTCCTTTGTTTTAAAGAAAGGACTAACGGTAAACATTTGAAATTACTGGACAAAACCAACATTCCTTGCAGAGACTCCAAGTTAACTTGAAGTTATTGGTCAAGTCATAAATCATTCCTTTAAGGTTGTAAAAGGGAATGTTTGTCTCAAGAAATAAATGACATATTTGAATTTTTCAATAAATGCTCTGCGGTTCCACCAGGTGCTGGAGCGGTTCCATGGATGAACTTGATGTGCAGTTTCAATGAAACTGTAGAATGCGGTTTCATGATTTGCGGTTCCATCAAGTTTGCATCAGAGGTTCCATACGAGACTTGAGGTACGGTTTCATCAAAGCCACAGAATGTGGTTTGATGAAAGTATGCGGCTCCATGCTGGCGGTTCAAGAATAGCACGAGTGTGGTTTGAAGAACCAAACCACTGAGGTTAAACCGAATCAAAAACTCAGCCTAGACAAATAAAAATCTAGAAATGGACTTCTCTAAAAATTGAAGTATAACTTCATTACATGATTCCTAAAGTCCATAAAAAGACACGTGGCATGGATCAATCAAATCAAGTGGGTGTACTAACATTGAATCCTAACAATCATAATGAGAATCTAAAAATTGTTATCAATAAAGTTTACAATGGTGTATCAAGAACAAGTTGTAAATTTCCATTAGGATTATTACAAGTAGCGTAAACTATTGCTCAAAGTTTATTCATAGTAACGGCGGAAGAATAGAGACTAACTTTTCAGGACGACAGAGGGGTATTTATTATGAACACTTTTTGCGAAGATCGATATGACAATCGAAGATGATAGACTATGACAGGTATACCTTCCATATGGTAGTGCCAAATCATACCACTGAATATTGGAAAATGTTCATATCTGAACCTCCACATATGCATCTCAGAGGTAGGGCAACCTGAACCAGCTCCAAACTATCAATACCCAGGCCATCTTAAAGGAGAAACTGTGATACACATAAGACATGAATGACAAATGTGGATAAGACTGTCATCAGTCTTGAATTCTGAAATGGAAACTCAAAGGCAAGAAATCAACTTGTAAGGGAAAATGCATTCTTAGTAGAACGCAACTTAAGGAAATTCAAGATACTGTAGATACCCCGGGAGGGCACGGCTTAGCTAGAGCGCGTCTGTTGTTCCTAGGATGTCTATTCGTGTTTTATTTGTTTAGAGTCGCCACCTATATTTTAGAGGAACATAAGAAAAACCTAATATTTAGCCTAAGTTTGATACGAAAACATATATTCTTGTTATGAGGTTCGAGGGTTAGGTTACGAGATGGGAAGTACTTAAACACCCATCTCGCCTGACTAATGTCGGTCTTGCTTGATCAAAGTATACATAAAATAAATGTTCTTCTTGTTCTTGATGATAAAAAAGGGGGTTTTAAAAAGGTGTTTGGAATGTAGGGAGATGACTCCTAGACCAACTTCAATGGAATGGAGCGATCATTGGTGTCATATCCCAAAATGATTTGGGTGATTGCACGATTGATTAAAGTAAAAGGAAGAGATGAAGTAGAGAAGGAGGAAGATGAACTTTTACCTATGCTTAAAATATCTTCAAACGCATCTTGGTGACTTCCTTGAAAAGGCTTTGGAAATGATTTTGGTATAGTTTGTGTAAAGAGAATTCTTTGGTCCAAAAGAGTGCTAAAAAAGGGTCCTTTGAAAGGGTGGAAAAGGGATGTTTTTATAGGTGAAAACAAATGTTTTTGGTGCCAAAACTCAGTCAC
This sequence comes from Campanula takesimana, assembly GCA_026119855.1. Classification (NCBI taxonomy): domain Eukaryota; kingdom Viridiplantae; phylum Streptophyta; class Magnoliopsida; order Asterales; family Campanulaceae; genus Campanula; species Campanula takesimana. The sequence continues at coordinate 415,355 of JAOWBW010000392.1, read as the reverse complement.
CAAGAAATATTTCCTGGGAAAAATCATGTAAAATGACCAAGGGAGGGATTCTTGGACAGAAATCTGTAACTGACGCCCAGAGGCGCGCGCTTCCCACCTTGGGGGCGGAAGGTGCGCGCTTCTGGCTCCTATGGTCAGAGGCGCGCTACTCAGAGAAGGCATTTTTGATAGAATGGACTAGAAAGTTAGCCATGTTATTCAGTTTAGTCCCTGGACTTAACGAAGTCAGTCAGGAACTTAACAAAAGTAACAGAAACTAACGAGAAACACTTAAAAGAGGGAGAAACACAAGATCAACCGTGCAACCGAGGTGAGCGGTCCAAGGCGGGGTGTCTACAGAGCCCCTCGGTGATGTGGATTGCAAGGCAAAACGCATCGACAAAAGAAAGTACACTCACCGAGGACATCACCAAGAAAAAGCAAAGACTCGATGAAAGGAGGAATTTAAAATTGCGAGAGATAGGGGTGCGCTCCCTGTATGAGCGGCTTTTGTTGATAGAGGAGGTGGTATGATTCGTTTGTAAATCTGCCGGTTGAATCCGTTAGTGGATCCGCTTGTTGAATCTGTTTGCCGAATCTGTTGAATGAGTCCGTCGGTAAACCCTTGTTGACGAATCCGTTAGTGAATCCGTTTGATGAATCCGTTAGTGAATCCCTTGAATGAGTCCGTTAGTAAACTCTGCTGATGAATCTGTTGGTGAATCCGTTTGATGAATCCGTTAGTGAATCCCTTGAATGAGTCCGTTGGTAAACCCTGTTGACGAATCTGTTAGTGAATCCGTTTGATGAGTCCGTTGGTAAACTCTGTTGACGAATCCGTTAGTGAATAATGAATCCGTTAGTGAATCCCTTTAATGAGTTCGTTGGTAAACTCTGTTGACGAATCCGTTGGTGAATCCGTTTGATGAATCCGTTAGTGAATCCCTTGAATGAGCCCGTTGGTAAAATCTGTTGACGAATCCGTTAGTGAATCCGTTTGATGAATCCGTTAGTGAATCCCTTGAAGGAGTCCGTTGGTAAACTCTATTGACGAATCCGTTGGAGAATCCATTTGATGAATCCGTTAGTGAATCCCTTGAATGAGCCCGTTAGTGAACCCTTGTTGATGAATCCATTGGTGAATCCGTTATGTTGCTTAAGAAGTGGTGATTTCAGCGGTTCCTCACGGACTGAATTGTTGTTTGTAGCTGTCTCTGACGTATGCTGTTCGGAGATGCACTTGCTGTTGACTTTATGACTTTTGTAGGGGTGCGTGCACAGTTGACTGTGGACCAAAAAGATGAGTTTTCCCTTTAGAGAGGAAAATTGACCTTGACTTTTGTAACCGTCGGATTTAATGATGTCCGTTGCGGAGTTTTTGTACTTGAAATGTCCAAAATGGGGCTAAAAACTCGGGTGGGAGTTGACAGAACATTGATGTGATGTATTTATTCCTGCATGGGACTTGGACCTGGGCCTGACTGGACACGGGATGCGCCCGCGTCTGGAAATTGATGTGGGACGCGCCCGCGTCTCATAAGGGTAGCGAGAGGCGCGCGCCTTGCGCATTAGTTCAGCATAAGTGCAGAAACTATCCATTCTGTTCGGACTGAGTTCAAAATACCCCCAAACTCTCTGCATTCTGAGTCAAATTTTTGCGAGGAAATCATCCCAAAACGCTTCTTTTGCTCATTTGAGACCATTCCATCGAGGAATCATGTCGGGTTCTCACCAAACTCCTCCCTTTGAGATGCCCATGGGAGAAGAAGCCGAGGTTAGGGTTGAGGCCATGGACCCAAGACAGCTTACTTATGAGTCCCATACTCATATTTCCCACTTCGTTTCCGCGGGATTGGTAAGATTTTCGCCTTTCTTTTGACAATTTTGCATTCTAGGGTCATACCATTTTGTCCGTGATACTGCTGCAGTAACCCTTCTGATCATGCTTGTATGTTGTTGTCATTGTTGATTTGTTCTGAAGAGGATGTTTGGACACCTACTTGCATGTTCACACACTTGTTTGCACGTCATTCCATTGCCATGTTGAATTTCTTCATGTTGGGTTTGGCCATTTTCTAGCCGTTATGCTGACGAATTTTTCTTTGTCTCTTGTTTCTTTTCAGAGGTGGAACCGTCTGACCGAAATCTGAGGTGGGTCTCAGGCACCCGTTTTTGTATGGAAGAAATTACCCAAGAATGTACAGACTCGGGTGGCCGCTACATTTTTCGGCCCTTTCATTACCAGTCTGCCTTTATTGAAGAATGATCCTGATGTGATTCAGGCCTTGAGGGAGCGATGGTGGGACACTACTCACACTTTCCACTTGCCGATGGGGGAGGTGACTATGACCCCGACTGAGTTTACGGCTCTGACCGGTTTGACTTTTTCTGGGGTGCCTGTCCCTTGTGGTGTTAGCGGGACTGCTAGGATGCCTGCCGAGCTGTTGGCTTTGGTTGACTGTGAGCACGTGGTAAAGAATTCCCGAGTGACTTGGGGGAAGTTTCGGACTTACTTTAGAGTCCTTGAGGCTGAGTCTCGGGGAGTACCGCTGACAGGGTCGAGGCGGTGGCTCGGTGTTTCATTTGGTTTGCTTTGTCCCACACCCTATTTGCGAATGGGGGAAGTTCTGCCTCTTTGTCCTTGTTGGACCTTCTGTTTGATCTGGATCAGGCTGCTCAATATAACTGGGGTGCAGCGGGTCTGGCTGCGTGCTATCGGGGTATGGACTTGACCAGCCGTTCGACTCAGAGCTTGGTTACCGAGTTTTCCCTTGCTTGGGAGGTATACTCATTACTCTGCCCTTTTCAGTTTTTTGTCTTTTCGGCACTTTCAACTGTGTTTAATTTATGCCTTTATTTCTGTTTGCAGTTGTGGGCTTTCGCTATTCTGGGGATGAGAGATTTCCGGATTGAGCGGGAGGGACAGCCCCTGTATCCTGACTGTGCGTGGTGGTCTTACAAGGCCAGAAATGTGAAGACCAGCACCGCCGCTATTAGTTTGGTTTCAGCAAGGTAATATCTGGATGGTTTGAGGCCCGAGTCCGTATCTCAGTCGCTGTTTCCCTGGAGACCGATATATGGTGGCATAGAGCATACTCTGCTACCCACTCGTTCTAGATTGCTGATGAGTTTGGTGGAGTGCATGGCTATGTACTTGGGAGAGAGGGTGTACTGACAGCATGGGAGCCAGATGGTGGATTACCATAACCCGCCTAGGCTGGCGGTCCCAGAGTTTCCTTCTTTCTATCCTCGTAACTGGGGAGCATTGTCTGAGGATGATAGGGCCATGTATATGGCAGGGGTTGATGCTACCCCTTTTATCTATCTTTACCAGGATTATAGCCTTTTCCGGGCGAATCATTTGATTCCGGGTTTTATGTATGCCGATCCACGGGGAACACAACCTGCCCCTTCGACTTCTGCGCAGTTCTACCCCACTGGGGCGGGTTATTGCTTTGATCCTCCTCTGCCTCCTTCGTATTACACCTACTCCAATATTGGGGTTGTTGATGAGCAGAGAGAGATTGTCCATGAAGATATGTCACTAGAGAGAGAGCCTCCTGCCCAAAGCGCTGTGGTGTGACTTTTGCTTTTCTTGCACATTTCTGATTATATCCCGCTTTCTGTCCCAGTCTGTTTTATCCCAGTATACTGATGTAGTTTCATGTTTCTGTTGTGACAGGTACCCGTGGCTTCTTATAAGTACATAGGCCGCCAGAACAAGGGGATGAGGAGCAGGCTGTGCCGTCTGGAGGAGAGAGTCCTGGAGCTCTGTAGGGACATGGCGAACCTGACCAGGGAGGCGGCGGGGACCGTGTCTGGAGCTGCTAGAGGCATGGCTCGGGGTGCCCGTGGTATGGGGCGAGGATGCAGAGATGATGCTCTTGATGTGGATGAAGCTGTGCAGTCGGCTAGGCAGTCACTGAGTAGGAGCTTGAGCCGGGGGGTGCCAGTTCGTCGGTAAGGGTGCCAAAGAGGACCCGTCATAAGATCATCGTTGAAGAATCTGAGGAAGATTCCGATGATGATGAGGAGACCGAGAGCGGTGATGGGGATGAGCATAGTGCCGCTGGTGATGACTCAGAGTAGGCTGGTGAGGATGAGTGCCTGAACAATTTTTTATTTAGCATGTAATAACATTTAGCACGTATTTACAATCCTAGACATTTTATCACATTTTTATGTTTTATTTTAGACTCGATCTTAGGTGTCAACTCTTTACAAACAAATGTGTTCCCAAAGTGTTCCACTTATCATTGGTGGATGTTGCTTTGTTGCTGTAGATTCTGAACTGACTGTAGGTTGAAGGCATTGAAATGCCTAGGCAGTTGCTGAACTGACAAGGGTTATTCTGTTCTGTCGTCAGTCAAAGGCGCGCGCCTTTGGAATTGCATATGGGAGGCGCGCGCGTTTCAGGTCCAAAGGAGGAGGCGCCCGCATCTGGGCTGCTAATTTACAGCCCCTTTCTTTCTGTATAAGATTCTCCAACAGCTATAAATTTGAACCCATTTCTACCAGTTTGGTCACAAAGCAATATTCTGCACTTCTTCTTATCTCTTTAAGATCCAAATTTTTGTGAAGAATGGTTCCCATGACCTTATCTTTTGAGGTAAAAGTGTCCATCCTAGAGGGTGAAAAGTCCTCACCCGTCCCCATTGTGAAGGCACGCCTAAGTGTCTTTGATCGTTTGGGGAGGCCTAATGATGTTGTTGTTGCATCTTCGAGGTTGGCGGTTCGTGTTGAAGCCCCTAGGCCACGCTATTTTCTGAAGAATAAGAAGGGCAAAGGCAAGGGCCACTCCCCTCATGTGTGGAAACGCCCATACAAAGCCCCCGTCAAGGCTTCTTTTGACAAAGGCAAGGGGAAGGTTGTTGATGAAGCTCCGTCCCGTCCTAGCGTCTTCTCTCGTCTTGGTGGTTCCGAGAATTCTCCGCCCCCACCTAAGAAGGTCAAAGGCCAAAGCAAGAAACAATGGGTTCCGAAACCGAAGAAAGATTAGATTTTTCTTTGTACCCCAAGATTGCAATTAATAGACCACTTGTTAGGATTTAATGTTTTATTGTCTTTTATTACTCAACATATCCGTTGTAATGGCATGAATAACTCAAGATATGAATAAGAATTGCATTTTGTTATGACATGATTGGGTAAAAAAATTTGTTTTAGACCGCACCCGAAGGTTGCCTACGTTCGTCTCGTAGAGAGGCTTAGGTATCCGTAGTTCAAAAAAATGAAGACCATATTTTTTGTGCACCCTATTTTTTGCCTAGAATGCCCTTTCGGGTTTTCAATCTAGCGGGCTTCTTTTTTGCACGTGCTCTAATTTTTGCCTAGGCCGCCCTTGCGGGTTTTCAACCTAGCGAGCGTTTTTTTTTTTAATGGTCTTTATTTGTTAAGCGTAGAACTTCTTGAGCGTGTCGAGGCTGACCTCTTTCAGCAATTGATCACCATCCAAGTCTACGAGTCGAACCGCACCGCCGCGTAGTACCTTCTTGACCACGTAAGGACCAATCCATCGAGGTCCCCATTTCCCAAGGGGATTCATGGCATTGGGGGGATGTTGTCTTAGGACCAAGTCTCCCACTTTGATATTTCGAGGCTTCACCTTCTTGTTGAAAGCCCTTTCCATTATTTGTTGATAAGCCCTTGTGCGTTCAAACGCTCTTAACCTCTTTTCATCAAGTAGGGCTAGTTGCTCATATCGACTTTGCATCCAGTCAACCTCGTTGACTTGGTTCTCGAGTAAGACCCGTAGAGAAGTAACCTCGAGTTCGACTGGGATTACGGCTTTAAAACCATAAACTTATGAGTATGGAGTTTCTCCCGTTGCTGACCGTATTGATGTGCGGTAGCCCCACAATGCTAGTGGTAATTTCTCGGGCCAATCCGTTCTTGTTGAAGCCATTTTTCGTATGATGACCACGATTGTCTTATTTGCTGCTTCGACCGCTCCATTGGCTTGGGGACGGTACAGGGATGACTTGTGCTTGGTAATTTTGTAGTTAACCAAAAGTGCATCCATTTCTTTCTCAAAGTGAGAGCCATTGTCGGAGATGATCTCATGAGGAATACCATATCGGCACATGATGTTGTTCTTCACGAATTCGGCCACTTTCTTGGCGTTGAGAACTCGGTAAGTTTGTGCTTCGACCCACTTTGTGAAGTAATCCACGGCTACTAGAATGAATGACTGTCTGTTGCTTCCCGTAGGATGGACTTTGCCGATGATATCTATACCCCAACAAGAGAATGGCTATGGTGTGGTCATGTTGTACAGTTGTGATGGCGGAGCATGTTGTAGATTAGCGTGGAATTGGCACTTGGCACATTTCTTGACTTTCTCGATGCAGTCTCTTTCCATTGTGGTCCAATAGTAACCAATACGGAGTATCTTCTTGGCTAACATAATCCCATTCATGTGGGGCCCACACTCGCCTTCGTGGACTTCGTGCATAATTTCTTGAGCTTCGGACTCATTTGTACACAAAAGATTGATCCCTTGATGGTGTCTTTTGTAGACTCGGTTTCCAATCAACACATATCTGGCGGCTAGCTTTTGTAACGCCACTCGAGTTTCCTTATTGTTGTTTTCGGGAAAGGTTCCATTGTTGAGAAAGTTCATGATGTCTGTGTACCATGGAGGGTTATCTTGGACTTTGTTGATATCTATGTTCATGCAGTATGCCGGACTGGTCCTTCTTGAAATTTTGAAGGGTTTCACCATTTTTCCTTTGGGAATTTCAACCAATGAGGCTATTGTGGCTAAGGCATCGACAAAACGGTTCTTGTCCCTCGTCAAATATTTAAACGTGATGTCTTGGAACTGTTCAGCTAACTCCTCGACATGTTGACCGTACTTCAGGAGGGTCAAGTCATGGATTCGCCATTTACCCGATGTCTGATTGATAAGGAATAGGGAGTCACCGAATACTTCTAGATCTGTGACATTTCTTTCTATCGCTGCTTCTAGCCCCGCTATGCATGCCTCATACTCGGCAATGTTGTTAGTAGCTTCGAATTCAAGACGGATTGCAATTGGAGTGTAGATATCATTTGGATCGACAAGCAACATTCCTATCCCATAACCATGCTTATTGGCGGCGCCATCGAAAAAGATTTTCCACTTATTTTCCTCGGTTGTAGTGCAAACCAAGCGCTCGTCGGGAAACTGTAAGTCTTCCCCCTTCATTTCGTCAAACGGAAATTCAGCAAGCTGATCACTAAACACTTTCCCCCTAATGGTTTTGAGTGTGATGTAAGTGATATCATAGACGGCGAGCATGAAGTACCACTTGGCTATCCTTGTAGACATGAAAGGCTTCTCAAAAATGTAGCGGAGCAGGTCAACTTTTACTACTAGTTTGATCGGAAAGTCTTCCATATAATGTTTGAGCTTTTGAGTGACCCAAACCAGTGACAAAATAAATGGCATTCTCCTTTTTGGAGTCTCGTTGCTCTTGTGCTAGCATAGCCCTAAGGGCTTCATCATTCACTGTGAGGTAGAGCAAGAGAGGTTTCTCCTTGTGAGGTGGAACCAAAACTGGAGGGCATGTCAAGTAATGCTTCACTTGGTCGAAGGCTTCTTGGCAAGTGTCGGTCCATTCTAGAGCCACGTTCTTCTTGAGTAACTTGAAGAGTGGATCGCACATGGAAGTAAGCTGGTGCACAAACCGAGTGATGTACTGAAGTCTGCCCATGAAACCTTTGATTTCTTTCTGTGTCTTGGGAGGAGGCATGTCAATGATTGCCTTGATTTTTGAGGGATCTGCTTCAATACCCCTTTCTGTGACCATGTAGCCAAGAATTTTTGCCTCGGATAACCCCAAAAGTGCACTTTGTGGGATTGAGCCTCATCTTGTGTTGACGAAGCCTCTTAAAGAACTTGCGGAGATCGATCAAGTGTTGACCGTCGGTCCCTTTGGAGTCGATGATCATGTCGGCCACGTAGACCTCGATCTCTTTGTGAATCATGTCATGGAACAAGTCTGTAACAGCCCTTTGATAAGTAGCCCCAGCGTTCCCTAACCCAAACGGCATAACTGTGTAGCAAAAGGTGCCCCACGGTGTTGTGAAGGCAGTCTTGTGTTGATCCTCCTCGGCCATGAGAATCTGATTGTACCCAGCGAAATAATCCACAAATGAGCGGACCTCGTAGGAGGCAGTGGAGTCGACTAGCATGTCGATGTTGGATAGTGGAAAGTCATCCTTCGGAGAAGCATTGTTCAATCCTAGAAATCCACACATACACGGACCTTGCCGTTAGCCTTTCTGACTGTCACGACGTTAGCAAGCCATGTTGGATACTCAATAACTTTGATGAAGCCCACACTGAGAAGATTCTCTATCTCTTCTTTGACTTGTAGAGACCATTCTGGCTTGATCTTTCTGAGTTTCTGCTTTGTCGACTTAGCATCATCTCTGATCGGAATTCTGTGCTCCGCGACCTTTCTATCTAAACCCGGCATGTCTTTGTATGACCATGTAAATACATCCACGAACTCTCTGAGCAGTGCAATCAATCTGTCTTTATCTTCCCCCTTGAATAAGCTTCCGATCTTAGTTTCTTTCGGCTCTTCGTCGGTACCCAGATTAACAATATGGAATTCTTCGTCAGCCCCTGGACCATTTTCACCACGACTACGGACCTGTTGAGCAAGTTCATTTAAGAATGTTGTGTTTTTGTGGTCTATTTCATCATTATTTGAATCGTTATTAACTAGTTCATTAGATTCGTTATTAGTTAATTCATCATTCATGATGTTTGCAATCTCGGGGTACTCAGAAAGATCAAATTTTTCATTAAAAAAGAAAGGGAACACACGCTCGGCTAGGGCATCCATATCCTCTTGGGTGAGGATATCGGAAGCACTCTCGGACTCGAAAGTGAAAATGAACAAGTCTTCCTTTGTAACCTTGCGTGGAATGCAACCCATCTTCTTGACCAAGAATTCCTCGGATACCATGAGCCCTTTTGTAGAATACCAGTTGTTGATTAGCTCGGAGCTCGGCTGGATCTCGCCGATAGTTTCCTTTCTCGTGTTGGTGTCGTAGATGGCATTGACTTGGCACTCATCCATGATGGCAAATTCTTCGAACATGGAGGTTAAATCTGTCAATTCTCCCCCTGCGGTAATCTCTGTCTCGGACTCTATGGTCACTTTATTTCCCCACCATTCTCGGGGTGACATGGGAGTTGGTTCCCCTTCAGATTTCTAGATCTCACAGTCGGTGAAGATTTCGAGGCTGGGCTTTCTGATGCCCTTGCTGTTATCCTATGGCTCGGGAAAGATTACGTACAGAACCTCTTCCCCTTGACGGACAAAGTATCCATTCAGTGTCTTACGGTAAGGCCTCAAATCGGGAATCTCATAATGACGGCCTTCCCTACGAGCTCGGGCCTTTTCATTCTTGACGGCTTGCTTGTCTTTTAAGTCATCTCTGGAAGGTTCGTATCCCAAACCGAATTTGTCCTTGATGAATGGGACCTCCACGGGTTGCATTCTACCCTGTTGGTATTTCCCTAGGCCTAAACCGGGGAAGTAGTCCATATTCCTTATCATACGGAGGACCTTGCGATTGCCGAGGGTCCAAGACCTGTTTCCCCCTTCTTTGTTAATGGCGTTGATTGAGACGCCGGAGAGAGTAGAGTCTGCTAAACCATGCTGAATTTGGTGAATGGGTTCCCCCTTTCTGTGGATAGTGACGTTTTCTGCCATAACGGTCACTATTTCATCCCCATTTCTGAACTTCACACACTGATGGAGATTCAAAGGGACGACATTAGAACTGTGTATCCATGGGCGGCCCAAGAGTAAGTTAAATGAAGAAGTCACATCGAGCACTTGAAATGGGACGAACATAACCATGCTCCCAAAATGTCTATTTCCACCATACCCATGAATGTGCGGGCAGTGCTATCATAACCTCGGATTACATGGGTAGAAGGCTTCAAATCAGAATTCTTAAGCCCCAGTATGCCCATGATTCGACTGGGCATTAAGTTGAGTGCGGAACCACCGTCAAACAAGACTCTTGAGATAGGTCTCCCCCTTGCTCTCACCTTGAGATAAATGGCCTCATTGTGGTCGGAACCAAAAGATGGAAGGTCCATGTCGGCAAAGGTGATGGCATTGCCAAAATGAATGTGGCCTATCATTACAGTAAGGTCCTCGGGAGTAGTATCAGGAGAGATTGATATGTCATCAAGATTACTGATGACAAGATCTCGGTGCTTCTTTGAGGATGAAATGAGGTCTCAAATGGAGATGTTGGCTTGAGTTTTCTTAAGTTGAACCAATAAAGGGTCTTTGGGAGTGTCGCGAGCTTGCGATCTTTGAGAAGAGGTGCTTGGTACAGAAGTAGTAGGGTTGCTTGCTATGACTCGTCCGGATCGAGTTAGCATGTTGACGTTCCCATCTTGCCTCTTTTTTTCTATTCTCTAGTACTTCCCTCATCACCTCATCGTAAGTCACAACGTAACAAGAATTGTCAAATTTATTCATCACATTGGAGCCCTCATTCACAATTGGGATTGAATGAGTGGTCTCCTGAAATTCTCCTAGCTCTATTACATTGACATCATCACCACTAGGCACTATATACTCTTTCTTGTCTATGAGATCTTGGATGACGTTGCGGAGGACAAAGCATTACTCAGTGGTGTGGCCACTATGTTGGTGGCAGCCACAATATTTGTGATGAGCATGATTGGCATTGATCGACTTGGGTTGATACCCTTGTATAGGTGTGACTTAGCCTTTTTCTTTGAGAACTTCGAAGGCCTCGGTTTGAGTCATGACTTGGAGAGGAGTGTAGACACAGTCATTTTGAGATTTATTGCCTTGGGGTGGAGGAACCTTTTGTAATTCCCTTTGTCGGTAAGTACCAATTGAACCTATATTGCAGAAGAGGCCCTTGTCAGTCTTGAGTAACACTTTCGGTCCATGAAGAGGCTTTAGAACACACATTGGGCACACGACTCAAAACCACATAAGAAAAGACTATTTTTTTTATAAGTCGGAGGGATGGAGTCCCTTTTGAGTTTCTAAGAAAATAATGAAATCGTCACACTAGTATATAGACCTTCTCGCGGTCCCATATACTCATCGGATTCCATCACGCTTGTGAATCCTACATATGTCGGGATTAAACTAAATTAATGTAGTAAAGCATACATGCGGGGAAGGAATTTTTATTTTCTTCCATAATAACCACTTGGGGACAGAGTTTTGTTTCGTCCATGATAACCACTTGGCATGTATGTTTTGAAGACATTAGTTTAGGGAAATCTCGGCACATGAAAACCGACTTTAGTCACGGAGTGTTAGACCCTAACTAGAATTGTGTTGGCTTATGCTCGGATAATGAGAGGCTTAAGGTCACCCCCGGCATGTAGTCATGAACTATGCAACGGGTTGGGGTTTACCGCTTCGAAAGAGTCAAAGTCGGGTGGAGCTTGAAACTTCCTATGACGGGCCTCGATGGGTTTGGGGTTATAAACTTGTGCGACTCGATAGTGAGCAATTCATAGGAGTTTGTGCACGTAGTGTGAGGTCCAACATGTGACAAAACAAACAGTCCAAGAGGTCCAAATTAGGCCTTGATGCAGGCAACTGTGCCCACACCCCAATCACTCTGCTCTGTTCTGAAACTGTACCTGTTCTGGAAAACCACCCAGAAGCGCGCGCCTCTGGCCTGTATTGTGGGATGCACGCGCCTGGCGCAGATTCTATGGGAGGCGCCCGCTTCTGGGAAAACCTGTCAGATTGTCAGACTTTGGACTCAGGAGATTGCCCTGGTCCTGAATATGCATTGTAACCCCTGCAGAAATGATTAGTGTAGAAAAAATACAAAGAACAAAAAGAACATCAGGAAGCGGGCGACTCTGGTCCTTGATGTGGGCCGCGCGGGCCTTAGGCCAAGAAGGCCAGTGTTGGAGTAGAGATCCTAAAAGGAGATGAAAGGAGAAAATCTGGCACAGGGTGTAGACACCCCGCCTTGGACCGCTCACCCCGATTGCACGGTTGATTTTGTGTTTCTCCCTCTTTTAAGTGTTTTTTGTCAGTTTATGTTACTTCCGTTAAGTTCCTGACTGACCCCGTTAAGTCCAGGGACTAAACTGAATAGCAGGGCTGACTTTCCAGTCCATTCTATCAAAAACGCCATCCCTGAGTCACGCGCCTCTGACCATAGGAGCCAGAAGTGCGCGCCTTCCACACCCAAGGTGGGAAGCGCGCGCCTCTGGGCGTCAGTTACAGATTTCTGTCCAAGAATCTCTCCCTTGCTCATTTTACATGATTTTCCCGGGAAAGATTTCTTGGTGACTGAGTTTTGGCACCAAAAACTTGTGTTTTACAACTATATAAACCCCTCTTCTCCACCATTGGAAGGGGGATTCCTTTTTTAAGAAAGAAAACTATACACAAAGATATTCAAGGCATTTCGAAGGCAATTTCTCAAGAAATATTTGAAGTCACCTTGAAGCATAGGTAAAAGACCATTCTCTTCCCTCTTCCCTACTTCATCTTTCTTCTTCTCTTTTATTTCATCAAAAGTGCAATCACCCAAACATTTTGGGACATGACACCAAAGATTACTTTACTTCAATGAAGTTAGTCAAGGAGTTATCTCCCTACATTCTAAAAACCCCCTTTTTAACCTCTTTTATCATCATCGAAGAATAGGAAGAACATTTTGATTATGCAGATTTTGAACAAGCAAGACCAACATTAGTTGGGCGAGATGGGTGTTTAACTACTTCCCATCTCGTAACCTAACCCCCGAACCTCATAAACAAGAATCTCTGTTTTCGTAAATCAAACGTAGGCTACACATTAGGTTTTTCTTATGTTCCTCTAAAACATAGGTGGCGACTCTAAAACACAAATAGACATCCTAGGAATCGACCCGCGTGCCCTAGCCTAAGGCCGTGCTCGCCCGAGGGTATCTATAGTGACGACTCTGTTGGGGACGTTTGAGGGTTAAACATGCATTTTGTTCAAAATCTACATCTTTTCTGGGCATTCTGGTCTCTGATGGGGGAGGCGTGCGCCTTTGGCCTTCTTGGACTAAGGCGCACGCATCCCACATCTAGGACCAGAGTCCCCCGCATCCCATATGTTCTTCCTAGTTTTCTCTTCTTTTTTTTCTACACTAATCATTTCTGAAGGGGTTACAATACATTCCGGACCAGGGCAATGTCGCGCCCCAACCCGTGGTCCTACTTGGCCCCACGTTAAGGACACGCACGGAAGACGTCATAAAACACTTTTAGAAAAATTTTCGAAATGTTCTTTCATAAAAGTTTCATATCAAAAACTCATTAAGTTGAAAACTTTCATTTCAACACACCACAACTAAAGTTTTACAACCAAAAGTACTTAGCCCCAAGGGCTTACACACTTTACTTACAAATGTACAATCACCACATTTTAACAAATCAGGTGATACATGGGTACAGTTTCAGTTACACTACCCCAAAGGTTATACATTTATATAATGTAACCTTTAAACCACACTTACTTTCCAAAATGGATTATCAACCCGACGTCCTCCCTTGTGAAGTGACCTATCCCCTTGGCTCGCCTTTATCTAAGGAAAACAAATAAACAAGGAACGGGGTGAGAATAAATCTCAATAAGCTACTAAAATGCAACTATGTTACATGCTGAAATGATACTCGTAATTGAATGATGTCAATAAGCATTCACATATCACATAACATGAGAGGCAAAGCCAACTCATCATACCACACATAAGGCGGAAATAAACACTCATAGGTAGATACTGAGCCAAGTTTTTTGAATCAAACATAACCATATGAGAGGTATCAACTGAGCAGCACCAAAGGGCTGAAACGGGTTTCGGAACCAAACAATAACAACAACAACAACAACGGGGGAAAAATGACACAAAGTCATAACCCAAAATGCCCAACCTCTGGCCCAAGGAAGGGGGTTAAAATGGAAAACAAATGGTAGAATCCTTACAATGAACTTGGCTCGTGTACCATTATAATCCCTACCATTGTCCGAAATCACAACAAGAAGTACCAGCTGGACTTTACACGAGAGCACAGTAATAAACACTTGCTTAAACAACAACCGGGGCATGATTCCAAAGTAGGGAACCACACAAAACTCATCATAAAGATGTAAACACGTTACTTATAAAAGAGTTCACAACATTGACATTAAGTCACAACACAATCCTTTATCAATGACATTAAGTCAAACAACAATCTTGCACACACTAGAACACGATCCTCAACAACCAAGTACGTTAAACCCATTTCTCACACAAGGGATTTCAAAGTAAGAAACCCCACGAAAGCATCATAAAGATGTACAACACCCAAAATGAACCTAAACGGTTACATAATTCCATACTCGATCACAAACGGACTAATTCATACTCTTTTGTGTGATAAAACACCTATCGGAGTATCATAGGGTAATAACCAGAACCTATTCATGATTTTAACCTTAATTCAAGTTTAATAAACCAATTCATCATGTATTACTCGAAAAGAGCTTTCCAACGATAGTTTACACGTCTAAAACAGAGTCCAGATCAAGAAGTTATGGCCTCCGAAAGATTGAACGTAAAACGGACAAACTGCAAAAGAAGAGGGTGCGCACGCCCTCCCTAAAAGGGAGCGCACGCCCCCTTTGATCAGAATGGTGGTTTTTGAGTGCACTAAAGGGTGCGCACACCCTCCCTAATGTTTGGTTTCGGAGTAACATGCGCAGCGGAAAATAGCATTTAAAATTTTATGAAACCCAAAGCCCATAGATCCATTCATATGATTAAATCAAATACTTGCAATATGAATACTAGAAAAACTAACCCTTGATGACTTTGAATTTGGTCTTTGATCTTGGTGGAGAAATTGAAGCTTTAATCACGAACAAGTAAGAACACGAACTTTGAAGATGATGAGCTTCACCCTCTAGCGGTATCCACACCTTGAACGAATATCAAGAACACTTGATCTTGGTTGCTAGACCAAAATTGTGAAACACGTTTTCACAATTAATATGAACTATATGGAAGATTACTTTGTGTATTATTTTGTTCTTCAATCTAGGATGTCTTAGAACAAAATAAAACTCTCTCAAACTCTTTGGAGACTTGCGCAAAAGCTATGGTGTGTTCTGGCCCGAATTTGGCTGTTTATATACAAGTTAGACCTATTCCAAATAGGAAACTTGTGTCAAAACCCGTCCAAAATCCTTTTCCTAATTAAATCAGGAAGTCTGTCCCGACACACTGTGCGGCCGCCCAAAATCAAGTGTGCGGTCGCCCAAAACATGTACGGCCACCCAGCCTGGTTTGTGCGGTCGCACACCAGGATCAGAGAGCCTTAATTTTCCAATATAGTCCTTTTAGGATTCGTTCCATTGTGTGTGACCCTCTAGGATTATACTAAGTTGGCAATTGGTTCAAACATGAATCCATAAGATATGATTAGGTTCTAGCAAACCGTCATACCTACCCAAATAGTATAACTAGATACAAGTTCGCATTCCTTTAGAATATGTCACAATCTCTTTGTCCACGATCTCATTAAACACAAGTCATGGTCAAACGGTCAACTTGTCTTTGTTCAATACTTTCTCGATTCCGAATATGTTGATAATCCAAATGACATTGATCTAATCAATTCATTTGAGTCCGGCCGAACATAATGTTCATCAAGTGGAAGACTATAATAACTTCATGTCTAAGGATTCGAGTGACATAACTAATATGAGATATATGTACGACATGGACCATGACATAAATCTCATACAGCGGGTCATGTCCAGTACCTTGTTCCAAATAAGTACCCATAAATCTAACATGATCATCCCATGATCATTTAGCCTTTATACTAGTGCTTAACAAGTACTAGGGACGGAGATTATTATAAGTAACCATGAACAACAATAATAATCAAAACATCTCTTTATTGATATGAAATAAATGATAACAATTACAACGTTTATCAAACGTGCCTAGGGCACCACTACCAACACCTAAAAGGTAGCGCGCGCCCCCTCGCCCGATTAAGCTTTTTTGGCCTTCCTGGTAGCCTAAAACTTGATAATTTTACTCCCTTCGTTCCACCGTCCCAAAAGTACTAACATACTCTTCATAACAATTGCTGAACACAACTAAACCCGAGTATAAAACTCACCCAGGGACATTACAACCCTTCTTAGAACCAAGTCTCATACAACTCCCTTTGTCCCAAAATCACAAGTATCACAAAACTCATTCAAAACATAAATTCACAACACATATAACATATATATGACCATTTTAACATTTAAGGGGAATTAGTAACTTACCTATTTCCGGAAAAGTATCGAGAAAATAATATTTGATCGGGTAGGAATACTCTACTCAACACCCTGAACATTTTGGTATAATTAGATTTTAAAATGGAGTAGTAAATAAAATGATAAAAATTACCAAAGTCAGGAACCCTAACCTTTTCTTTCTTCTTCTTTACTCAGAGAAAAATTTGGGAGATTATGTATGTGAAACGCAGAGAGGGATATGGGTAGGGATAAGTAAGAATTGATATTTTCCATTTTTCACTTAAGCCCTCCTAGTTTCATTTTAAACAACTAAACCCTTCTACTTTAAATTCCACTAAAGACCTGATAGTTTCAACTAATTCAACTAACTCCCTTAACCATTATTACTACTTACTAAGTAAATAACACAATTAATCAAACAATGTGTGCAAGTCATAAAATATGATGCAACACATAAAATGCACAAATAAGTTCGAATTAAAATCCCAAAAATATAAAATAAATTGGGACAGGTTTTGGGGTCGTTACAATCACTCCCCCTTAAAGAAAATTCGTCCCAAATTTTAGGGTAACTTACCAAACGAATCAAACAACCAAGGGTATTTCCTTTCCATTTCCTTCCAAAGTTCCCAAGTTGACTCTTCAACATTGTGATTCCTTCATATCATTCTAACAAGCGGAATACTCTTGTTTCTCAACTCTTGAACTTTGGTATCAATCACTCGAACTGGTTGTTCTATATAAGACATATCGGGTTCTAGATCCTCTGGTATCTCTGATAACACATGAGATGGATTATACAAATTTTTATGAAGCACGGAGATATAAAACACATTATGAATTTACCCAAAGAAGATTGCAATGCAAGATAGTACGCAAGATTTCCAACTCTTTCTATAATTTCAAAAGGCCCATTATGACTTTTCCATCGAATAGCCAATCTCAATAGGTAGAAAGTGAGCTGATTTTGTCAATCTATCCACGATTACCCATACTGCATCATGCTTTCACCGAGTAAGAGGCAATCCTGTTACAAAATCCATCACAATATTTTCCTATTTCCACTCTGATATCTCTAGAGGTTGAAATAGACCGGCAGGTCTTTGATGTTCAGCTTTAACCTGTTGATAAATCAACACTTTGATACGTAATCTGCTATTTCCCATTTCATATTATTCCACTAAAAATATTGTTTCAAATTCTGATACATCTTGGTACTCCCGGGATGAATACTATAATTGAACTCGTGACCCTCATCAAGAACTTGGCGTTTAATTCCATCAATATCTGGTACACATAGCCGTCCTCTATAGATTAATACTCCTTCAGGACTAAAAGAGAGATCTTCAAATTTTCTATCTTTGGTTTTATCCACTAATTTTCTCAACTCGGGGTCATCCTTCTGAACATCTTTTATCTGTTTGAATTAAAGTTGGCAATACTCTATTATTCACAAACATAACTCCATGTCTCGATTCATGTGAACACCAATCCCGTACATCCTCTAACATCTTCTATCCTCTGACCATCCTCGAAACTATGTAAGATTTCTGACTAATAGTATCTACAACCATGTTTGCCTTGCCCAGATAATAAGAGATGGTACAATCATAATCCTTCACAAGCTCCATCCATCTACGCTATCGGTTGTGAAAATCTTTTTGGGGGAAAAGATATCTCAACTCTTATGATTTGTAAAAATCTCAAACTTTGTTCCATAAAGATAATGTTTCCACTTATGTAACGCAAAAACAATCGCAACAAGTTCCATGTCATGGGTCAGATAGTTCTGTTCACAAGGAGTTAACTTCCTCGAAGCATCACTGTAAATAACCATCATTCCCATTAGGTAACGCAAGAATAGATGCGGTGGTCAACTTCTTCCTTAATTCTTCAAAATTAACTTGACATTTTTCATCCCACACATATTGTACATTCTTTCAAGTCAACTGAGTGAATGGTGTAACAATCTTGGAAAACCCCTCAATAAATCTTCGATAATACTCCGCTAAACCCAGAAAATTTCGCAAATAACTGCTTCCCTCGGAGCCCAGACAAAACCATTCGCAAATATTGTTCATGATCCTCTCGAGATTTAGAATAAACAAGGATATTACCAATAAAGAAAACCACAAAGGTATCAAGATAAGGTTTGAAAACCCGGTTCATCATATCCATAAGAACAAAGGGAGCATTAGTTAACCCGAAAGGCATGACAAGAAACTCATAGTGACCATACCTACTACGAAAAGTAGACTTAGGGATGTCTTCAGAATGAATCTACAACTGATGATACCCATTCCTCAATTCAAGCTTCAAAAAGACTACTGAACCTTGAAGTTGATCAAATAAGTCATCAATGTGAGATAGAGGATATCTGTTCTTTACCGTTACCTGATTCAGCTTCCTGTAGTCAATGCATAGTCTCAAAGACCCATCCTTCTTCTTTACAAACAATACAGGAGCTCCCTACGGTGATACACAGAGTCGGATAAAACCACTATCAAGTAACTCTTGCAATTGAACTTTCAACTCTTTCAATTCAGCTGGAGCCATTCTGTAAGGTGACTCAGATATCGGGGTAGTACTTGGAAGTAAATCAATACAGAACTTGATTTCCCTATCGGGAGGCATAGAATATTCAGTAGAGAACACATCAGGAAACTCTATAACAATATGCACATCCTCTATTTCAGAAACCCTTTTTAATAGCATCGAGAACACTGGCCAAGAATCCCACACAACCATGGTGTAACAATTTTCTAGCCTTCATAAAAGAAATAATACAAATCCCCCTACCCAGAAGAGTAGCCTCAAAAGTAAATTCAGGCATAACAGAAATAGAGAATGTAACCACCTTTTTATAACAATCAACTGAAGCATGGTATTTACTCAACCAATCCATTCCCAAGATAATATCAAAATCTTGTAATGGAAAAATAACTAAATCAGCAAATAAAACATGCTCCCAAATATGCACATCACAAGTACGCAACACTCTATCAATTGCCAAACACTTCCCCATAGGGATGAACACTTCTAACACATAAGATAGAGAATCAGGAGACAAATATAATTGAGATGCAAAATGCACAGACACATATAAATGCAATGAGACGGGGTCTATAAGTGCACGTGCCCTCAAACTAGACATATAAATTATACCTCCTATCACGTCAGAAAAATCTGAAGCCTGTTGTTGATTAATAGCAAAACACGACCCTGCACCTTAGGCTTTCCCGAGGCATCCCTCTTCTGACCCTGTGATGATCCAGCTCCACTCCCATATGATACATTCCTGGTTCTAGGATAATCCCTTTGAATATGATCAAACTGACCACAATTTAAACACTTACCCAACTTCTTCCAACACCTTTCTTCAGAATACATTGCCTTCCAGCACCTGATAGTTCAACTTTCCTCTTATGTTCTTCAATATGGTGCTCCACTTGATAAACTCTATCAACTGCATCTTAAAAATCCTGTAACTTGTGGGATACTAGTTGAGTTCAGATCACAGTTCTCAATCCTTTCACAAATCGCATTGCCTTCCTCTCCTCAGTTGCAACTAGATGAGTACAGTACCTGGATAACTCTGTGAATTTGGATGTATGCTGAGCCACAGGCATAGCATTTTGTTCCAAGTTGAGAAACTCCATTTATTTCATGTCTTGATCCACCCGAGGAATGAAATGTTCTTTGAACTTCTTCTAGAAAATTTTCCCAAGTATAGGGTACATGAATCTCATCCCAACAAATTTTCAAAGCTTTCCACCAATACTCAGCAGCTCCACTCAGTTTATAAGTAGCAAACCTGATTTGATCTTCATCAAAACATCTCAGAACATCAAAGATCTTTTCCATCGATTCAATCCACCTCTCCACCTTAGCTACATCGGGTTCTCCATCATAGCCTATTGGTTTCATCTTTAAGAACTTTTCTAGCCCATATCTCGGAGGTACTTGATCTTCTCTTGGTCTTTAATCATTTAAGGTTTTCATGGCTACTTCAAACATCCCCTGAAACATGATTCAAGCCTCTTCTTTAGCATCTCCTTGCCCTGAAGGCCCTGACTAATCTCCTTCTGTCCCTACCATTTTCCATAAGTACCTGCATAAGACTCTCAACGTTACTCACCCTATCCACAACTACCCTCGTAGGTCACTTAGTCATTCTAGACCATCTACAACCTAGCTCTGATACCAACTGTCATACTTGGCCCCATATTCAGGACACGTACGGAAGACGTCATAAAACACATTTAGAAAATTTTTCGAAATGTTCTTTCATAAAAGTTTCATATAACAAACTCATTAAGTTGAAAAATTTCATTTCAAAGAAAAGGGGCAAGTCACACCCATACAAGGGTACCAACCCAAGACGGTCAATGCCAATCATGCTCATCACAAGTATTGTGGCTACCACCAATATAGTGGCCACACCACCGAGGAATGCTTTGTTCTCCGCAATGTCATCCAAGATCTCATAGACAAGAAGGAATTCATAGTTCTTAACGAGGGTGGTGTCAATGTAATAGAGATAGGAGAATTTGAGGAGACCACTCATTCAATCCCAATTGTGAATGAGGGCTCCAGTGCCATGTATAATATTGATAATTATTGTTATGTTGTGACTTATGATGAGGTAATGAGGGAAGTACTAGAGAATAGGAAAAAGAAGCAAGATGGGAACGTCAACATGCTAACTCGATCCAGACGAGTCATAGCAAGCAACCCCTCACTTCTGCACCAAGCACCTTTTCTCAAAGGTCGCAAGCTCGCGACACTCTTGAAGACCGTCTACTAGTCCAACTCAAGAAAACTCAAGACAACATCTCCATTCGGGACCTCATTGAATCCTTAAAGAAACACCGAGATCTTGTCATCATCAATCTCGACGACACATCGATCTCTCCTGATACAACTCCCGAAGACCTTACGGCAATGATAGGCCACATTCATTTTGGCAATGTCATCACCTTTGCCGACATGGACCTTCCACCATTTGGTTCCGACCATAATGAGGCCATTTATCTCAAGGTGAGAGCAAGAGGGGGACCTATTTCAAGAGTCTTGGTTGACGGTGGTTCCGCACTCAACATAATGCCCGGCCGAATCATGGGCATACTGGGGCTTAAGAATTCACATTTGAAGCCTTCTACTCAAGTGATCCGAGGTTACGACAGCACTGCCCGTACAGTCATGGTTATGGTGGACATAGACATTGAGTTTGGGAGCATGGTCATGTCCGTCCCATTTCAAGTGCTCGATGTGCCTTCCTCGTTCAATTTATTATTGGGCCGCCCATGGATACACAGTTCAAATGCCGTCCCTTCGACTCTCCATCAGTGTGTGAAGTTCAGAAATGGGGATGAAATATTGACCGTTATGGCAGAAAACGTCACTATCCACAGAAAGGGGGAACCCATTCACCAAATTCAGCATGGTTTAGCAGACTCTACCCTCTCCGGCGTCTCAATCAACGCCATTGACAAAGAAGGGTGAAATGGATCATGGACCCTCAGCAATCGCAAAGTCCTCCGCATGATGAGGAACATGAACTACTTCCCTGGTTTAGGCCTAGGGAAATATCAACAAGGGAGAATGCAACCAATTGAGGTTCCTTTTGTTAAGAACAAGTTCGGTTTGGGATATGAGCCTTCCAAAGACGACTTAAAACATGAGTAAGCCGTCAAGAATAAAAAGGCACGAGCTCGTAGGGAAGGCCGTCATTATGAGATTCCCAATCTAAGGCCTTACCGCAAGACGTTGAATGGCTATTTTGTTTGCCAAGGGGAAGCTGTTCTGTATATGATCTTTCCCGAGCCGTGGGTTAACAGCAAGGGCATCAGAAAGCCCGGTCTTGAGATCTTTTCCGACTGTGAGATCCAGAAGTCCGAAAAGGAACCAACTCCCATGTCACCCCGTGAATGGTGGGGGAAGAAAGTGACCATAGAGTCCGAAACAGAGATTGCCGTGGGGGAGGAATCGACGGATCTAGCCTCCATGTTCGAAGAACTCGCCATCATGGACGAGTGCCAAGTCAATGCCATCTACGACACCAACACGAGAAAGGAGACTATCAGTGAGATCCAGTCGAGCTCAGAGCCGATCAATAACTGGTATTATACAAAGGGGCCCGTGGTATCCGAGGAATTCTTGGTCGAGAAGATGGGTTGCATTCCGCACAAGGTTACAAAGGAAGACTTGTTCACTTTCACTTTCGAGTCCGAGAGTGTTTCCGATACCCTCACCCAAGAGGATATGGAGGCCATAGCCGAGCGTGTGTTCCCTTTCTTTGTTAATGAAAAATTTGATCTTTCTGAGTACCCTGATATTGCAAACATCATGAATGATGAATTAACTAATAACGAATCTAATGAAGTAGTTAATAACGATTCAAATAATGATGAAATAGACCACGAAAACACAACATACTTAAATGAACTTTCTCAACAAGTCCGTAGTCGTGGTGAAAATGGTCTAGGGGCTGACGAAGAATTGCATGTTGTTAATCTGGGTACCGACGAAGAGCCAAAAGAAACCAAGATCGGAAGCTTCTTCAAGGGGGACGAGAAAGACATATTGACTGCACTGCTCAGAGAGTTAGTGGATGTATTCGCATGGTCATACAAAGACATGCCGGGTTTGGACAGAAAGGTCGCTGAACACAGAATTCCAATCAGAGAAGACGCCAAGCCAGTCAAGCAAAAGCTCAGAAAGATCAAGCCAGAATGGTCTCTACAAGTCAAGGAAGAGATAGAGAAGCTTCTCAGTGTGGGATTCATCAAAGTTATTGAATATCCGACATGGCTAGCTAATGTGGTCACAATCCGAAAAGCCAACGGCAAGGTCCATGTTTGTGTGTATTTCCGGGATTTGAACAAAGCTTCTCCAAAGGATGACTTTCCACTACCCAACATCGACATGCTAGTCGACTCCACTGCTGTCTACGAGGTCCGCTCATTTGTGGATGGTTTTTCTGGGTACAATCAGATTCTCATGGCCAAGGAGGATCAACACAAGACTGCTTTCACAACACCATGGGGCACCTTTTGCTACACACTCATGCCGTTTGGGTTAAGGAACGCTGGGGCTTCTTATCAAAGGGCCGTGACAGACTTGTTCCATGACATAATTCACAAGGAAATTGAGGTCTATGTGGACGACATGATCATTCATTCTAAAGGGACCGACGGTCAACACTTGATCGACCTCCACAAGTTCTTTGAAAGACTGCGTCAACACAAGATGTGGCTTAACCCCGCAAAGTGCACTTTTGGGGTTATCCGAGGAAAAGTTCTTAGTTACATGGTCACAGAAAGGGGTATTGAAGCAGATCCCTCAAAAATCAAGGCGATCATTGATATGCCTCCTCCCAAAGCACAGAAAGAAATCAAAGATTTCATGGGCAGACTCCAGTACATCCGGTTTGTGCACCAGCTCACTTCCATGTACGATCCAATCTTCAAGCTACTCAAGAAGAATGTGGCTCTAGAATGGACCGACGCTTGCCAAGAAGCTTTCGACCAAGTCAAGCACTATTTGACATGAAATCCAGTTTTGGTTCCACCTCACAAAGAGAAGCCTCTCTTTCTCTATCTCACAGTAAACGATGAAGCCCTAGGGGCTATGCTAGCACAAGAGCAACGAGACTCCACAAAGGAGAATGCCATTTATTTTGTCAGTTGTCGATTTTAAGGAGGCGAAAGGAATTACTCCGCCTTGGAGAAGTCATGTGCAGCACTGGTTTGGGTTACTCAAAAGCTCAAACATTACATGGAAGCCTTTCCGATCAAGCTAGTAGAAAAAGTGGACCCGCTCCGCTATATCTTCGAGAATCCTTTCATGTCGAAAAGGATAGCCAAATGGTACTTCATGCTCGCCGGCTATGATATCACTTACGTCACACTCAAATCCATCAGGGGGGAAGTGTTCAGTGATTAGCTTGCTGAATTTCCGTGTGACGAAGTGAAAGGGGAGGACTTACAGTTTCCCGACGAGCACTTGGTTTGCACTACAACTGAGGAAAATAAGTGGCAACTCTTTTTCGACGGCGCCGCTAATAAACACGGTTATGGGATAGGAATGTTTCTTGTCGATCCAAAGGACATCTACACTCCAATTGCCATCCGTCTTGAATTCAAAGCTACCAACAACATTGCCGAGTATGAGGCATGCATAGCAGGGCTAGAAGCATCTCTAGAAAGAAATGTCACAGAACTAGAAGTATTCGGTGACTCCTTGCTCCTTATCAATCATACATCGTGTAAATGGTGAATCCAAGACCCGACCCTTCAACAGTACAGTCGACACCTCGAGGAATTGGTTGAACAGTTCCAAGACATCACGTTCACTTATTTGCCAAGGGACAAGAATCTCTTTGCCGATGCTTTGGCTACTATAGCCTCACTGGTTGAGATGCCCAAAGGAAAAATGGTGAAACCCTTCAAAATTTCAAGGAGGACTAGTCCGGCATACTGCATGGACATTGAGATCAATGAAGTCCAAGATAACCCCCTGTGGTACACAGACATTATGAACTTCCTCAACAATGGCACCTTCCCCGACAATAGCAATGGGAAAACCCGAATAGCACTACAAAAGCGAGCCGCCAGATATGTGTTGATTGGAAACCGAGTCTACAAACGACACCATCAAGGGATCAATATCTTATGTGCAAATGAGACTGAAGCCCAAGAAATCATGCACGAAGTCCACGAAGGCGAGTGTGGCCCCCACATGAACGGGATTATGTTAGCCAAAAAGATACTCCGCAGTGGTTACTATTGGACTACAATGGAAAGAGACTGCATCAAGAAAGTCAAGAAATGCGCCAAGTGCCAGTTCCATGCTAATCTACAACATGCTCCGCCTTCACAACTGAACAACATGGCCACACCTTGGCCATTCTCTTGTTAGGGCATAGATATCATCGGCAAAGTCCATCCTACGGGGAGCAAAGGACAGTCATTCATCCTTGTAGCCGTGGAATATTTCACAAATGGGTCAAAGCACAAGCTTACCGAGTTCTCAACACCAAGAAAGTGGCCGAATTCGTGAAGAACAACATTATGTGCCGATATGGTATCCCCCATGAGATAATCTCCGACAATGGCTCTCACTTCGAGAAAGAAATGGATGCACTTTTGGTTAACTACAAAATTACCAAGCACAAGTCATTCTCATACCGCCCCCAAGCCAACGGAGCGGTCGAAGCAGCAAATAAGACAATCGAAGTCATCATATGAAAAATGGCTTCAACAGGAAGGGATTGGCCTGAGAAATTACCGCTAGCATTGTGGGGCTACTGCACCTCAATACGGTTAGCAACGG
The DNA here is from genome assembly GCA_026119855.1 of Campanula takesimana. Lineage (NCBI taxonomy): Eukaryota > Viridiplantae > Streptophyta > Magnoliopsida > Asterales > Campanulaceae > Campanula > Campanula takesimana. The sequence goes on along the minus strand of JAOWBW010000392.1, from coordinate 389,733 downwards.
GAGAAACTCCTTACTCATTGGTATACGGTTCTAAAGCCGTACTCCCGGTCGAACTTGAGGTTCCTTCTCTACGGGTCTTACTCAAGAACCAAGTCAACGAGGTTGATTGGATGCAAAGCCGATATGAGCAACTAGCCCTACTCGATGAAAAGAGGCTAAGAGCGTTTGAACGCACAAGGGCTTATCAACAAAGAATGGCAAGAGCTTTCAACAAGAAGGTGAAGCCCCAAAATATCAAAGTGGGAGATTTGGTCCTAAGACAACATCCTCCCAATGCCATGAATCCCCTTGGGAAATGGGGACCTCGATGGATCGGTCCTTACGTGGTCAAAAGAATACTAAGCGGCGGTGCAGTCCGACTCGTAGACTTGGATGGCGATCAATTGCCAAACGAGGTCAACCTCGACAAGCTCAAGAAGTTCTACGCTTAACAAATAAAGACCATTAAAAAAAAAAAATTAAACGCTAGCTAGGTTGAAAACCCGCAAGGGCGGCCTAGGCAAAAATTAGAGCACGTGCAAAAAAAATAAGCCCCCTAGATTGAAAACCTGAAAGGGCGGTCTAGGCAAAAAACAGGGTGCACACAAAAAAAAATGGTCTTCATTTGTTTGAACTACGGAGACCTGAGCCTCTCTACAATTGGAACGTAGGCAACCTTCGGGTGCGGTCTAAAACATAATTTTTACCCAATCATGTCATAACAAAATGCAATTTTTATTCATCTCTTGAATTATTTTAACCACTACAATGGATCTTGTTGAGCAATAAAAGACATTAAATCATTAAATCCTAAACAAGTGGTCTATTAAATTGCAATCTTGGGGTACAAAGAAAAGTCTAATCTTTCTTCGGTTTGGGAACCCATTGCTTCTTGCTATAGCCTTTGACCTTCTTAGGTGGGGGCGGAGCACTCTTGGAACCACAAAGACGAGAGAAGACACTAGGACGGGGCGGAGCTTCATCAACGACCTTCCCTTTCCCTTTGTCAAAAGAAGCCTTGACCGGAGCCTTGTAAGGACGCTTCCACACATGAGGAGAATGGGCCTTACCTTAGCCTTTCTTATTCTTTAGAAAATAATGTGGCCTAAGGGATTCAACGCGAGACATCGGCTTCGAAGGCTCCGCAACAACCTCATTTGGCCTCCCCAAACGGTCAAAGACACTCGGGCGTGCCTTCACAATAGGGACGGACTTCACTTTCTCACCTTCGGGGACGGACACTTTCACCTCAAAGGAAAAAGTCATGGGGGCCATTCTTGACTAGAATTGGAGACTTAAAGAGATGATAAGTAGTGCAGAATATTGCTGTATGACCAAACTGGTCGAAATGGGTTCAAATTTATAGCTGTTGGAAAACCCAGTTCAGAAAAGAAAGGGGCTGTAAATCAGCAGCCCAGACACGGGCGCCTCCCCTTTTGGACCTGAAACGCGCGCTCCTCCCGTCTCCATTGCTAGATGCGCGCGCCGTTGACAGACGACAAAACAGAATAGCCCTTGTCAGTTCAGCAACTGCCCAGGCATCTCAACGCCTTCAAACCTGCAATCAGTTCAGAATCTACAGTAATAAAGCAACATTCACCCGCAACAAGTGGAACATTTTGGGCACACATTTTGTTTGTAAAGAGTCGACACCTAAGATCGAGTCTAAATAAAACATAAAAAATGTAGATAAAATAGCTAGGATTGTAAATATGTGCTAAATGTTATTACATGTTAAAAATAAATTGTTCAGGCACTCGTCCTCCCCAGTCTACCCCGAACCGTCACCAGTGGCACTGTGCTCATCCCCCTCATCACCACTCTCTGTCTCTTCATCATCATCATCATACTCTTCTCCAGACTCCTCAACAACAATCTCGTGATGAGCTCTCTGTGGCACTCTTGCCGATGAACTAGCACCTCCGCGGCTCAAACTCCTGCTCAGTGACTGCCTAGCCGACTGCACAGCCTCATCCACATCAAGGGAGGCATCTATGCAACCTCACCCCATGCCACGGGCACCCCGAGCCATGCCTCTAGCAGCTCCAGACACAGTCCCCGCAGCCTCCCTGGTTAGGTTCGCCATGTCCCTACAGAGCTCCAGGACTCTCTCCTCCAGATGGCGCAGCCTGCTCCTCATCTCCTTGTTCTTGCGGCCTATGTACCTATAAGCAGCCACAAGTACCTGCCACAACAGAAACAGGAAGCTACATCAGTGCACTGAGATGAGACAGACTAAAACAGAAAGGCGGGCCATAATCAGAAACGTGCAAGAAAAGTAAAAGTTATACCACAGCAGTCTGGGCCGAAGGCTTCCTCTCCGGTGACATATCTTCAGGGACAATCTCCCTCTACTCATCAACAACCCCAAATTTGGAGTAGGTATAGTACGAAGGATGCAGAGGAGGATCGAAGCAATAACCCGCCCCTGTGGGGTAGAACTGCGTAGAGGTCGAGGGGGCAGGCTGTGTTCCCCGTGGATCGGCATACATAAAACCCGGCATCAAATGATTCTCCCGGAAAAGGCTATAATCCTGGTAAAGATAGATGAAAGGGGTAGTATCAACCCCTTCCACATACATGGCCCTATCATCCTCAGACAATGCTCCCCAGTTACGAGGACAGAAAGGAGGAAACACTGGGACCGCCGGCCTAGGCGGGTTATGGTAATCCACCATTTAGCTCCCATGCTGCCAGTACACCCTATCTCCCAAGTACATAGCCATGCACTCCACCGAGCTCATCAATAATCTAGAACGAGTGGGGAACAGCGTGTGCTCTATGTCAACATAAATCGGCCTCCAGGGGAACAATGACTGAGACACGGACTCAGGCCTCAGACCATCCAGATACTGTCGAGCTAAAACCAAGCCAATGGGGACACTGCCGGTTTTCACATTTCTGGCCTTGTAAGACCACCTAGCATAATTCGGATACAGGGGTTGTCCCTCTCTCCCAATCGTGAAGTCCCTCATGCCCAGAACGGCAAAAGCCTACAACTGCAAACAGAAGCAAGAGCAGAAATTAAACACAGCTGAAAGCGCAGAAATGACAGAAATCTAAAAGGGCAAAACAGTAAGTGTACCTCCCAAGCAAGGGAAAAGCCCGTGACCGAGCTCCTAGTGTCCATACCATGATATCAAGCAGCCAGACCCACTGCACCCCAGTTGTACTGCGCAGCCTGGTCCAAGTCTATCAGGAGGTCCAGCAGGGACAATGCCGCAGAACATCCCCCATTCGCAAAAAGGGTGTGGGACAAAGAGTACCAGATAAAGCATCAGGCCACTGCCTCGACCCTGTCAGCAGTAACTCCCCGAGACTCAGCCTCAAGGACTCTAAAGTAATCCTGAATCCTCCCCCAGGTCACTCGGGAGTTCTTCACCACAAACTCGCAGTCGACTAGAGCCAACAACTCAGCAGGTGTCCTAGCAATCCCGCTAACACCACAAAGGACCGGCACCCTGGAAAAAGGCAAACCGGTCAGAGCCGTAAAGTCAATCTGGGTCATAGTCACCTCTGTAGATACCCCGGGGAACCACAACTTAGCTAGAGCGGTGAATTATCCTAGGATGTCTACTTGATTTTAAGAGTCGCCACCCACGTTTTTAGAAGAACGCGAGAAAACCTAAAGAAAGCCAATTTTTGTACGAAAACCAGAGATTCGGGAGAGAAGGGTTCGGGGGTTAGGTGTCGGAGTGGGAAGTACTTAAACACCCACTCCGCCCCGCTTACGCGGGTCTTGCTACTATTGGTGTTCTAATGCTAAATGTCCTTCTTGTATTAATATGAGAAAAGTGCTAACAATTACAATAGAAAGAAAGGGGAAATAAAAGAGAATTGTTTTTGTTGATTTAATGCTAAAGATTACATTAATGGAAGAAGAGTAAATTAAATTAGAGTTGAAATGTAGGGAGATAACCTTTAACCAACTTTAATGGAATAAAGTGATCGTTAGGTCATGTCCCATTGATGGGGATTGCATACATTGACTAGAACATGAATAGAATAAAAGAAGAAGACTTGTACCTTTAGAAAGAAGACTTCAAACTTGGACTTGAAAATGATGTTGTTGTGTAGAGATTTGTGTAGAGTTTTGTTGTGTAAAACTCTTGTTGGGAGAATTTGTGTAGGGAAAATGATATAGAATTTGTGTAGAGAGAAAGTTCCAAGTCCTTTTCTAAGGTAAAAAGAAGAGGTTTTTATAGGTGAAAAAGAGAGGAAAAGAAGCCTTTTAGACCAATAAGAAAATAAAGAAATTAAATAATAAAGAGAAAATCAAATAATAATAAAAAGAAATATTTTGTTTTAAAGAAAAGGCTAGAATAAAGGATTTGGGAGTTACAAAACTAGGGGGAATGAACTTGGATGTAACAAGAGATTTTTGTGATCAAGAAAAAAGAGGGAAATAAGGTGCAATCCGTTACTGCCATAATGGGAGGCGCGCGGGTCCAGCTTTAGGGGCGAGACGCGCACGCAGCCCGTTGACAGTGTCGGAGGCGCCCGCGGCAGAAAAGGACAAAATGACAGAAATGACTCTAAAGTTAACTCTGTTATGCAGTTTAGTCCAAAACTAACCGAATTAGTTAGGAACTTAACCGAAGTAACAGAAATTAACGAAAATAAGTTAAATAAAAATACTTTATATGCAATCGGGGTGAGAGATCCAAGGCGGGGTGTCTACAGAGCCCCTCGGTGACGTGGATTGCGAAGCAAAACGCGTCGACGAAAGTAAAAACACCCGCCGAGGACATCGAAAAAGAAAAAGAAAGAAAAGAAAGCAAAGACTCGATGAAAGCAGTAATTTGAAATTGCTAGAGATAGGGGTGCGCTCCCTGTGTGAGCGTCTTTTGTTGATAGAGGGGGGCGGCATGATCCGTTGGTAAACCTGCCGGCTGAATCCATCGAGTGAGGACGTTAGTGAACCTTTGAGGAGGCCGTTGGTGAACCTTTGAATGAGGCCGTTAGTGAACCTTTGAGGAGGCCGTTAGTGAACCTTCGAGGAGGCCGTTAGTGAACCTTGAGGCCGTTAGTGAACCCTTTGAAATGAGGCCGTTAGTGAACCTTTGAAGAGGCCGTTAGTGAACCTTTGAATGAGGCCGTTAGTGAACCTTTGAAATGAGGCCGTTAGTGAACCTTTGAGGAGGCCGTTAGTGAACCTTTGAATGACAAATCCGTTAGTGAAATCCGTGGATGAGGCCGTTAGTGAACCTTTGAGGAGGCCGTTAGTGAACCTTTGAATGAGGCCGTTAGTGAACCTTTGAAGAGGCCGTTAGTGAACCTTTGAAGAGGCCGTTAGTGAACCTTTGAGGAGGCCGTTAGTGAACCTTTTGATGAATTCGTTAGTGAAATCCGTGGATGAGGCCGTTAGTGAACCTTCGAGGCCGTTAGTGAACCTTTGTTGACGAATCCGTTAGTGAAATCCGTTGATGAGGCCGTTAGTGAACCTTTGTTGACGAATCCGTTAGTGAAATCCGTTGATGAGGCCATTAGTGAACCTTTGTTGACGAATCCGTTAGTGAAATCCATTGATGAGGCCGTTAGTGAACCTTTGTTGACGAATCCGTTAGTGAAATCCGTTGATGAGGCCGTTAGTGAACCTCTGATGAATTGCTGCTTTGAAGCCGTGTGCTGTTTGGCGTTGCAGTTGACTTTTGCGGGGATGCGGGCATGGTTGACTGTGGACCATTTTCTGCTGGGGATGAAGTGCCTCGAGTTTCAGATGCTGTTTGACTTCGCGGTGGTACCTGTTATGTGTGTGCTTGGCAGGTATATGTGTTTGTGCAAGAAGATGCATGAAGAGAGAAATTGTGCTCGTGGTGCAATGTGATTTAAGAGCAGTTTTGCATGAGAGAGAGCTTTTGTAGGAATGGCGAAAGTGATTTTGTGTGCGGTGTGATTTGAGGAAAGCCTCGGATGCATTCATAACTTCACTTACCATTGCCGCTTGATTGGAGATGGATTGCCGAAGGATGTTGATACTTTTGATGAAGATGATGAACTGCCGTTGCCTTCAATGGAATGTTGTTGAGATGACATTCTGAATGATGGGTTGGTCGTGCCAAAGGCTGCCTACGTATCCTTTGAAGGGAATCAGACCGGCGTAGTTCAAGGATGATGGAGAATGCTGGAGGAGAAGCTAGGAGCAGAGCAAAGTAAAGCACATACTTTTGCACATAGAAGGAGAAAAAGAAAAATCTTTTTTTTTTTTTTTTAGAAAGGAAAGAATATGCACACATGTGAGGAAAAGATTTTTTTTTAGTTCGTGGGTGAACCATTTTAACCATTGTGTGCTTGTGAAGCCAACCCAAGATCAAGTCATGTTCAGTCGAAGTCCGGATTGCCTCGGTTGAATTCTGTTGTCGCCGGTGTGCCCAACGAAGATTGATGTCTAGCCCCAAGAGATTTGTCGATTATGGGGCTTCAAAAGGCTTTTGATGCCGAGATGAGGGGTTGCTGATTGTAAAGCCCCTAGAATGCCTTTGATGCCAAATTTTGAGGGACTTGCATAGCTCCAAGATAAATTAGCTCTTGGCCCATTCGAGTAAATCGCCCTTTGTTGTTGTAGTGAGCAAGCCCCAAGAGGATATCGTTGATTCCAAGCTTCGAGAGATTGCAAAGCCCCAAGTGTCGTGGGCTTGTAGATGGCGGGATGTGAAGACCTTTCATTGTAAAGCCCCAAATTATCTCGTGATTGGCTCGGCATTGAGAGCGGATGTACCGTTTAGTAGAATTTTTGATAGAGATCTCCTTCTTGCTCTTACTGGGAAGATAAATGGCCTCATTGTGGTCGATACCCAAATGGCTGAGGGCTTATGTCAAAAGATGCAGTAATGTCTTGCGGAGCCGTCGAAGTCGCGGAGGATAAGGTCTTGGTGTGATAAAGTCCCAAATGAGTATGCTTCCTTGACTCTTCTTGAGTTGAACTAATGACGGATCTTCGGATGCAACTAGTGTTGTGGCCCAACTTTATCTGAGCTGCACCTTGTGCTTTTGATCTTGGAGAAGGGGGTGCTGAATTGCATAAACATTGGGATTGGCCGTGGCATTTCCCGCTATAACCCTGTTTTGATTAGAATTTATCATATTGAATCTTTTTCCTTTTCTCTAAGACTTCCTTCAAAATCTCGCTGTGAGTTCTAACAAAAATCATCAACTTCATTCATAACATCGGAGTCTTCATTTAAAACCAAGAGGCCTTTGACTTGAAGTGTTGAGAGACCCTTTGAAGCTTGATCCCTTTCATGGAGACTACTCCCAAATTGCGTTGCTCGAGTATTGTTGCCCAAAAGACTGTCGGTCGCAAAGCCCTAATATTTCCCTTTGCTCGGATTACTGTAATGCCGTAGCCCAAAAGATTGTAGATTGCGAAGCCCGTTGAGACCTTCGGTGCCGAATTGAGGAAGCTTCCAATGTTGCACATGACTTGGCTGGGGATACTGCTGGGGAGTTAATTGCTCTTTGCCGAGGGAGCCTTTAAGACTTGACCGTAGCCCCTAAAGTGCCATCATTGATTGCGAGAAAGTTCCACCCTTGATTGGGGAAACGAGCACGGGCACACATGACAAGAGGGCTTTTTGACATCCCTTTTGAGGGACTTTGAGGATAGTCTCACACATCTTTCTTGAGCATAGCCCCTAGGGCGTATTGATTGCCAAATGAAGCAAAAGAATCCCTTGTTCTTGAGTCACATAGCCCCTAGGGTGTCACCATTTGTTGAGCAAAGCAAGAGTGACTCGTCCTCGTATGAGGGAATAAACATGAGAGGATATGGCAAGAGCTACTCCATTTCTCGGGATCCTTTCGGCGTACTTTAGAAGCACATACTTGAAGAAGCCTTGAAAACTGAGACACATGTTGTTGCTATTTGCTGCCCAAGCCAATTGACTAGCTAGGGATTATTTGTGCAACCTCGTGCCCTTTTATGATGGGCTTGTTCTCGGATGGATCTTGGTTACCACGGGCCTTCTTTTCATGTACCCAAAAAATGCACACTGCTGGAGAATGATGCCGATAACCCAATACAACCTTTGATGGTGCTATATCTTGTCGAGCCTTTTGCAATCCCAAAGTTGACTCGGTGGGGAATTGACTTGCTGAGGAGATCCATTTCTCTTTCCCTTCTCTCTCTCACTCTCTCATTTTTTTTATGACGAACCCTGTTTTTTGCCTAGACCGCCCTTTCGGGTTTTTAATCTAGCGGGCATCTCTTTTGCATCTTCATTTTTGACTCGATTAATGAGGAAGTGTGCATTGACTCTAGCTGAGGATGAGAGACATGTGATTTTGCGGTGAAAACCATTTTTCACTAAAGATGAGTGACATTGACTCGACTAGGGAAGAGTCCCTAGTATTGACATGTATTTTTTTTATTGAATTGAATGACTCACGAAGGCAAGTAAGTCATTAAGAGAGAAGAGAAGGAAAGCCCCAATTTGATTGCAAGAAATCGGGAGTATGCAGAAAGAATAGAAGTCCTTAGACTCGACAAGGAACGCGAAATGATTCCAAATCTAAGAAAGTTGTTCAATCTTTTTGGTGATTAATTCATTGGCAAATGAATCGTACAAAGATGTCTTGACAAGTTCGAGATGAAGGCCGATCACCATAACGCGCTAGGGCTAAACATTTCTTCTTTCTTGCATGAGACCGGACCCGAAGGTTGCCTACGTTCCTCCAGTGTAGAGGCTCAGGTCACCGTAGTTCTTGTGGATTCTCCATTCTTCGGGATGGAATTGTTGCTTCGTCGTGTAGCTTCGTCCTCCTTTGGTGGATGGAATGATGTTGATCTTGATGTGAACTTCTTTGATTAAGGGGGATTTTTTTTTTTTTTTTTTTTTTTTGTTTGTGCTCTAACTTTTGCCTAGGTTGATTTGAAGAGTTCAACCTAGCGAGCATTTTTTTTTTTTTTAATCCCCCCTTTGAAACATTGCTTGATTTTTTCTCCATGGTTGTTGCTTCACCTTTGATGTCTTGGCTTTGTCTTCGTCGTTGATGATGTTGCCTTCGTCACAATGTTTAGCCCCTAGGCGTTCAAGTGATGGCCTTCATTCCAAACTCGTTTAGACATCTTTTCATCATTTTGCCAAGAATTAGATTGAACAACTTGGAAGAGTATATGAGGACAAGAACGACTTTTATTTGATAATGAGAATTGACACAAATTGGACGAAAGAAAACTTTAATGTACATTAAAGAGGACCTTGTCTCTTTTTTTTTTTATTCCTACTACTAGGTAGAGAAAGAGAAACGGAGATTGTTGTCGTCGTCTTTGCCGTTGTAGTCTCCTTGCGGCATGATCTCTTGTTGAAGGCCCATTTCAAAACCAAGCTTTTTCCTTGATGGGTTCTTGCATGTTGCCGTTCTCTAGCGGTTTCTTTTCACCCACAGTAAATTCGCCGTTGTCGATCAAATCTTGGATGATGTTTCGGAGAAGGAAGCATCCTTCGGTAGTATGGCCACTATGCTTGTGGTAGCCGCACCATTCACTATGTGCATGATTCTTCAGTATCGCCTTCGGCTTGTACCCTTCCAAAGGTTTGACCTTCCCACTTGCCACCAAAGTTTCAAATGCCTCGGCTTGGGTTACTCCTAGGAGAGGAGTGAAAACTCGGTTGTTGGTGGTACCTTTGTAGTTTTTGAGGGTCGGGCCACTTGAGCATGCTTTACCATTGAACTTTGCTTTGCTGTCGGTGAGCTCTTGCAAACGGGCTTTGAGTTCGGAAACCTCTTCCTCGTGAATTCTTCTTTCATAATCAAGACGGGCCTTGAGTTCGGAAACCTCTTCTTTGTGAATCCTCTTGTCGATATCGAAACGGGCTTGCCACAAATTGTCTTTACGGCGGGCATCCTCGACAATCCTATCCATTTGTTCCCCCATTGATTTCATTATGTTGAGTAACCCTTCGTTGGACACGAAATCATTTCCACCGTTGTTGTTGTTGCCGTTGGAAGCCATTGGACCTATTGGAAGAACACGGTTGATCTTAGGTTGGCCCCACAAACACCTTTTGAGTAATATGATTAAACCCACAAACAAGGAAAGACTCAACCACATAAAGAAAAATGTCTCTTTTTTTTTATTTATTTACAAAAGTCGGAATGACGTGGTCCTTTTTGGGGTTTCTAGAAAAATAGTGGAATCGTCACACTAGTATATAGACCTTCTCGCGGTCCCATATACTCTTCGGATTCCACCACGCTTGTGATACCTACATGTGACGGGATTAAACTAAATTAATGTAGTAAATCATACATGCGGGGACGGATTTTTTATTTTCGTCCAAGATAGCCACTTTTTGGGGACGGAGTTTTATTTCGTCCATTGCAACAAATTGGCATGTATGATTTGAAGACATTAGTTTAGGGAAATCTCGGTACATGAAAACCGACTTGAGTCACGGAGTGTTAGACCCTAGACTAGAATTGTGTGGCTTGTGCTCGGCTAAAGAGAGGCTTAAAGGTCACCCCCGGCATGTAGTCTTGAACTACGCCACGGGCTGAGGTTGACCGCTTCGAAAGAGTCAAGGTCGGGTGGAGCTTGAAACTTTCTAGGACGGGCCTCGACGGGTTTGGGGTTGAACATTGTGCGACTCGATAGTGAGCAATTGATAAGAATATGTGCATGTAGTGTGAGGTCTAACATGTGACAAAATATTTTTTTTTTCAAAGGAAATAAAAGAAACAAATAAGCACGTAATTTACAACTTTCGAATCACCCGTGTCACCGATAAAACAAACAGAAAATAAAAGAAGTTTTGTGCAGGCCCGGTGCCCACACATTGTCATTCTGCTCTGTTCTGTTTTCTGTGCACTGTTCTGTTCTGGGAATGCGCCCAGAAGCGCGCGCATTGGGTGGCCTATGCGGAAGGCGCGCGCGGTAGATAAAGTGGGGCAGAGGCGCCCGATTCTGGGCAGTACCTGCGAATCATTGGGTTCAAGGGATTGCCTTGACCCTAAATAAAAAATTCTTTCCCCTGCAGTAATTGTTAGCACAGAAACATGGAATTGAAGGACAAGAAAGGAGGCGGGCGATTCTGGTAATTGGGGTCGGACGCGCGCGCTTTAGGCCATGAAGGCCAGAGGCGCGCGCTTCCCACCCTTTTTACCAGAATGCCCAGAAAACAGTAATTAGAACACCAAAAGTTAAGAACGCAAGTTTAACCCTCTAATAAGTCCCCAGCGGAGTCGCCACTGTAGATACCCCGGGGAACCACAACTTGGCTAGAGCGGTGAATTATCCTAGGATGTCTACTTGATTTTAAGAGTCGCCACCCACGTTTTTAGAGGAACGCGAGAAAACCTAAAGAAAGCCAATTTTTGTACGAAAACCAGAGAATCGGGAGAGAAGGGTTCGGGGGTTAGGTGACGGAGTGGGAAGTACTTAAACACCCACTCCGCCCCGCTTACGCGGGTCTTGCTACTATTGGTGTTCTAATGCTAAATGTCCTTCTTGTATTAATATGAGAAAAGTGCTAACAATTATAATAGAAAGAAAGGGGAAATAAAAGAGAATTGTTTTTGTTGATTTAATGCTAAAGATTACATTAATGGAAGAAGAGTAAATTAAATTAGAGTTGAAATGTAGGGAGATAACCTTTAACCAACTTTAATGGAATAAAGTGATCGTTAGGTCATGTCCCATTGATGGGGATTGCATACATTGACTAGAACATGAATAGAATAAAAGAAGAAGACTTGTACCTTTAGAAAGAAGACTTCAAACTTGGACTTGAAAATGATGTTATTGTGTAGAGATTTGTGTAGAATTTTGTTGTGTAAAACTCTTGTTGGGAGAATTTGTGTAGGGAAAATGATATAGAATTTATGTACAGAGAAAGTTCCAAGTCCTTTTCTAAGGTAAAAAGAAGAGGTTTTTATAGGTGAAAAAGAGAGGAAAAGAAGCCTTTTAGACCAATAAGAAAATAAAGAAATTAAATAATAAAGAGAAAATTAAATAATAATAAAAAGAAATATTTTGTTTTAAAGAAAAGGCTAGAATAAAGGATTTGGGAGTTACAAAACTAGGGGGAATGAACTTGGATGTAAAAAGAGATTTTTGTGATCAAGAAAAAAGAGGGAAATAAGGTGCAATCCGTTACTGCCATAATGGGAGGCGCGCGGGTCCAGCTTTAGGGACGAGACGCGCGCGCAGCCCGTTGACAGTGTCGGAGGCGCCCGCGGCAGAAAAGGACAGAATGACAGAAATGACTCTAAAGTTAACTCTGTTATGCAGTTTAGTCCAAAACGAACGGAATCAGTTAGGAACTTAACCGAAGTAACAGAAATTAACGAAAATAAGTTAAATAAAAATACTTTGTATGCAATCGGGGTGAGAGGTCCAAGGCGAGGTGTCTACAACCTCCCCCATTGGCAAGTGGAAGGTGTGAGTGGTATCCCACCATCTCTCCCTCAAAGCCTGAATCACATCAGGATCATTCTTCAAAGAAGGCAGACTGGTAATGAAAGGACCGAAAAATGTAGCGGCCACCCGAGTCTGTACATTCTCTGGAAGTTTCCTCCATACAGAAACGGGTGCCTGAGCCTCACCGCGGATCTCGGTCAAACAGTTCCACCTCTGAAAAGAAACAAGAGACAAAGGAAAAAATTCGTCAGCATAACGGCTAGAAAATGGCCAAACCCAACATAAAGAATTCAACAAAATCACCACGTGCAAACAAGTGTGTGAGCATGCAAATGGGTGTCCAAGCATTCCTTGCGCAACAAATCAACAAGAACAACAACATGCAGCCATGATCGAAAGGGTTGCTACAGCAGTATTACGGGCGACAATGACATAGCCCCAAAATGCGAAAAATCAACAAGGAGAGTCGAAATCCTTACTAATCCCGCAGAAACAAAGTGGGAGATATGAGTATGGGACTTATAAGTCAGTTGCCTTGGGTCCATAGCCTCGACCCCAACCTCGCCTTCTTCACCCATGGGCATCTCGAAAGGGGGTGTTTGATAAGAACTCGACATGATTCCTCGATAGAATGGTCTAAAATGAACGAAGGAAGCGTTTTGGGATGATTTCCTCGCAGAATTTTAACTCAGAATACAGAGTGTTTGGGCTATTTTTGAACTTGGCTCGAACTGAATGAGCAGTTTCTGAATATATGGTGAACTTAAACGCGATGCGCGCGCCTCCTGGTTCCCCTACGTGTTGCGCGCGCGTCCCGCACCCGCTCTCAGACGCCGTCGCTTCCCGTGTCCAGTCAAGCCCAGGTGCAAGTTCCCATGCAGGAATAAATACATCACATCAATATGCATTCAACTCCCATCTGAGTTTTCAGCTCCGCCTTGGGGTGTTTCAAGTACAAAAATTCCGCAACGGGCACCATTAAAACCGACGGTTACAACAGTCAAGGTCAATCTTGACATTTTCCTCACTAAAGGGAAAACATTCTTTCGGCCCGCAATCAACTGTGCCCGCACCCGGGAAAAGTCAACATCAAATGCAGCCACCAATAGCAATTCGGTCCGCGGCGAGCCACTAAATTCACCACTTCTTGAAGCAAAGCAACGGATTCACTAACGGATTCATCAACAAGAGTTCACTAACAGATTCATTCAACGGATTCACTAACGGATTCGTCAACAAGAGTTCACTAACGGGCTCCTTCAAGAGGATTCACTAACGGATTCATTCAACGGATTCACTAACAGATTCATCAACAAGGATTCACTAACGGATTCATCAAACGGATTCACTAACGGATTCGCCTACAAGGGTTCACTAACGGACTCATTCAAGGGATTCACTAACGGATTCATCAAGAGGATTCACTAACGGATTCGTCAACAGAGGGTTTACTAATGGACTCATTCAAAGGATCCACTAACGGATTCGTTCAACAGATTCACTAACAGATTCGTCATCAAGAGGGTTTACTAACAGACTCATTCCAATGGATTCACTAACAGATTCATATAATATATTCAACAGGCGGATTCACAAACAGATCATGCCACCTCCTCTATCAACAAAAGCCGCTCACACAGGGAGCGCAGCCCTATCTCTCGCAATTTCAAATTCCTGCTTTCATCGAGTCTTTACTTTTTCTTGGTGATGTCCTCGGCGGATGTCTTTTCTTTCGTCGGCGCGTTTTGCTTCGCAATCCATGCCGCTGAGGGGCTCTATAGACACCCCGCCTTGGACCGCTCACCCCGATTGCACGGTTGATTTTGTGTTTCTCCCTCTTTTAAGTGTTTTTTGTCAGTTTCTGTTACTTCCGTTAAGTTCTTGACTGACCCCGTTAAGTCCAGGGACTAAACTGAATAGCAGGGCTGACTTTCCGGTCCATTCTATCAAAAAATCCATCCCTGAGTCGCGTGCCTCCGACCATAGGAGCCATAAGCGCGCGCCTTCCACACCCAAGGTGGGAAGCGCGCGCCTCTGGGCGTCAGTTACAGATTTCTGTCCAAGAATCTCTCCCTTGCTCATTTTACATTATTTTGCCCGGGAAAGATTTCTTGGTGACTGAGTTTTGGCACCAAAAACTTGTGTTTTACAACTATATAAACCCCTCTTCTCCACCATTGGAAGGGGGACTCCTTTTTGAAGAAAGAAAACTATACACAAAGATATTCAAGGCATTTCGAAAGCAATTTCTCAAGAAATATTTGAAGTCACCTTGAAGCATAGGTAAAAGACCATTCTCTTCCCTCTTCCCTACTTCATCTTTCTTCTTCTCTTTTATTTCATCAAAAGTGCAATCACCCAAACATTTTGGGACATGACACCAAAGATTACTTCACTTCATTGAAGTTAGTCAAGGAGTTATCTCCCTACATTCTAAAAAACCTCTTTTTAACCCCTTTTATCATCATCGAAGAATAGGAAGAACATTTTGATTATGTAGATTTTGAACAAGCAAGACCAACATTAGTTGGGCGAGATGGGTGTTTAAGTACTTCCCATCTCATAACCTAACCCCCGAACCTCATAAACAAGAATCTCTGTTTTCGTAAATCAAACGTAGACTACACATTAGGTTTTTCTTATGTTCCTCTAAAACATAGGTGGCGACTCTAAAACACAAATAGACATCCTAGGTATCGACCCGCGTGCCCTAGCCTAAGGCCGCGCTCGCCCGAGGGTATCTACAGAGGGCACTAGGCGGGCGCTCAAAGCATTGCAGGCGCGCGCTTAGTTTGATCAGAAGGACAGGTTTTGGAAAGAGAGAAGTAAGCGGGCGCTCGGGGTATGTCGAGTGGGCGCTCGTTAGGCGTGCCAGGAAGTGCAGATTTTCGGGATTCCTTAATAATCTAGGTTTAGGTCTTATTCTTAGGTGTATATTTAAGCAATGTACCACCCCAAAACTCATTGTAACTCAGATTTAACATATTATAGTGCAAGATCCTGGCTTGGTAGTGCCCCCATACGTAGTCAAACATATTGACGAACTGGGTAAACAATTTCTTGTGTCTTTTCTTTGCTTTATTTCTTGTGCTTATTTGTGGTGCTATTATTTTCTTGGGATATTGCTTGGGTGTTGGAGGGTCAATTCCACAACAACTGGTATCAGAGCTCTGGTTCAGCGTTCCGGGTTATAGGGCGATTAGGGTTTGTTCAAGCAATCAAAAATGGGTAAGGATAAACAAGCGGTTGAGAAATTCGATGGGTCTGACTATGGGTTTTGGAGGATGCAAATAGAGGATCTCTTGTACAACAAAGATCTCTATAAGCCTCTAAAGGGAGTCAAGCCGGAAAGCGAAATGTAGGAATATTGGGATCTTATGGATCGGAAAGCCCTAGGGGTGGCGAGATCTACTTTGTCAAAGTGGATCGCGAAGACTACCAAGAAGGCGAAAACCACCAAGGAGCTATTGGATTATCTTACTGAGAGATTTGAAACTCCATCTGCTGCAAATAAGGTTAATTTTATACGCAAGATGGGTAATCTTAAGATGCAACAGGGAGGATCCATAGCTAAACACATCGATGAGTTTATGGATGTTATAGACTCATTGGCTGCGTTGGATATTACGTTTGGGGATGAGGTTCATGCTTGTCAATTGCTAGCATCCTTACCAGGAAGTTGGAGCAGGACGGTGACAGCGTTAAATACTTCAGCGGGTAAGAATAAATTGAAGTATGATGATGTTAAGGACTTTCTTTTAGGCGAGGAGAATCGCATGAAGAAGTTGGGGACACCATCTACTTAGGGATCGGCTTTAGCTACAACTAGCAGGGGAAAGCCGGACACTAGCAACAAGGGGAGAACAGAGTCAAAGGAAAACGTAGGAGGTGGTGAGTACAGGCCTAGGGAGAACAAGAATGTACCAAGGGTTGCCAAGGGATCGGTTCAGTGCTATCATTGTAAGGAGTTAGGTCACTACAAGAAGGACTGTCCCATGCGAGGGAACAGAGCGGCGAATGTGATAATCGAAGGTGAAGATGTACTGGTTCTAAGCGTTAGTAGTGCGCTAGAATCATGGGTGCTGGATTCAGGGGTATCATTCCACTCATGCGAGCATGCAAATGAGATGGAAAATTACACTTCCGGTGATCTCAGAAAGGTCTATCTGGCAGATGGCGAGCCTTTGGAAATCAAGGGGAAGGGGGATGTCAGAATAGGAGCATCGAACGGGAAGATCTTACATCTATACGGGGTCAGACACATTCCGGGTTTGAAAAAGAACCTGTTATCAGTTGGGCAGCTTGATGAAGAAGGTTACAAGGTAACTTTTGGCTGCAGGAACTGGGTTATTACCAAGGAGGATTCAGAGATCGCTCAGGGTAATAAAGAGGGGACATTGTATTTGGCGAATAACACCAAGGATAGTATCGTGGTGGCGTCAGCCAAGGGTGATATGGATTTGTGGCACTGTCGATTGGGTCACATGAGTGAGAAGGGGATGAAAGTACTTTACTCAAAGGGATTACTACCGGGTTTGAAGACAGTCAACGTGGGGATCTGTGAAGATTGTGTGTTTGGCAAACAGGCGAGAAGCAACTTCTCGAGGACAGGTAGGGCTTTGAGGGAAGCAAAGTTGGAACTGGTTCACACGGATTTGTGGGGGCCGGCCCCAGTAACTTCTCTGGGTGGTGCGTCATATTACATGTCGTTTATTGATGATTCGACAAGGAAAGTCTGGGTTTATTTCTTGAAACACAAAGATGAGGCATTCGAGGTGTTTAAGAAATGTAAGGCTATGGTGGAGAATTAAATGGGTCTTAAGCTTAAAAGCTTGAGGTCTGAAAACGGTGGGGAGTATGAGCTCGGGGAGTTCAAGGAATATTGTCCAGCGAATGGCATTCGTATGGTGAAGACACCAAAGGGCACACCTCAACATAACGGGGTGGCAGAGAGGATGAACAGGACATTGAACAAGCGGGCTAGAAGTATGAGGTTGAAGTGTGGACTTCCGAAAACGTTCTGGGCATATGCGGTTGACACGGCGGCTTTCTTGATCAATAGGGGACCATCGGTACCATTGGGGAATGAAATTCCAGAGGAAGCATGGAGTGGCAACCAGGTAAATCTGTTCTTTCTTCGCATATTTGGCTGTGTTTCATATATTCATATAGACTCTGCTGATAGAACTAAATTAGATGCTAAATCTATAAAGTGTACGTTTATTGGTATGACGGGGATGACTTCGGGTATAAGTTTTGGGATGACCAAAATCATAAGGTTATTCGTAGTCGGGATGTTGTATTCAATGAACAGGTTTTGTACAAGGACAGAAAGGGGGCATCTGATGGGGTTAGTTCAGAGCCAGACATTGTTGAGGTAGATATTCCAGACTTGGGTGGGAGCACGACGGTTCATGATGACCAAGATCAGGGGGTCACTGAAGATGAACCACATACTCCATAACTGGATATTCCGCTGCGCAGATCCAGCAGATTGCGTGGATCCCCTGATAGGTATTCTCCTTCGAATTACTATTTTCAATTAACAGATAGTGGTGAACCGGAATGTTATGTGGAGGCTGTTCTTAGTGCACTTAGTGATAAGTGGAAAGCTGCGATGGATGATGAGATGGACTCATTGAAGGCCAATAAAACTTGGGAGTTGATTAAACTGCCTAAGGGGAAGAAGGCGTTGCATAACAAGTGGGTTTACAGGATCAATGAGGAAGCAAACGGCAGTAAGCGTTACAAGGCAAGGTTGGTTGTAAAGGGGTTTCAGCAAAAGTATGGTATTGACTACACCGAGGTCTTCACTCCTATTGTGAAGATGACTACTATCAGAATGGTTCTGGGGATAGTAGTGGTAGATAACTTGTTGCTGGAACAAATAGATGTAAAGATAGCCTTTCTTCATGGTGATTTGGAGGAGGAAATTTACATGGCACAACCAGAGGTATACTTGTCAAAGGGTAACGAGGAACTAGTTTGCAAATTGACTTAGAGCTTGTATGGCCTTAAACAAGCTCATAGGCAGTGGTACAGGAAGTTCAATGGATTCATGCAAGACATTGATTTTATCAGATGTGGGGCGGATCATTGTTCTACTTCAAGAACACTGACAACGGGTATATAATCTTGCTATTATATGTGGATGACATGCTAATAGCGGGATTTAGTAGTAGAGAGGTAAACATATTGAAGGCACAGTTGTCAGAGCAGTTCGAGATGAAGGGTTTGGGGGAGGCCAAAAAAATCTTGGGCATGCGGATTGACCGGGATAGGGAGTCGGGTAAGTTGGTTCTTTCACAAGCAGAGTACGTCGAGAAGGTCTTGGAAAGGTTTTGCATGGAAGAGGCAAAGCCAACGGGTACACCATTGGGTATGCATTTCAAGCTATCCGAGAAGGACTCACCTAAGGGCAAGCAGGAGCGTGACAAGATGTAAAGGACTCCATATGTTTCGGCAGTGGGGAGTCTAATGTATGCCATGGTGTGTACAAGGCCGGACATTGTACATGTGGTGGGAGTAGTCAGCCGGTACATGGGCAATCCAGGGAAGCAACATTGGGAAGCGGTTAAATGGATCCTTCGTTACTTAAGGGGTACTGCTGGTAAGGCTCTATGTTTCTCAATAAAGGATGTCGTGTTAGCGGGTTATGTCGATGCAGATTTGGCATCAAGTGATCTTGATAAGAGGAGAAATACTAAGGGTTATGTTTTCACATTGGGTGGTACGGCTATCTCCTGGGCTTCTAAATTACAAAAGATCGTGGCTCAGTCGACTGCAGAAGCAGAATATGTGGCAGTGACAGAGGCAAGCAAAGAGATGGTATGGTTGCAGAACTTCTTGGGTGAACTTGGGAAGACGCAAAGAGGTAATGCTCTCTACAGTGACAGTCAGAGTGCAATTCATCTAGCAAGGAATCCGGTGTTTCATTCTAGGACGAAGCACATCGAGCTGAGGTTTCACTACATCAGACATCTCTTGGAGAGGAAGATCTTAAGGCAGGAGAAGATTTTGGGATTGGAGAACCCGGCTGACATGTTGACCAAGGTGGTAAACCTTGAAAAGTTGAAGCTATGCATAGCTTCAATTGGGCTTGGAGAATAGGAGAGGAGGAAGGCACTACCATGATCGAGGTGAGCATTGTGGCACCAAGGATGAGTTGAAGACGGATACGGGGCTGATATACGCGGTTGATCTCAAGGTGGGAGATTGTTGGAGTAGAGATCCTAAAAGGAGATGAAAGGAGATAATCTGGCACAGGGCATCAGGCGGGCGCTCGAAGCATTGCAAGCGCGCACTCGGTTTGATTAGAAGGACAGGTTCTGGAAAGAGAGAAGTAAGCGGGTGCTCAGGGTATGTCGAGCGGGCGCTCGGTAGTCGTGCCAGGAAGTGCAGATTTTTGGGATTCCTTAATAATCTAGGTTTAGGTCTTATTCTTAGGTGTATATTTAAGCAATGTTCCGCCCCAAAACTCATTTTAACTCAGATTTAACATATTATAGTGCAAGTGTCGCGACCCCGGACCCCGCGGGCTTGGGACCGCGATCTGGACGTCGACTCTAAAACCAAAACTCAGAAATACTGAAGTTAAAAATTCCATTTGATACAAAAAGGGTGATCCAAAGTTTTACAAATCAAAGTTTGATAAAAGCCAAATACTACTATCATAAACTTCCACAAGTTTATGCCCAACAAATAAAAATATACAATTCTTAAAGACGTCATTGTTTGGTACAACTACCCCAAAATGGTTACACATTTACATAATGGAAACCAACCTATATCAACCCTCCCCAAAAGAACGGATCCACACTCGACGTCCTCTATCTCGTGATCAGCGAGACTAATCCTTAGCACCTGGGGGGGTTAAGGAAAAACAAAGATAAAAGGAAAGGGGTGAGATAAATCTCAATAAGTTACTAATGCAACTACGTGACATGCTATGATGCAATAAGTAATAATACATATTACATAGCACATAGCATTTATCACATAACAGATAGCAGCGGAAATAAACACATAACAAAGGATATAGCCAAGGTTTTCCAAACCGGAACATCCAAATAAAGGATCGCTGCGCAGCTTCAATAATCAACCAATCATCATCTTCATAATAGCATGAAAGCCGAAGAGAAACCCCCGGTACCGGAACCAATAACATAAAAGTGTCACAAGGGACAAGGACCATGACACAAAGTCATGCCCGCTAGCCAGATACATTCACAAAGGAACGCTGACTTATCCTTTCCAAGGCCAATCTGGAGAAGGGGTAAAGAAGGGGGCAAAACAATGGTCAACATTATAATGGACTTGGCTTTGCCATTATAATCCTTCTCATCGCCCAAACACACACAAAATACCAGCTGGACTTTCAAATAAATGCTAAGTAATAAATACTCACTTAAATAAACAACTTAAGGTTCCTAAGTAGGGAACCAATCCAATTAAATCACCACAAAGGTAAACCAATATAAACAGCACATCAAAGATGAACTACATTACCAAAACGGTACTTAAATAAATTTCACATCATATTTATTCACAAAAGAATCAAATCCACACAATAAAGTGTTCCACGGTGTTATCTTAAGTTAATTAGAAGGATTAAACCTAAACTAGTTAAGCCTTAAGTCTTAAACCAAGCAAAAAGGTCAAATTCCTGGAACAGGGGCGGGCGGGCGCCTGGTATGGGGCAGGCGGGCGCTTGTTTGTCCAGTAAGTTTGGTCATCAGAAAACGACATGTAGGCGGGCGCCTGGCAAGGGTCAGGCGGGCGCCTGGTCTACGGACTGGCAAGAAATCTCAGCTGGGTTCATCAAAATGCATAACCATTTCCTCACAAATTCCATAACACTCAAAATCAATCCTCTCAACAAGATTTCTAAGGTACCCAAACATCATTTAACTAGAAAGGGGATCTTAACAACACTTTTTATTAATCAAATTCAAGAATCAAACCAACATTCAAGTTTCACCATTTTTACCCAAAACTCAAATAAAATTCCAAATAAATTCAAAACAAATTCAAAACTCATCCAAACTTCAAATAAAACAACTCAAACATCATATAAACATGATATGAACATCTTAGCATCAAAATGGGGGTAAAGTAACTTACATGGAAATAATGAAAGTTGACGGAATTCGATTCTTTTTGGCTCTACGCGATCCTATCGACGATCTAAACAAGGTTTACGTTTTAAGAAATGAGAAATGACTAGAAGAAGATGAAGAAAAAGAAGAGAGAAGTAAAGGAAGGAAAACTTACCAATTTGAGGAGAGAGAGGGTGAGTTTGCTGGGAATGGAGAATGGGGTGGAGTGTAGGAGGGAGGTAAGGGAGTAGGGGGAAATTATTTTGAAATGTTACAACTAGACCCCTCCCCAAACTAACACCATTACTTACACTCCCGACTAACAATTAAGACCCAAATAAAATGCTAGGCATAATTATTATAACACATAAATTGCACACATAATTATTTAAATAAATAATAATTTAAATAAATAAATAAGATAATAATTAAATAAAATCACTTAATTACTAATAAAATAGAGCCTAGATTTCGGGTCGTGACATTCACTCCCCCTTAAAGAAAATTCGACCCGAATTTTAACGAGACTCACCTTAAACAAAAAGCCACGGAAATTTCCTCTCGATCTCATCTCGGAGCTCCCACGTCGACTCCTCGATATTATGATTCCTCCAAAGAACTCTAACCAACGCAATGCTCTTGTTCCTCAACTCTTGATCTTTGGAATCTAAGATTCGAACCGGTCGTTCCTCATAAGACATATCGGGCTCAATATCTTCCGGTATCCTCGGTAACACGTGAGATGGATCATGAACATACTACCGAAGCATAGAAACGTGGAAAACGTTGTGCAACCTGTCCAAAGATGGCGGTAACGCAAGACGATACGCTAGAAGTCCAACCTTTCCCAAAATCTCAAACGGGCCAATTTGCCTTTCTTCCCAAACCTACGAATACCCACCTTTGGAGATACCTTCAAGAATACCAAATCACCAATCTGAAAACTAAGATCTCGCCTTCGGTTGTCTGCGTAGCTCTTATGTCGACTCTGGGCTGTCTTCAATCTATCCCGGATAACTTTGACTTTCTCAACCGAATCCCGAAGCAAATCAATACCCAAAACTTTCGCTTCACCGACCTCATCCCAACAAATAGGCGATTTACACTTCCTTCCATACAAGGCCTCAAACGGTGCCATCTCGATACTGGCCTGATAACTGTTGTTGTAAGAGAATTCCACTAACGGTAGGTGCGAATCCCAAGAATCGGAAAAGTCTATCGAACACGCTCGCAACATATCCTCCAAAATCTGAATAGTCCTCTCGGATTGACCATCGGTCTGAGGATGAAAGGCTGTACTGAATCGCAAATCTGTACCCAAAGTTTCCTGAAAAGCCTTCCAGAACCTAGAAGTAAACCTCGGGTCTCGATCTGACACAATACTAACCGGAACTCCATGCAATCTCACAATCTCATCAATATAAAGGGTCGCAAGCTTCTCCATCGAATATCTGATGTCAATAGGCAAGAAATGGGCACTCTTGGTCAATCTATCCACTATTACCCAAACACTGTCATACTTCCTACGGGTACGAGGCAATCCCGTAACGAAATCCATAGTCACATGCTCCCATTTCCACTCGGGAATCTCTAACGGCTGAAGTAATCCCGCGGGTCTCTGATGCTCGGCCTTGACCTGCTGACAAGTTAAACACTTCGATACATACTCGGCTATTTCCCTTTTCATATTAATCCACCAAAATTGTTGCTTCAAATCCTGATACATCTTTGTACTACCCAGATGAATAGTATACCTCGATTTGTGACCCTCATCAAGAACTCTCTGTTTAATTCCATCAACATCCGGAACACACAATCTTCCACGGAAAGTCAAAACTCCACTCGAACTCGATGAAAAATCCTCGAAGTTCTTTTCCTTCAATTTACCCATTATCTTCACCAACTCGGGATCTTCTTTCTGAGCTTCCTTTATCCTCTGAATTAGGGTCGGAGACACCCTAATATTCGCAAAAATAGCCCCATGTCTCGATTCACGAGGAGACCAATCTCGAACATCCTCAAGCATTTTCCATTCACGAACCATCATCGAAGCCACATAAGACTTTCTACTAATCGCATCGGCTACCACATTCGCCTTCCCCGGATGATAAGAAATCGTACAATCGTATTCCTTCAACAATTCCATCCATCGGCGCTGTCTATTATTCAACTCTTTCTGGGAGAAAAGGTACTTCAAACTTTTGTGATCCGTAAAAATCTCGAACTTCGCTCCATAAAGGTAGTGCTTCCACTTGTGCAACGCAAAGACAATAGCCGCTAACTCCATATCATGAGTCGGGTAATTCTGTTCACTCGGGGTCAACTTCCTCGAAGCATACGCGATTACCTTCCCATTCTGCATCAACACACAACCCAAACCCTCTTTCGAAGCATCACTGTAAATCACTAGACCATTGCTCCCATTAGGCAAAGTCAAGATCGGTGCGGTAGTCAACCTCTTCTTCAATTCCTCGAAACTCTTGTCACATTTCTCGGTCCACACAAACGGAACATTCTTCCGGGTCAACTGAGTCATCGGAGTAGCAATCCTCGAAAACCCTTCAATAAATCTTCTGTAATACCCGGCTAAACCAAGAAAGCTTCTAATCTCTGTCACTGACTCGGGTCTCTTCCAATCCACTATAGCCTCCATCTTTGAAGGATCCACCGAAATCCCGTCTTTCGAAATCACATGGCCCAGAAATGACACCTTCTCGAGCCAAAATTCGCATTTACTGAACTTCGCAAATAATTTCTCCCTCGCAAGAACGGATAAAACTGTCCTCAAGTGTTGCTCGTGCTCCTCTCGAGATTTCGAATAAACAAGAATGTCGTCGATGAAAACCACCACGAACGAATCAAGATAGGGATGGAAAATTCGGTTCATCAAATCCATAAATACGGCCGGCGCGTTCGTCAACCCAAACGGCATAACCAAGAACTCATAATGACCGTAACGAGTACGAAAAGCAGTCTTCGGAATATCCTCCGATCTAACCTTCAACTGATGGTACCCACTTCTCAAATCAAGTTTAGAGAAAACCACGGACCCTTGAAGCTGATCAAACAAATCATCAATATGGGGTAGAGGATACTTGTTCTTCACCGTAACCTGATTCAACTTCCGGTAATCTATACACAATCTCAACGAACCATCTTTCTTCCGCACGAACAAAACCGGTGCTCCCCACGGGGAAACACTAGGGCGGATAAACCCTCTATCAAGCAACTCTTGCAACTGAACCTTTAATTCCTTTAGCTCTGCGGGAGCTAACCTATAAGGCGCTTTCGAAATTGGAGCCGTACCCGGCAAAAGATCTATACAAAACTCAATCTCACGATCGGGAGGCATATCATACTCGGTAGAGAAAACATCGGGAAATTCCCAAACTACCCGAACACTATCCAAACTAAGGGATTCTTTCCTAGTATCAAGAACACTAGCCAAATATCCCTCACAACCACTATGCAACAATTTTCGCGCTTTCATAAAAGAAATTAAGCGAACCTTTCTACTCAGAGGACTAGCCTCAAACACGAATTTAGGCACATCGGGGATAGAAAAAGTAACAGTTTTCTTACGGCAATCAACGGAAGCATGAAACTTGCTCAACCAATCCATACCCAAAATGACATCAAAGTCTTGGATAGGAAGAACTACCAAATCCGCACAAAGGACTCGATCACAAATAACCACATCACAAGCACGAAAGACTCGATCAGAAATCAAGCATTCTCCTATAGGGGTCGACACCTCTAGCACGTACGGTAAAGACTCGAATGCAGCATTTAACATGGAAGCAAATTGCACAGAAATGTATGAATGAGATGATCCTGGATCTACTAACGCTCGTGCGCTCACATTAGACACAGAAACAATACCTCCAATAACGGACGGATCATCGGTAGCTTGTTGTTGATTCATAGCATAAACCTTCCCTTGAACTTTGGGCTTCCCGGTAACATCCCTTTTCTGACCTTGATTATTACCAACTCCTGACCCGGATGCTTGTCCTCGGTACCTCGTGCACTCTCTCGCAAAGTGCCCCATTTCACCACAATTGATGCACTTGCCTTGCTTTTTCCAACACCTATCCTCCGCATGGCCTACCTTTTGACAAAAGGTACAAGGCTTCCTAATTTGGCTCCCTTGGTTCCCGGAAGTGGTACCCGGGTTCCTTGGGATCGGTTGCCCTCGGAACTGAGATTGTCCCCCAAAGTTACCTCGGTTTTCGATCCTTGGTTGCGACTTGCTCTGCGCTCCTTGTTTACTCGGGTTGGCTACCTCGGTCTTCCTTTTATGCTCCCCAATATCTTGCTCTATAAGATAGGCTCGGTCCACCGCATCTTGAAATGTCACAATCCGTTGAGCAATCAGTTGAGTACGGATGGAGGTCTTCAATCCTCGAATGAATCTCATAGCCTTTTGTTCCTCGGTCCTCACCAAATAGTCGCAATACCGGGCTAATTCTATGAACTTAGCCGAGTATTGTGCTATAGACAACAATCCTTGCTCCAAGTTGAGTAGCTCGATCTCCCTTCGGTTTTGATCAACAACTGGAATGAAATGCTCCTTGAATTTGCGCACAAACAACTCCCACGCATACACCGTGTGAGTGTTATCCCAACTAGCTTTAACACCCTTCCACCAATGCTCGGCGGCACCCACAAGCTTGTAAGCCGCGAACCGGACCTTGTCCTCATCCGAACACCCAAATACATCATAAATCTTCTCCATAGACTCAATCCATAACTCAGCCTTCCGAACATCGGGTTCCCCATTGAATTCAACCGGTTTCAACTTCAAAAATTGCTCCAATCCATAGCGGGGTGGTGCTTGTTCTACCCTCGGACCTTGATCATGTATGGCCTTCATGGCCGCCTCGAACATGCCTTGAAACATGGCACGTGCTTCTTCCCTTGTATCATTCTGATTCTGTGCCCCACTAGTACCTCCTTTATTTCTTCTTCCAGACATTTCGAGTAATTACCTGCATAAGACATCAACTGTTAATCACTCCGCACACTACTACCCACCTAGGTCATACTAATCCACCTAGACTTATACTTAGAGCTAATGTCATAGCTCTGATACCAACTGTCGCGACCCCGGACCCCGCGGGCCCGGGACCGCGATCTGGACGTCGACTCTAAAACCAAAACTCAGAAATACTGAAGTTAAAAATTCCATTTGATACAAAAAGGGTGATCCAAAGTTTTACAAATCAAAGTTTGATAAAAGCCAAATACTACTATCCTCAACTTCCACAAGTTTATGCCCAACAAATAAAAATATACAATTCTTAAAGAATTCATTGTTTGGTACAACTACCCCAAAATGGTTACACATTTACATAATGGAAACCAACCTATATCAACCTTCCCCAAAAGAACGGATCCACGCTCGACGTCCTCTATCTCGTGATCAGCGAGACTAATCCTTAGCACCTGGGGGGGTTAAGGAAAAACAAAGATAAAAGGAAAGGGGTGAGATAAATCTCAATAAGTTACTAATGCAACTACGTGACATGCTATGATGCAATAAGCAATAAGCAATAATACATATTACATAGCACATAGCATTTATCACATAACAGATAGCAGCGGAAATAAACA
The DNA here is from genome assembly GCA_026119855.1 of Campanula takesimana. NCBI lineage: Eukaryota > Viridiplantae > Streptophyta > Magnoliopsida > Asterales > Campanulaceae > Campanula > Campanula takesimana. The sequence continues at coordinate 362,679 of JAOWBW010000392.1, read as the reverse complement.
CATAACAAAGGATATATCCAAGGTTTTCCAAACCGGAACATCCAAATAAAGGATCGCTGCGCAGCTTCAATAATCAACCAATCATCATCTTCATAATAGCATGAAAGCCGAAGAGAAACCCCCGGTACCGGAACCAATAACATAAAAGTGTCACAAGGGACAAGGACCATGACACAAAGTCATGCCCGCTAGCCAGATACATTCACAAAGGAACGCTGACTTATCCTTTCCAAGGCCAATCTGGAGAAGGGGTAAAGAAGGGGGCAAAACAATGGTCAACATTATAATGGACTTGGCTTTGCCATTATAATCCTTCTCATCGCCCAAACACACACAAAATACCAGCTGGACTTTCAAATAAATGCTAAGTAATAAATACTCACTTAAATAAACAACTTAAGGTTCCTAAGTAGGGAACCAATCCAATTAAATCACCACAATGGTAAACCAATATAAACAGCACATCAAAGATGAACTACATTACCAAAACTGTACTTAAATAAATTTCACATCATATTTATTCACAAAAGAATCAAATCCACACAATAAAGTGTTCCACGGTGTTATCTTAAGTTAATTAGAAGGATTAAACCTAAACTAGTTAAGCCTTAAGTCTTAAACCAAGCAAAAAGGTCAAATTCCTGGAACAGGGGCGGGCGGGCGCCTGGTATGGGGCAGGCGGGCGCTTGTTTGTCCAGTAAGTTTGGTCATCAGAAAACGACATGTAGGCGGGCGCCTGGCAAGGGTCAGGCGGGCGCCTGGTCTACGGACTGGCAAGAAATCTCAGCTGGGTTCATCAAAATGCATAACCATTTCCTCACAAATTCCATAACACTCAAAATCAATCCTCTCAACAAAATTTCTAAGGTACCCAAACATCATTTAACTAGAAAGGGGATCTTAACAACACTTTTTATTAATAAAATTCAAGAATCAAACCAACATTCAAGTTTCACCATTTTTACCCAAAACTCAAATAAAATTCCAAATAAATTCAAAACAAATTAAAAACTCATCCAAACTTCAAATAAAACAACTCAAACATCATATAAACATGATATGAACATCTTAGCATCAAAATGGGGGGAAAGTAACTTACATGGAAATAATGAAAGTTGACGGAATTCGATTCTTTTTGGCTCTACGCGATCCTATCGACGATCTAAACAAGGTTTACGTTTTAAGAAATGAGAAATGACTAGAAGAAGATGAAGAAAAAGAAGAGAGAAGTAAAGGAAGGAAAACTTACCAATTTGAGGAGAGAGAGGGTGAGTTTGCTGGGAATGGAGAATGGGGTGGAGTGTAGGAGGGAGGTAAGGGAGTAGGGGGAAATTATTTTGAAATGTTACAACTAGACCCCCTCCCCAAACTAACACCATTACTTACACTCCCGACTAACAATTAAGACCCAAATAAAATGCTAGGCATAATTATTATAACACATAAATTGCACACATAATTATTTAAATAAATAATAATTTAAATAAATAAGCAAATAATTAAATAAAATCACTTAATTACTAATAAAATAGAGCCTAGATTTCGGGTCGTGACAGCAAGATCCTGTCTTGGTAGTGTCGTGCCCCAACCCGTGGTCCTACTTGGCCCCACGTCTGGGACACGCACGGAAGACGTCATAAAACATTTTTAGAAAAAATTTCGAAATGTACTTTTATAAAAGTTTCATATAACCAACTCTTTAAAGTTGAAAACTTTGATTTCATCACACACAAACCATTTACAACTCAAGTTACTTAGCCTCAAAGGCTTACAACCTTATTTACAAAATTTACAATCACCAACATGTTCCAAAAATAGGTGATACAAAATGAAGTCACGGGTACACTACCCAAAAGGTTATACATTTACATAATGTAGCCTTTACATAACACATGTCCCAAAATGTCTTACCCAAAATCACCAACACGACGTCCTCCCTTGTGAAGTAACCTATCCCCTGGGCTCTCCTTTATCTAAGGAATACAAATAAACAAGGAACGTGGTGAGAATAAATCTTAGTAAGCTACTAAAATGCAACTACGTTACCTACTGAAATGATACTCGTAATTGAACAATGTCAATAAACATTCATATAGCACATAACATGAGAGTAAAAGCTAACTCATCATACCACACATAAGGCGGGAATAAACACTCATAAGCGGATATTGAGCCAAGGTTCTCGAATCAAACATATAACCATCTGAGAGGTATCAACTGAGCAGCACCAAAGGGATGAAACGGGTTCATGAACCAAACAATAACAACAACAACAACAACAACGGGGGGAAAATGACACCAAGTCATAACCCAAAGTGCCCAACCTTTGGCCCAAGGAAGGGGGTTAAAAATGGGAAACCAATGGTAGAAGCCCTACAATGAACTTGGCTCGTGTGCCATTATAATCCCTACCACTGCCCGATATTACAACAAGAAGTACCAGCTGGACTTTACACGAAAGCCCAGTAATAAATATTTGCTTAAACAACAAACGGGGAATGATTCCAAAGTAGGGAACCACACAAATGCATCACAAAGATGTAAACACGTTACTCATAAAGATTTCACAACACAATCCTTTATTAATGACATTAAGTCACAACCACATCTTGCACACATGCACAATCAAGCCATTATCTACAATCTTAGCATCCCAAAACACCCCTCTAGGTGCTCTACGCTAGGACCCAAAATCTAGACAAGGATTGACTTCTAAGTCATTTGGTTTAAACAAACTTTTGTCTAACATGGGGCCTGGGCGGTCGCCCAACCACCCTGGGCGGTCGCCCAACAGGGGACCGGGCAGACGCTCACTCTCACCCGGGCGCGCGCTCACTATAACATTTTTGGAACCTCAAACCCTGCCAATATGTGCGGTCGCGTAAGGCCCATCTGGGCGGGCGCGCAAGGACCAGCGGGCGCTCGATCGGTTAGCAGGCCGGTGCTCGGTGCTAATTCCAGCAAACCCAAATTTCTTTCCCATGCTTATAGTTGTCCGTCCCAATCATAGGAGTATACTTTTACTAACAAACAAAGGCAATACCCAGGATATCAACATACTCAAAAACCTTCCTTCCCCTTTCATAACTACACCCATAATATGGTTATACTCCCTTTGTCCCAAATAAACAAGTATCACAAAATTTACCCAAATCACAAAATTAACAATTGCAAGTGTCACATATAATATATATGACCATTTTAACATTTAAAGGGGATTTAGTAACTTACCTATTTTGGGAAAAAATATCGAAGAACTATGATTTGATCGGGTAGAAATGACCTATTCAACGCCCTGATCATTTTGGTATAATTGGTTTTTAAAACGGAAATGTAATTAAAAAGAAATAAATCAAAATAGGAGAATACTTACTCTTATTCTTGCCCTAGGAAGAAAGAAATGAAGAAAACTTTCTCAGTATAATTTCTTTTGCAAACGTAGGGAGTGAAAGTCAAGGATAAGAATGAGGTTATAAAGATCTGTGCAAATTTTCCACTTTAGTCACTCTAGTTTCATCTAAAGCAATTAAGCCCCTAAAGTTATATTTCCACAAAGGACCCCATAATTTCAACTTAATCAATTAACTCCCTTAACACTTGTTACTACTAACCAAGTGACTAACTCAAATAATCAAATAAGATATGCAAATCATAAAATGTGATGCAACACATAAAATGCACACATAATGTCAAATTAAAATCCTCAAAAAAATAAAATAAAGAGGGACGGGTTTTGGGGTCGTTACAATCACTCCCCCTTAAAGAAAATTCATCCCGAATTTTAGGGTAACTTACCAAACGAATCAAACAACCAAGGGTATTTCCTTTCCATTTCTTCCCGAAGCTCCGAAGTAGATTCTTCCACATTATGGTTCTTCCACACAACCCTAACAAGAGGAATACTCTTAGTTCTCAATTCTTGAACTTTAGAATCAATCACCTGAACTGGATGCTCCTCATAGGACATACTTGGTTCAATATCCTCAGGTATCTCAGATAACACATGAGATGGATCATACACATACTTTTGAAGCATCGAAACATGAAAAACATTATGAATCTTATCAAGAGAAGGAGGTAATGCAAGACGATAAGATCGATCTCCAACTCTTCCCAAAATATCAAAAGGCCCAACAAACCTCGGTGCTAGCTTGCCTTTCTTCCCATATCTTTTAATTCCCACCTTTGGAGAAACTTTTAGAAACACAAAATCACCCTTTTCAAACTCAAGGTCTCGCCTCCGGTGATAAGCATAACTCTTTTGACGACTCTGGGCAGTAGTCAATCGATCCCGAATAAGCTTAACCTTCTCAACTGAACCATTAACCATGTCAACACCCCAAATCCTTGCTTCCCCTACTTCATCCCAACAAATAGGTGAACGACATTTTCTCCCATACAATGCTTCATAAGGAGCCATCCCAATACTTGACTGAAAACTATTATTATAAGCAAATTCCATGAGAGGTAAATGAATATCCCAAGAATCTGCAAAATCAACTGAATAAGCCCTCAACATGTCCTCAAGAATCTGAATGGTCCTTTCTAACTGGCCATCTGTTTGAGGATGAAAAACAGTACTAAATCTCAATTCTGAACCCAAAGCCTTCTGAAATGCTTGCCAAAACCGAGAAGTGAATCTAGGATCCCGATCAGAAACAATGCTAACTAGAACTCCATGAAACTTCACTATCTCATTAATGTACAACGTAGCAAACCTTTTTATAGAATAACCAATCTCAATAGGTAAGAAATGAGAAGACTTTGTCAATCTGTCCACAATCACCCAAACTGCATCATGCCTTCTCCGAGTACGAGGTAACCCTGACACAAAATCCATGGTAACATGTTCCCATTTCCATTCTGGTATCTCTAAAGGTTGAAGCAAACTTGCGGGTCTTTGATGTTCAGCTTTCACTTGTTGACAAGCTAAACACTTCGACACATAATCAGCTATCTCCCGCTTCATGTTGTTCCACCAGAAATGTTGCTTCAAATCTTGATACATTTTGGTACTCTCGGGATGAATTGTATACCTCGATTTATGGCCTTTATCAAGAACTTGGCATTTGATCCCATCAATATTAGGCACACACAATCGACCTCTAAAAGTCAATACCCCTTCTGAACTGAGAGAAAAGTCTTCAAATCTTCCATCTTTGATTTTACTCATTATCTTCACTAACTCAGGGTCATCTTTTTTAGCCTCCTTTATTTGTTGAATTAAGGTTGGTAATACTCTGATATTTGAAAATATAGCTCCATGCCTCGATTCATAAGGACCCCAATCACGAGCATCTTCTAACATCTTCCATTTTCGCACCATCAATGAAGCTACATAAGACTTCCTGCTAATAGCATCAGCTACCACATTGGCCTTGCCCGGATGATAAGAAATAGTGCAATCATAATCCTTCAACAGCTCCACCCATCTTCATTGTCTATTATTCAACTCTTTATAGGAGAAAAGATACTTTAAACTCTGATGATCTGTGAAAATCTTGAACTTTGCTCCATATAAATAATGCTTCCATTTGTGTAACGCAAAAACAATAGCTGCAAGCTCCATGTCATGGGTCGGATAATTCTGCTCACTAGGAGTTAACTTCCTTGAAGCATAGGCAATTACCTTCCCACTCTGCATTAAAACACACCCCAAGCCTTCTTTTGAAGCATCACTATAAATTAACAATTCATCATTCCCATTAGGCAATGCAAGAATAGGAGCGGTGGTCAACCTCTTCTTCAATTCTTCAAAACAGACTTGACATTTATCATCCCACACATATGGAACATTCTTTCGAGTCAACTGAGTTAATGGTGTTGCAATCTTAGAAAACCCTTCAATGAATCTTCTGTAGTACCCAGCTAACCCCAAGAAACTTCGTATTTTAGTGACTGATTCTGGCCTCTTCCAATTCACGATGGCTTCAATTTTTGATGGATCAACAGATATACCTCTATTGGAAACCACATGTCCTAGAAAAGATACTTCATAGAGCCAAAAAGCACACTTACTGAATTTTGCAAACAGTTGCTTCTCCCGAAGAATAGATAGAACCATTCGCAAGTGTTGCTCATACTCCTCCCGAGACTTGGAATAAACAAAAATGTCATCAATAAAAACAACCACAAAAGAATCAAGATAAGGCTTGAAAACCCGGTTCATCATATCCATGAAAACAGCTGGAGCATTTGTTAACCCGAAAGGCATGACAAGAAATTCATAATGACCATACCTACTACGGAAAGCAGTCTTTGAAATGTCTTCAGAACAAATCTTTAACTGATGATACCCACTCCTCAGATCAAGCTTCGAAAAGACAACTGACCCTTAAAGTTGATCAAATAAATCATCAATGTGAGGCAGAGGATATTTGTTCATTACAGTCACCTGATTCAACTTTCTGTAGTCGATACATAGTCTTAAGGACCCATCTTTCTTCTTTACAAACAACACAGGAGCTCCCCACGGTGATACACTGGGTCGAATGAACCCTCTATCAAGTAACTCTTGAAATTGAACTTTCAATTCTTTTAATTTAGCTGGAGCCATTCTGTAAGGAGACTCATATATCGGGGTAGTACCTGGAAGTAAGTCAATACAGAACTCGATATCCCTATCAGGAGGCATAGAATACTCAGTAGAGACATCAGGAAACTCTTTCATAATAAGCACATCCTCTACTTCAGGTAACCTTTTAGTAGTATCAAGAACACTGGCCAAATACCCTGTACAACCACGATGTAACAACTTTCTAGTCTTCACATAAGAAATAATACGAATTCCCTTACCCAAAGGAGCAGCCTCAAAAGTAAATTCAGGCACATTAGGAATAGAAAATGGAACCACTTTTTATAACAATCAACTGAAGCATGGCATTTACTCAACCAATCTATTCCCAAGATAATATCAAAATCTTGTAATGGAAAAACAACTAAATCAGCAAATAAAACATGCTCCCAAATATGCACATCACAGCCACGTAACACCTTATTAGTCACCAAACACTCCCCTATAGGAGTAGACACCTCTAACACATAAGGTAGAGATTCAGGAGACAAATGCAATTGAGAAGCAAAATGCACAGACACATAAGAATGCGAAGAGCTAGGGTCTATAAGTGCTCGTGCCCTCAAACTAGACACAGAAATTATACCTCCTATCACATTAGAAGAATCTGAAGCCTGTTGTTGAGTGATGGCAAAGTCATGACCATGGACTTTAGGCTTCCCTGAGGCATCCCTCTTCTGACCTTGAGATGATCCAGCTCCACTCCCATGTGGTACATTACTTGCTCTTGGACAATCCCTTTGAAAATGGCCAAGCTGACCACAATTCAAACACTTACCCTGTTTCTTCCAACATCGCTCTTCAGAGTCCCCTTCCTTTTGACAATAGTTACAAATCCTTCTACTTTGATTTCCAGGGGTGTTACCTTGATTTCTGATAATTGGTTGCCCTCTAGATTGTGCTAATGCTCCTTGACCTCCCCAATTATCACCTCGCTGAGGCTGAGGTCTTCATTGCCTTCCTGCACCAGATAATTCCATTTTCTTCTTGTGTTCATCAATATCATGCTCCACTTGATATGCTCTATCAACTGCATCCTGAAATTCTTGCAACTTTTGGGATACTAGTTGAGTTCTGATCGCAGTTCTTAATCCCTTCACAAATCTGGTTGCCTTCCTTTCTTCAGTTGCAACTAGGTGAGTACAATACCTGGATAACTCCGTGAATTTAGCAGTGTATTGAGCCACGGACATTGTATTCTGCTCCAGGTTAAGAAACTCCATTTCCTTCTTGTCTTGATCTACCCGGAGAATGAAATGTTCCTTGAACTTCTTCAGAAAATTCTCCCAAGTATAGGGTACATGATTCTTATCCCAATTAGTTTTCAAAGCTTTCCACCAGTGCTCAGCAGCTCCACTCAGTTTATAGGTAGCAAACCTGACTTGTTCTTCATCAGTACATCTTAGAACATCAATATTTTCTCCATCGACTCTATCCACCTCTCGACCTTTGTTACCTCTAGTTCTCCTTTATAACCCATTGGTTTCATCTTCAGGAACTGTTCTAACCCATATCTCGGAGGTGCTTGTTCCCCTCCTGGCCTCTGATCATTTAAAGTTTTCATGGCCGCTTCAAACATCCCTTGAAATATAATTCGGGCCTCTTCTTTATCATTTCCTTGCCCTGAAGAACCAGCCTGATCTCCTTCAGTCTTAACCATTTTCAATAAGTACCTTCATAGGACACTCAACGTTACTCACTCTATACACAACTACCCTCCTAGGTCACTTTGAAATTCTAGACCATCTATAACCTAGCTCTGATACCAACTGTCGTGCCCCAACTCGTGGTCCTACTTGGCCCCACGTCTGGGACACGCACGGAAGACGTCATAAAACATTTTTAGAAAATTTTTCGAAATGTACTTTTATAAAAGTTTCATATAACCAACTCTTCAAAGTTGAAAACTTTGATTTCATCACACACAAACCATTTACAACTCAAGTTACTTAGCCTCAAAGTCTTACAACCTTATTTAGAAAATTTACAATCACCAACATGTTCCAAAAATAGGTGATACAAAATGAAGTCACGAGTACTGTTGGGTATGCTTATTTCTTAACCCTCCTACTTATGTTAGAATTGATTGATACCATCACCTATGAGTATTATTTATGGACTTTAGGACCTTATGTAAAGAAGTTTATGTACTTCAATTTGAGCCAAGTCCATTTTATAGTATAGGATTAGATTATAGGACTTGAAGCTATGAAGGATCGAAGATTTTTAAGCAGGATTCATTTCACTGCGCAGGATGTTCTCTGCGCAGGTGGCCACTGCGCATAGATCTCTTTCGTAGCTTTTGACCCTGCTCAGTTTTCAAGATCTTATTCCCAACTCTGATGTTGAGATCTTCCTTTGGTATGACCAAGCATCGTGCGCTTGCTCCCCATGCGCAGCATCCGTGCGCACCGGCAATGCGCATGCCTTTGTGCGCGCACGCTCAACCTTGGTCAAAGTTCTTATCTCCTGATCTCATATTCTAGAAGCTTGGAAAGCGTCAAGACAAGCTACGCTTTTTGGATTAAGCCAAAGTGCTGAAGTATGCACAAACGACAAAATAAGCACACTCAGCAACACCATTAGTGGAGACACGCTGTCAACCTTCTAGAAGAAACCTTTGAATTTGGTCTTCATGCTCAGTCTCCAACGGCTCAAAAATACCTGCGCACCAATCATATTGTGCCAGGTCAGCAACCTTGATCAGAGCTCCAACGGCTATAAAAGGACATATGCGCACCAATCATATAGTGCCAGCTCATCGTCCTTGCTCAGAGCATCAACGGCTAGTTTTAAGTTCTCAGCTATAAATAGCCTGCTCATCTTCATTTCAAAGTTGCTTGTGTACTCGCCGAGCTAGGCCGAGCCGGAGTGCTTGTTCAGCCAGAGCTAGAGTTTCATGCTTCATTGAGAAACCTTGAAGATCTGAAGACTGCTGCTCAATATTTCCAGATTCATTAGAACAGCCTTCTAGATCTTCAAACCTTCAAACTCCTACTCAAATCCCAGAGCCCTATATCACCAGAATTCTTGGTGCTCTTCATCCCTTATTTTCATAGAGCCCAGAATTTATGTCACACACACACCTCTTGAAGCTTTGATCATTCTGATCTAACTTCTTGAGATACACCGGTTTAGTCTAGGAATTGTTCTTCATAGATAATAGATCTTGAGTTAGTATTGAGCTCAAAAGTTGTAATTTGTAATACTCACTCATTTTATAAGATATCCATTAGAAATCCAAGACTAACCATCTTGGTAGAGGACGTAGATCTTTCCTTGATCGAACCTCTCCAAATAGCCTGTCCATTATTCTTACTGCTTATTTCATGCTTAACCTTTTATGTATTATTGCTTTGTTTGATCTATCAGATTGCTACACTTTACTGCTGTAATTGTTATTGCTCATTTGCCCTAGCACAATTTTATCCAACTCTTTATCCAAAACTTAGCGCGTGAGTTTTTCTTTTTCTGCGCAGCTTTCCCTGCGCAGTAGTTGTTTATCTCTGCGGAGTATACCCTGCGCAGAGCTGCTTTAAATCTTCCGCTGTGCATTTCACACTCTCACTGCGCGCTATACTTAGCTTATTTGAGAACTGTGCGCATAAGCCATTGATTTGCAAAAGGGTTTGAAAAGAATTTTAAAAACGCTATTCACCCCCCCCCCTCTAGCATTTTTCATACCCTTGTTGCCCCTTTGGGACCAACAAGATCAATCAAGAAAGGTCCCAACTTCACTCGTATGGTGGAAATGAGACATCTTCACCAAGCAGACAGAATGGCAAGTACCTATTTGCCAGAGCAAACCTGATAAAGCTGCATCATCACTAACTCCGCAGCCGCGCAAGGAATCTCTTAAAGTGACAGCTGAACTTAAATGATAATGATAACTCTGCTGTAGAAGCGCAAGTCAATGTTTCAGCAAGTTGAAAATATCTCCCACTTTCTGCGCATTCTCAAGCGCATACTTGGTATCGACAGTAGATTCTAGACACGACTGGAGATGTCAACGCTATTGAAGATGTGCGTGAAGGAAGAGATCTCTCAGTAAGATATGGTGACAACAACAAAGGGCACATAATTGGATATGGACTAATCAGAATAGAGTCTCAAGCACAACATGCTCTCCATATCACAATTCTGCGATAAAAGCCTAGAATGCCTATTCACTGCAATGCACTGCTATATCAAAGATGGCACATCTGGACTAACTTTGCTCACAAGGACTCGTAAGACCAATGTTTCCATTATTGATCTTACTTCTATAAATTCTATTACTAATCTCTGTTTTGTAGCAAAGAAAGTGAAAGCAGCCTAAGCAGTCTTTCTCCAGCAAGATTGCTTCCTCAACTTCCAAATGTTTACAACTGCTTCACATGGACTTGTTTGGACCTGTCACCACCGCAAGCATTGGAGGAAACAAATATACCTTAGTTGTGGTGGATGACTACTCAAGATACACATGGATCGAAATGATGATATCCAAAGATGACTGCTATGATATCTTGATTGCGCTATTCCGAAGGCTCCAAACTCAAAAGGAAGACGACATCGTGAGTGTGAGATCAGATAACGGAACTGAATTCAAGAATAACGGTGTTGCTCAATACTGCGATGACCATGGAATTGATCACAATTTCTCTGCTGCTGGAGTTCCTCAACAAAACGGCGTTATGGAAAGAAAAAATCGCACGTTGATTGAGGCTGAAAAGACTATGTTAGCAGAAACTAAGCTTCCAAAGTATTTCTGGGGAGAAGCTGTCAACACTGCTTTCTTTACTCAGAATAGATCCCTCATCAACAAAGCCTACAACAAAACTCCATATGAACTATGGAGGGGAAGAGCGCCCAACATTTCTTTCTTCAAGATTTTTGGCTGCAAATGCTATATCCTCTACAACGGCAAAGATCATAGAGGTAAATTCGATGCCAAAGCAGATGAAGGTATTTTTGTTGGGTATGCCAAACATTCTAAAGCTTTTCGTGTTTTTAATAGAACTACTCTAGTAATTGTTGAATCTGTACATGTTACTTTTGATGAACATTCTCTCCTTGAGCCACATTTGGCTCCAAATGATTCTGATGATTCTGCTGAGAATGTTGAGACAGGTACGCAGCCACAAACTGCACCTGCGCAGAATGATAATCAAGTTGATCAAAATCAGAATCAAGCAAGTCCATCCCATGCGCCATATCCGGATGCTGCGCCAGAAGTTGCGACTCCTGATGCGCAGACACCCCCTCATGCGCATGATGTTTCTCCACTTCAGAAAATCACCTTTGATGATCTTGATGCTGGAGCTAATGAAGTACCCATTGAAGATCTTCTTATTCCTACCACTCAACCTAACTTACCCCCTGAGGTTCGTGAAGTTAGATATCATCCAACTACAAATATCATTGGTGATCTAAATGTAGGGGTTCGTACTAGGAGATCATCAAACTTTGATGATGAATATCACTCCTTTATCTCTCAAATCGAACCAAAGAAGATTGATGAAGCGTTCCAAGATTCAAGCTGGGTTACTGCTATGCAAGAAGAGCTTAACCAATTTGAGCGCTGCAAAGTTTGGACCTTAGTACCCAGACCTCATGACCAAGGAGTTATTGGTACAAAATGGGTATTCAGAAACAAGTTTGATGAGAATGGAAGCATCACCAGGAACAAGGCAAGGTTGGTTGCGCAAGGCTATAGGCAAGAGGAAGGAATCGACTATGACGAAACATTTGCGCCTGTAGCAAGACTAGAAGCTATCAGAATTTTCTTAGCTTATGCCTCTCACAAGAAATTCAAGCTTTATCAAATGGATGTGAAGAGTGCATTTCTCAATGGAGAACTCCAAGAGACGGTCTACGTAGCTCAACCTCTTGGATTTGAAGATAGCAGATTTCCAAATCATGTCTTCAAGCTTCAGAAAGCTTTGTATGGACTTAAGCAAGCTCCAAGAGCATGGTACAATGCTCTATCAAAATTTCTACTAGAGAAAGGCTTCAAGCGTGGTAAAATCGATACAACTCTTTTTATTGCTAAGTATAATGATCATTCTTTACTAGTTCAAATTTATGTCGATATTATATTTGGTTCTACTAATGAGTTACTTTGTAAGCGCTTTGAGAAGCTCATGAAAAGCAAGTTTGAAATGAGCATGATGGGAGAACTCACATTTTTCCTCGGGCTTCAAATCAAACAATTGAATGATGGCATCTTCATAAATCAAGCCAAGTACACAAGAGACCTAATCAAGAAATTTGGACTTGAAAATGCTAAAGCATACGACACTCCAATGGCCACGGGCAATAAGCTTGACAAAGACTTACAAGGTAAGAAAGTTGATCAAACTTTATATCGAGGTATGATTGGCTCTCTCCTTTATCTTACTGCTGGTAGGCCAGATATCATGTTTAGTGTTTGTGTCGGTGCGCGCTATCAAGCGGACCCTAGAGAAGCGCACTTAACTGCTATTAAACGCATCATTCGTTATCTTTCTAGAACTGCTAACCTTGGACTTTGGTACACCAAAGATTCGAATTTCAATCTGCTAGGTTATTCAGATGCAGACTACGCAGCATGCACAATTGACAGGAAGAGCACAAGTGGAACTTGTCATTTCCTTGGAAATCGACTTGTTGCGTGGGCAAGCAAGAAGCAAGCTGTTGTGTCCATCTCCACTATAGAAGCTGAATACATTGCTGCTGGAAGCTGCTGCTGCCAAATCCTATGGATGAAGCAACAATTGGTGGACTATGGAATTCATGAAGGAAACTGTCCAATTTTCTGCAACAATATGTCCACCATAGCAGCCTCCAACAATCTTGTCATACACTCAAAGACAAAGCACATCTACATCAAATATCATTTTCTCAAGGATCACGTGGAAAAATGAAACATTCATTTAGAGCACGTGGGAACAGATATTTAAATTGCTGATATCCTTACAAAGGCTCTTGACGCAAAGAGATCTGTATTCTTCAGAGGAGAAATGGGTATGCTTGAACTTAGCTAAACTCTTCCATATGATTTTGTGTTACTAATAAGTTTGCTTGATAAGTGTGCAAATTAGGTGAAAGGTTCATGCACCTACGCAAAACGTGCGCAATATATCTGCGCAACCAATTACTGCGCATGAAGCAACCGTTCTGAGATTTATAGAATATCTGCGCTATCTATGCGCTGCGCATGACTATCCATGTGCAATCATCATGGATCGCAGGTAAGTACACTATTTATTAGAAATTGAACATAGGTCCTTGACTGAAAAGTCAACGCTAATTCACAAGGGTACTTGTGTAATTAAATTTTTCCCATGCCTTTATTTTTTTATTTTTTGGGAATTACCTTTTATACCCCTGCGCATATCCCAGATGTCATCAATACTAAAGGCCATTGATTGATAGCGCACGTCCTTTCCTGCCAAATCATTTATGTGAGAAATGAAACGATGGTAATTGGCCCTTAGGTTCTGACACACGCGCGCATAGGCTTGCACACGCGCGTTCCCTAAGGTGATACGTGGCATTGCTATCTTGTGCCACTGCACCTTTCCTCTAAAATTTTCCTCGCTATCGTGCTCCTAACCTCTTTATCTTCCTTCCCTACTTAAACCTATTCTCTCTCTACTTCTCTCTACCTTAAATCTCTCAATATTTATCTCTCAAAGTTCCTTCTTCTCGTAAAATCTCAATCCTTTTCTTTCCTTGAAAACCTTCCTTTCGATAATGGTGCCTCGCAAGAAATCTTCAAAACCTTTGCCCATTGTCGAACTCTCTGAATCTTCATCGAGCTCTCAATCGAATCATTACCAAGACCGAGAACAAGCCTCTCAAGCTGCACACTCCTCTGTTAAAGACATGGTATGATTTCTGCTCCCTATCTACTTTCTACCATTATTAAGGTTGAAGCTCTCAAACCCTCCCTTTTCGATTTCTCTCTCATCTGTTAATCATTCGTGAAATCAGTTGCTGTTATGTATTCGTATTAACCTGATCTACTATTTAATGTAGTTTATTTCATAATCAATCATCGTTTTATGTGGTTTCTGTTGGATTTTCTGTCCGTTAACTTCCATGGCAGACGGACGGTTATCTAGCTTTTCTGAGTTTATTGTTTGTTGTTTGACTTTATTATTTACATGGTTGAAATCGTCTAGTCAACGCGGTCAATTTGATATACTTTTTTGTTCAATTTGGTCAACTTTTGATTTTCTAATATTCTTTGTATTTATGAATATTTCATGTGTTCTTCATGCCCCATCTTTTTATTATTTTTTTGGAATTCATGAAATTTCTCTAAGTGTTTTTCATGCGCATACTTTTTATTACTGCGCATATCTTTATATTCTCTTTCTGCGCATTCTTTCATGTTCCTTGCGTATCCATATATGATTCTTTGCTTATTGTGTGGATTTGTGCGCACAGGTATGTTTGCGCTATTTGCGCATGCGCACAGCTCCATGCGCAATGGATTATCTAATTCTTGTTACTGTCTTACGCAGGGTCCCCTATACTTCATCCGTGGATGGGAAATCATTGAAGCTGATCTGTCTCAAGACGTAGTTGGACGACGCCTTCTGCACCATCTCAACTCCTCTAGGATTCTTCCTATGTTTACGCTAAATCAACCCTTCTTCGTGTCATCCCTCATCGATGAATTCTTCCGAACTGCAAAAGTTATCCTGGCAGAATTTGAAGGAAACCCAAAGGAACTAATCATGGCCTCTGTTCAAAACTGCGATGTAATGGTTCATCCCAACCATATTCGTAGGCTCTGTAACTTCCAAGTCCTCAACGCTCCAGTCAACTATGATGAGGTTCATCAAAATGCTCTTGCGCAGAAACTTATTAACATTCCTTCTCTGAACAAGAAATGGCCAGTGCATGACAGAAAGGAATTTGGTGAGGTGATGTATCACCTGTGCACCATCATTGGAGATTCCCTCAACTGCAAGAATGGAAATAATGGGCATTTCATCTCCAAGCAGTGGGAATACTGCGCGGCCATCTTCGATAGTGTTCAACTTGATTGGCCTCAAATTATCTGGAATGAGATTGTAAAGAGCATGAACAACTATAGCAAAAAGCTCAACGCAGGGAAGACCAAGTATCGAACTCACTGGAGGCTGCTCACTAAACTATTGTTGACTTATGATGATCTAGCTACCTTTGTTGCGGATAAATCAATCAAGAAGCAGTCTTGTGATTCCAAGTACTACTCAAGAATCCACCTCCAAAACTTGCGAAGTGAGATTGGCAACGCTGACTACTACAACATCTGGATGTCCGATTCTGATCCGAAGGAAACTTGGATAGGCCCAATCCCTTATGCAAAGTCCAAAAAGCGCGCAGGCAGCTCCAAATCTGATCCTACGCAGGAAGCTCTAGAAGATGCGTATTTACGCAAAGGGAAGGGCATTGCTGAGCCCAGTCCCAAGAAGAGCAAAGACATCCTCCTCGTTCAATCTAACAAGGGGATATCTATCAAAAATTCAGATCCTGCTCCTGCTCCTACTCCTGCCTCTATCAAACCGTCCTCCGCGAAGCGCAAGAATGTTCTAAGTGATGATACTACCGTTCAGGGGGAGCTAAATCTCAAGGTGCCAAGAACGCAAGAAGATATCCATAGTGCTGACATCGCGCATGTCTCTCCCCGCAGAAAGTAGAAGGTGCACAGCAGCGCTAAAAGATTGAAGAAGTGTCGCACCCCGTCCGATGCACCTGAAACGATGAAGGAAAATGTCACTGCCTCTGACAGCAGCACACATTCTCCGTTTGTTAAGCCTTCTCCATCCACAGCACCTGAGTTCTCTTCTTTCCCAACCTCTTCGACAGAGCTGCACCAGATCGTACAAGCCTTGCATTCTGTTCAATCGAATCAAGTTGCCACGCAGTTTCAGCTGACTCAACTCCTCAATGCACAAACCGTTTTGCTGCACCGGCTAGATATGCAACGTTTAGAGATTGATACCATTAAGGGGGAGAATGCAGAGAAAGAAAAGGCAAGTGTGAAGGAGAGTAAGGAGAGTGCAAATCCTAATCCTAGCTCATCCGAACCTCTCTCTGAGCCTGCGTAGGAAGAAAAGGCACAAGAACAAGTGCCTAAAATTTTAGATCAACTTATCCCGGACTCCCTCAAATCCATCAGCGTACTACTCAATAATGTGTACACCTATGAAGCGACTGATGGTGGCTTCAGAAAATTTTTGGGAAAGCTAAAGAAAACCCTTGCAGATGGGTTACATGAAGGATTTGCTGATCTAGGAGCTCAGATTTTGAAGATTGGACAAGGAGCTCCTGCGCAAGGGAATGAGCTCAAAATTGAAGATGTGCAAGAATGCATTAGTAAATCCTTGACGGATTTTCCCATGCATTCAACGCCAAGATGGACTATGCAATGCTCGACATTTAAGCCAGCATCAACACACAGCGCCTTCATACCGACACAAGACTGGAAGCTACGCAGGCTGCCATTCTGACAGACTGCGGAGCAAATTTTAATGAGCTGATCAGTGACAACTCCGATATGCGTAGAGGAATAAAGACTTATGTGGGCAAAGCTGTTGAGTTCCAAGAAAAGTTTCAAGATTTGAAAGTTGAACTCATGAACAAGTTCAACATCCTCCAGAACGAGCTGCGTGGAGCCCTTTGCTGCATCAGAATAGACTAGGCTTCCTTTGTAAGTATTTTGCTGTACTTTTTGAAATCTCCTGTTCTCGTTGCGCATAGTATGTTTTATGCGCTTTTGTTTCGTGCGCTTTTGTTTTTGTGCGCACCCCTTTGATTTTCCATTCAAAACTTGTAATATTCAACTCTTATATTTTCAAGTTTAATGAGAAAAATTGCATCATTAGTTTCCAAAACCTTGTTCATTTCAAACTCTTCGTTTGTGGAACAATGATTGCATTATTTCACCTCATGCGCATAATCTTAACTGCTCATATTTTCTACGCATGAAGTTTAAACATTCAGTTTAAACGCATACTCAAATTAAAACTCATATTATTTGTATGCGCTGAATGATATTTCTGTCTTTCCCTCTTTGTTAGTTAATCTTTTGGATAGACTAGAAATCTATAGCATTGGCTAGTGTGTGCATTGACTTGAGGCATGAGTTACCATTCACATTTTTATGGACATGTTATTATTAAGTACAATGAATTGCCTTTTCTATAGTAGGTAATGGCATCAATCATTTAGGGGGAGATTGTTGGGTATGCTTATTTTTTAACCCTCCTACTTATGTTAGAATTGATTGATACCATCACCTATGAGTATTATTTATGGACTTTAGGACCTTATGTAAAGAAGTTTATGTACTTCAATTTGAGCCAAGTCCATTTTATAGTATAGGCTTAGATTATAGGACTTGAAGCTATGAAGGATCGAAGATTTTTAAGCAGGATTCATTTCACTGCGCATGATGTTCTTTGCGCAGGTGGCCACTGCGCATAGATCTCTTTCGTAGCTTTTGACCCTGCTCAGTTTTCAAGATCTTATTCCTAACTCTGATGTTGAGATCTTCCTTTGGTATGACCAAGCATGGTGCGCATGCTCCCCATGCGCAGCATCCGTGCGCACCGGCAATGCGCATGCCTTTGTGCGCGCACGCTCAACCTTGGTCAAAGTTCTTATCTCCTGATCTCATATTCTAGAAGCTTGGAAAGCGTCAAGACAAGCTACGCTTTTTGGATTAAGCCAAAGTGCTGAGGTGTGCACAAACGACAAAATAAGCACACTCAGCAACACCATTAGTGGAGACACGCTTCAACGGTCATATTTCAAAAGAAGACAGCTGTCAACCTTCTAGAAGAAACCTTTGAATTTGGTCTTCATGCTCAGTCTCCAACGGCTCAAAAATACCTGCGCACCAATCATATTGTGCCAGGTCAGCAACCTTGATCAGAGCTCCAACAGCTATAAAAGGACATATGCGCACCAATCATATAGTGCCAGCTCATCGTCCTTGCTCAGAGCATCAACGGCTAGTTTTAAGTTCTCAGCTATAAATAGCCTGCTCATCTTCATTTCAAAGTTGCTTGTGTACTCGCCGAGCTAGGCCGAGCCGGAGTGCTTGTTCAGCCAGAGCTAGAGTTTCATGCTTCATTGAGAAACCTTGAAGATCTGAAGACTGCTGCTCAATATTTCCAAATTCATTAGAACAGCCTTCTAGATCTTCAAACCTTCAAACTCCTGCTCAAATCCCAGAGCCCTATATCACCAGAATTCTTGGTGATCTTCATCCCTTATTTTCATAGAGCCCAGAATTTCTGTCACACACACACCTCTTGAAGCTTTGATCATTCTGATCTAACTTCTTGAGATACACCGGTTTAGTCTAGGATTTGTTCTTCATAGATAATAGATCTTGAGTTAGTATTGAGCTCAAAAGTTTTAATTTGTAATACTCACTCATTTTATAAGATCTCCATTAGAAATCCAAGACTAATCGTCTTGGTAGAGGACGTAGATCTTTCCTTGATCGAACCTCTCCAAATAGCCTGTCCATTATTCTTACTGCTTATTTCATGCTTAACCTTTTATGTATTATTGCTTTGTTTGATCTGTCAGATTGCTACACTTTACTGCTGTAATTGTTATTGCTCATTTGCCCTAGCACAATTTTATCCAACTCTTTAGCCAAAACTTAGCGCGTGAGTTTTTCTTTTTCTGCGCAGCTTTCCCTGCGCAGTAGTTGTTTATCTCTGCGCAGTATACCCTGCGCAGAGCTGCTTTAAATCTTCCGCTGTGCATTTCACACTCTCACTGCGCTATACTTAGCTTATTTGAGGTGCGCATAAGCCATTGATTTGCAAAAGGGTTTGAAAAGAATTTTAAAAACGCTATTCACCCCCCCCCCCTCTAGAATTTTTCATACCCTTGTTGCCCCTTTGGGACCAACAGGTACACTCCCCAAAAGGTTATACATTTACATAATGTAGCCTTTACATAACACACGTCCCAAAATGTCTTACCCAAAATCACCAACACGACGTCCTCCCTTGTGAAGTGACATATCCCCTGGGCTCTCCTTTATCTAAGGAATACAAATAAATAAGGAACGGGGTGAGAATAAATCTCAGTAAGCTACTAAAAAGCAACTACGTTACATGCTGAAATGATACTCGTAATTGAACAATGTCAATAAACATTCACATAGCACATAACATGAGAGGCAAAGCCAACTCATCATACCACACATAAGGCGGGAATAAACACTCATAAGCGGATACTGAGCCAATGTTCTTGAATCAAACATATAACCATCTGAGAGGTATCAACTGAGCAGCACCAAAGGGCTGAAACGGGTTCATGAACCAAACAATAACAACAACAACAACAACGGGGGGAAAATGACACCAAGTCATAACCCAAAGTGCCCAACCTTTGGCCCAAGAAAGGGGGTTAAAATGGGAAACCAATGGTAGAAGCCTTACAATGAACTTGGCTCGTGTGCCATTATAATCCCTACCACTGCCCGATATTACAACAAGAAGTACCAGCAGGACTTTACATGAAAGCACAGTAATAAATATTTGCTTAAACAACAAACGGGGCATGATTCCAAAGTAGGGAACCACACAAGTGCATTACAAATATGTAAACACGTTACTCATAAAGAGTTCACAACACAATCCTTTATTAATGACATTAAGTCACAACCACATCTTGCACACATGCACAATCAAGCCATTATCTACAATCTTAGCATCCCAAAACACCCCTCTAGGTGATCTACACTAGGACCCAAAATCTAGACAAGGATTGACTTCTAACTCATTTGGTTTAAACAAACTTTTGTCCAACAGGGGGCCTGGGCGGTCGCCCAACAGGGGACCGGGGGGACGCTCACTCTCACTCGGGCGCGCGCTCACTATAACATTTTTGGAACCTCAAACCCTGCCAACATGCGCGGTCGCGTAATGCCCATCTGGGCGGTCGGTTAGCAGGCGGGCGCTCGGTGCTAATTCTAGAAAACCCAAATTTCTTTCCCAGGCTTATAGTTGTCCGTCCCAATCGTAGGAGTATATTTTTACTAACAAACAAAGGCGATACCCAGGATATCAACATACTCAAAAACCTTCCTTCCCCTTTCATAACTACACCCATAACATGGTTATACTCCCTTTGTCCCAAATAAATAAGTATCACAAAATTTACCCAAATCACAAAATTAACAATTGCAAGTGTCACATATAATATATATGACCATTTTAACATTTAAAATGGATTTAGTAACTTACATATTTCGGGAAAAAATATCGAAGAACTATGATTTGATTGGGTAGAAATGACATATTCAACGCCCTGATCATTTTGGTATAATTAGTTTTTAAAACGGAAAAGTAATTAAAAAGAAATAAATCAAAATAGGAGACTACATACTATTGTTCTTGCCCTAGGAAGAAAGAAATGAAGAAAGCTTTCTCAGAATAATTTCTTTTGCAAACGTAGGGAGTGAAAGTCAAGGATAAGAATGAGGTTATAAAGATCTTTGCAATTTTCCACTTTAGTCACTCTAGTTTCATCTTAAGCAATTAAGCCCCTAAAGTTATATTTCTACAAAGGACCCCAAAATTTCAACTTAATCAATTAACTCCCTTAACACTTGTTACTACTAACCAAGTGACTAACTCAAATAATCAAATAAGATATGCAAATCATAAAATGTGATGCAACACATAAAATGCACACATAATGTCAAATTAAAATCCCCAAAAATATAAAATAAATAGGGACGGGTTTTGGGGTCGTTACAGGTAGTGCCCCCAGACGTAGTCAAACATATTGACGAACTGGGTAAACAATTTCTTGTGTCTTTTCTCTGCTTTATTTCTTGTGCTTGTTTGTGGTGCTATTATTTTCTTGGGATATTGCTTGGGTGTTGGAGGGTCAATTCCACAACAGCCAGAGGCGCACGCTTCCCCCACCAGGAACCAGAATGCCCAGAAAATGTAGATTTTGATCAGAAACGCAAGTTTAACTCTCAAACGTCCCCAGCAGAATCGCCACTGTAGATACCCCGGGAGGGCACGACTTGGCTAGAGCGCGTGTGTTGTTCCTAGGATGTCTATTCGTGTTTTATTTGTTTAGAGTCGCCACCTATGTTTTAGAGGAACATAAGAAAAACCTAATATTTAGCCTAAGTTTGATACGAAAATAGAGATTCTTGTTATGAGGTTCGGGGGTCAGGTTACGAGATGGGAAGTACTTAAACACCCATCTCGCCCGACTAAAGTCGGTCTTGCTTGATCAAAGTCTACATAAAATAAATGTTCTTTTTGTTCTTGATGATAAAAAAAAGGGGGTTTTAAAAAGGTGTTTGGAATGTAGGGAGATGACTCTTTGACCAACTTCAATGGAATGGAGCGATCATTGGTGTCATGTCCCAAAATGATTTGGGTGATTGCAAGATTGATTAAAGTAAAAGGAAGAGATGAAGTAGAGAAGAAGGAGGAAGATGAACTTTTACCTATGATTCAAAGATCTTCAAACACTTCTTGGTGACTTCCTTGAAAAGGCTTTGGAAATGATTTTGGTATAGTTTGTGTAGGGAGAATTCTTTGGTCCAAAAGAGTGCTAAAAAAGGGTCATTTGAAAGGGTGGAAAAGGGATGTTTTTATAGGTGAAAACAAATGTTTTTGGTGCCAAAACTCAGTCACCAAGAAATCTTTCCTGGGCAAAATCATGTAAAATGAGCAAGGGATGGATTCTTGGACAGAAATCTGTAAGTGACGCCCAGAGGCGCGCGCTTCCCGCCTTGGGGGCAGAAGGCGCGCGCTTCTGGCTCCTATGGTCGGAGGCGCGCGACTCAGAGAAGGCATTTTTGACAGAATGGACTAGAAAGTTAGCCCTGTTATTCAGTTTAGTCCCTAAACTTAACGAAGTCAGTCAGGAACTTAACGGAAGTAACAGACACTAACGAAAAACACTTAAAAGAGGGAGAAACACAAGATCAACCGTTAAACCGGGGTGAGCGGTCCAAGGCGGGGTGTGTCAACAGATACAAAATAGCTTCCTTGAAAAATATATACTCCTTCCTGCTTAAGAACAGATAAATCACCTCCCTCTCAAATTACACCCTAAGGCGCCATCAAGAATTACGTGCACTTTCAGGAAGGAAAAAGAGAAAGCAGAATTTTGCTAAAATAATATTTGAACAGTTGATTTAACTGACCTTACAACCTGAAGTCGCAAACCAACTGAAATCTCTTTAAGATCCTTGACCGGTGCACCAAAGCCAAGTGACTTGGAACAAGTAATAGATCTTCACAACTCGAGTCCCAAAGCTCAAGTGGAGCACATTTAATACCATACTTACAGCATCAATAAGTTAGATCATAATTCATGACAGGGTTTTGTTAGGATACCCTCTTCAAGGGTAGGTTAACAATGGACCCATTTTTAAGACCAAAATACCCTTTGTTTCTTGAGCAAATAAACTATTTAAAAGGGTATACTAGTAATTTTAAGATCCAACAAAATCCAATTGGTGAAGTACGTCTCTTTCCCCTTGATCGTCTCTTCAAATCCGACATCTGAGTCCGACTTGCAAAATTCAAAGAATTCCATCATTTTCAAACTCCTGAGAATTCCTCAAAGTGTTATGGCGGTTGAGACTCCTCTTCAATAGTTCATGTGGTATAAATTAGTACTTCGTTCTCCTACTTCCTCATGAAACTTCCCTCAATCTCAAACCCCTCAATGAATTTCAAAAATCAATAGTGAGAGGCAGATCTATATTTCCTCAATTTATGGGTTCTTCATTTGATTGAATTGGAAAATTGAGTTCAGTTCGGAGAATTTTGATGCTTGGGGCTTGAACTTTTCAACATTAGTTAATCTGGGTTTCTAAAAATGGTGGCAAGACTCATGAGCACGACAATAAATTCCACAATAGAACCGAGTATCGATGGAGCGAAAAATATCAAGCAATTTTATAAGTAGGCTTCAACTTCAATCGAAATTGCATTGCGTTAGTAAGTTATAGAAAATCAAATTACAGTATTTGGTTGAATCCATGGTGGTTTGCAATATTTGACAGGTTAACAATGGAGGGGAAAGGTAGAAAATATTGAGTTTACTATGAAGCCCCTATTGAGAGTACATGGTTAAGGAAGAAAATGAGGGACTCTTTTGTCCAAAAAAATGGGCCTATTGTTAACCTACCCTTGAAGTGGGTATCCTATAGGGGTGAGCAAAATTTTCTTGGAACCGGACCGGATAAAAAGAACCGGACAGAACCAGTAAAAATCGGACCAGACCAGTACATATGGTTTGGTTCCCGTTCCGAAATATTATAGAACCAGTATATTGGTTCGGTCATGGTTCTTGGTAAAATTAATTCTGATTAGAACCGGACCGGACCAGTTGAGCACATATACTACATATTTATTTTATACGGAGTATGTATTATCTTATAGTAAATAAATTATATACTTACTTTTATATTAAAATTTTTAATAGCCCATTTAAATTGTTTAAAAAAAAAGACTCATGTAACTATTTGTAAAATGATCAATATACTCCTTCCGTCCCACCTCACTTGAGACTTAAGAAGTGGGCACAATAACTAAGCAAAAAGAATTAAATAAGGAAAATGTGTGGTAGAAAATGAAGAGAGAGAATGAGTGGGGTTAATAGTAGGTTGGTTGAATGAATTGTGTGGTGGAAAATGAAGAGAGAGAATGAGTGGGTGGGGTAGATTGAATATAAAATTATAAAAAGTGTTGGTTCCAAAGACACAACAAGGGTATGAAAAGAGGCTAGAGAGGGGGTGAATAGCCTATTTAAAATTATCAACCCTTTTTCAAAATTCAACCTTATGCTTACTTTAGAATTTTATGGTCAAGTAAAAACCACTAGTTCAAAGTAAAATGCACAGCGAAAGTTTTCGATAAAAACGAGGTAGAGTTGGTTTTGAAGTTAAAACGATTAGGTAAGCAAATGGTGCAGTCAGCAATATTGCGGTTGGCAATATTGCGGTCGCCAAGGATAGAGTGAACTGAAAGGTTCAATCTGCGGTAAGCAAGGCTTGCGGTCGGCAATATGCTGTCGGCAAAGTGAACAGACAAGCTAGGTTGAAAATGAAAGTTTGAGTCTGAGAGTTTTGGCAAAATAATAAGTAGTCAGAAGTAGTAACTAAAGCAATATGTAAGCAACAAACACAATTCACAGAAGTTTGAATATCTGTAAAGATCAACACACTAAACGACAAACAAAATTAATATGAATAATAAAACAATTGCAAAAAGTAAATTTGCAGAAGTAAATGACACGATGATTTGGAAAGGTTCGATCTGTTAAAAGATCTATGTCCTTTACCAAGATGGTCAGTCTTGGATTTTGAATGGAGGATATATTGATTCTTCTTGGGTACAAATTACAAAGATGGACTATTGAATCAACACCTACTTTCTATGAAGAACGAATCCTAGACTTAGACCAGTGTATCCCTAATGATGCAATCTATGTGATTGATCAATCGGGGTGTGTGTGTGTAAGAATCAATAGCTCTATGTAATATGTATCATTGAGAGCCTAATGAATCTTTAAGTGTTGCTGGGCTTGAGATTTGATGTCTTGAAGGTTTGATGGGGATCTTTGAAGATTTGAAGGCGAAGGCTTGAAGATTCAAATGATTCTGGAAATCATGAGTATGATCTTCAATCACCAAGAATTTCGACAGCAATTTCTCTCTATGAATCTCAGCACACTTTCAATGAAGAAAGCAAGGACTATTTATAGCCTTGGGTGAGAGAGATAGCTGTTAGAAGATGATGAGCTGGAGCATTCTAATTGGAGCTCACATCTTTGTCTTCTAGTTGCAGAAGTTAGTGGTCCAGATGTACTATCTTCACGACCAAATTCAAATTTGAATTTGCAACGTTCTGCAACAAGCTTGTCTTTTCTTGGATGAGCGGTAGCTAGTCTGCGGTAGGTCTTGCGGTCACCTTGCAATAGCATGTTTCACGTGGTCACCAATAGGTGCGGTCGCCTAGTGCGGTCGCTTAGTGCGGTCGCCTAGTTGTGGTAAGCAGACTTAGCCATTTTCTTCATATTAGCAGCAGCAGCATTTCTTCAGAAATTGAGGGGCTGATCTTCTAAGCCTAGCTAAACTAAAATTGGACTGAACTACTGAAGTTGTAAAACTTCTTACAATAATACCTAAAGTCCATAAAAAGTAAAATAAGTTTATGGGATCAATCAAATCTAGGTAATAGGAGTGGTTTATAAATATTCATACCCAACAATCTCCCCCTATTTGATTGAGACCATTACCTACTATAACAAAGACTAATTCATTGTACTTGGTAATAACATGTTTAAGGAAATCAATTTTATTAAGTTCATGTCCCAAGTCAATGCACACACAGTAAGTCGATGTCATAGATTTCTATCATCCTATAAAGAAAATAAAAGACTAATCCTAGAAGATAGAAATATTTTGATGCAATTCAGAAAGATAAGAAATGAGAGATATGAACAGCATCAAAACACACAAACGTAACTGGTACTCTAGATCATTAAAGCATTGAAGCATGAGAGTACAAAACAAAAGAGAGAATAATAGTTGTGTTACAAACCCAAATAAAGTTAAGACAGAAAAGTAAAATTGTTCAAGGCATCTAGCCTAACAAAACAGAATAAAATGATAATCAAGTGCGGTCAGCAAAGACGGTAGGACAAGCGGTCGAGTACAGCGTTCGGGGTTACGGTCAGCTTATATGTCCAATCCTGGAATTTTCAACTCACCTTCAATTTCTGGAATGATGGGGCATGTGAATGCGTTGGCCAGCATATAATCAAAGCTGTTTATGGTAGGAAAGTCAATGCTATTGCCTTCATCATTCTCGGCCTGTGAATGAACATTGCCATGACCAGCATCTGCAACTTGAATGGATCCTTCAGTAACTGCACTTCCAGCAGTTCTCTGAACTGACTCTTCTAAGGTTTCCAATTTCTTTTCAACAACTTGGAATGAACCAACGACAGTGTTGGTCAGTTCCTCCATTCTGGTAGCTTGATACTCCAATGGTGATTTTAGAGTATGAAAAACTGCTTTGATCGTTTCCAACTTCTTCGCTTGATTTTCAGTAAGGCTTTCAAGAGAAGCCTTGATTGCAACATCAACTTCTTTTTCCATACTGAATTTGATTTTCTTCAGTTCATGGACCAAATCAGCTTTTACAACATCCAACTGTTTATGGATTTCAATTGAAGCATCAACAACCTCACGTGAGAGTCCACGGTTAAGAGCGTTAGTTTGAATGGTCAGAGCCTCCTTCAAGAATTGAGGGGTAACCACAAGGTCAGTGGACAGTGCGGTCGACGTAGAGGTAGCGGTCGGAAGTTGTGCGGCAGCAGAACTTGAACTAGTTGTTCCTCGAACAACATCCTTGACAGTCTTTGTTATGGCCAAAGTCTCCCCCTTAATGGTATCAATCAATTTCGAGGGAAGAGAAGATAGCTCCTGCTGCAAAGTGGCTTGAGTAGACTTAAGATCAATGACCTCAGCGGTCAACTGAGCAATAGCTGTCTGGTTGTCAGATTGGAGTCTGGTCAATGCTTGGACCGCGGTAAACATTGCGGCAACCTGACTTGCGGTAGCAGGAACATCATCATTTTTGTCCGGAGAAGGAGGAGTTGGTACCTGAACACGAGTTGGAGAGGTAATAGGAGTGCGGTCGGTATTGTCGACCGTGGTAACTTCTTGAGCGGCAACCTTTGCGTGGTCGAAGTTAGGACTATCAACATTGACGTCCTTGTCTTTTTCATCACTATCTCCTTGATTACTACCAACATCATCCACTTGCTTGTCTTCACCACCATCATCATCATCGTCATCACTTCCATCAGCTTCACTTTCAGAACCACTTGACTTCTCATTTTCAGTCTTCTCACTATCTGATTCATCCCTGAGAGAGTAAACTTGTTTTGCAACCTTTTTCAAAGTAGGAGCAACATCAACTACTTCTTCTGTGTTAAGAGGAGGAGAACCAGTAGGAGTAAACACTGGAGATGCGGCAACCTTGGCTTTCTTGACAACCTTGACCGGACTTAGAGAATGAATTCTCTTTTTCTCCCCTTGAGAAAATGTGGTCGAAGGGATTTTGGAAGGTTTGACAGATGGTGCGGCAAGTGACTTTAATGGTGCGGTCGACTTGTGAGGAGGTGAAATGGAATGGGTTGATTTAGCGGTCGGTTCCTTGATCTTGATTCCAACGGCAGCAGAGGACTTTTTGCTTGGAGGGTCAATGGCAATCCCTTTGCATTTACCTTTGACCGGAGCGGCAGGAAGATACTCTTCTTCATCGTCATCTTCATCACTAGCTGCAGGCAAGGGTTGCCTATGTTTGGAAGGGGACTGTTAGGATTCATTGTTAGTACACCCACCTGATTTGATTGACCCATTCCACGTGTCTTTTTGTGGACTTTAGGTTTACATGTAATGAAGTTATACTTCAATTTTTAGACAAGTCCATTTCTAGATTTTTTAGTAGTTAGGTTGAGTTATGATCGGTTTGTTCATAGCGGTTTAGATCCGAAAACCGCACTCGATGCTACTCGAGCCACCAGCAGTGTGCTTTAAGCCTTCATCAGAACCGCCTAGTTCAGTTCTAATGAAACTGCCCTTCAAGTTCATTCATGAAACCGCACATGCATCTGGTGGAACCGCCGACCAAGATATTGAAGAAGTTATTGCTATCATTTACTCCTTGAAGACAAACATTCACTTTACAACC
This sequence comes from Campanula takesimana, assembly GCA_026119855.1. Taxonomy (NCBI): domain Eukaryota; kingdom Viridiplantae; phylum Streptophyta; class Magnoliopsida; order Asterales; family Campanulaceae; genus Campanula; species Campanula takesimana. Next base: position 334,368 of record JAOWBW010000392.1, on the reverse strand, counting down.
GTAAATGACTGACTTGTGACTTGTCCTTTAAACTTCAAGTCATGTTTTAGTTATTCTTGGAATGTCGGTTTGTCTCGCTTTTTGAAAAGTTACCGTTGTACTTTTCCAACACCTAAAAGGACAATGTCAGGTAGTGATCCAACAACTTCCTGCCACAAAGCAAAAGCAAAAGCAAAGGACGACAGTGACAGGTCAACCAATGGGATTGTGACAGCGCATAGAACCGCCAGACAATGACTCACCTCTTTGTCCAACGGTCACTAATGCCTTCACTATAAATAGCCTTCATTTCTCAACAATGAAGGTTGCTGAGCTTCAAAGAGAATATCCCATGTATTCAAGTTTGCTTTGAAGATTGAAAACCCAGATATTCATATCTTCATCATCTCCTTAGCAAACCCAGAGTTCGTCATCAAAGCTTCAAGCCTTCAAACCATCAAAAATCAGCCTTGCACAGAAAGTAATCACTTGCTCGCCATCACTTAGATATTTTGAGCTCTTGATTTCTTTCCACACCACACACCCGGAGTATATTCTCTTATAGATTATATACCTCAAAAAAACACAGGTTGTTACAATAGCATTGTTAGGTTAGATTGTTTATTTAGAGTTTAGATTCTTTTGTAATCTTGTAAAAACTCCTCTAAATCAATACAAGTCTAGTAGCTATTAGAAAATCCTAGGCTAACCACCTAGGTAGAGGACGTAGTTCTTTCAAGAACGAACCTCTTCAAATTGTGTGTCTTTGATCTTTAATTTCTGTCTTGTCATTTACATTTCTGTTTATGAGCTTTATTTACTCTTATGTGAAATGACTTGATAAATTATTTGCATACTTCTGTGATACTTCAGTTGTGCCTTGTCTGTTGCATCATTCCATTTTCAACCACTTAAACCGCCCTACTCTTTATAATTCAGTTTGGCCAAAACCGCAAAACTCCGCTGTGCATTTTATCAAAGCGGTTCTAGTGCTTTAAACCGCAATAGACCAAACTGATAAGCACTTGGTTGATTTTGAAGGGTATTTCGAAAAAGATTTTAAACCGCTATTCACCCCCCCCCCCCTCTAGCGGTTCTATACCCTTGTTGCCCTTTGGGACCAACAAGTGTTATCAGAGCAGATCCATCAAAAATTATTTTACAAGCTTAACCGCTTGGGTGCTGATCCAATGGCAAACATAAACTCCCATATGATGCAGACATCCAACTCTAATCACTTACCTATTCTTAATGAAGATAGTTTCATCTTCTGGAAAGATAGGATGAAGAAACACATGATATCTGAGGATCGCAGATTATGGACTGCAATTGTTAATGGACCCTATGTCCCGATGAAGGCTAACCCTGATGCAGGTACTGCTGGACAAACCGCGGAAATCAAGAAGCCGGAAGCTGAATGGACCGAAACTGATCAACGGAATGTGGACTTTGATGGTAGAGCTATGTCCATGCTTGTATCAGCTATTGATCTAAGAACTCACTCAAAGGTTCTAGACTGCAATACCGCAAAGGAAACATGGGATGGCATCATTGACTTTCTGGAAGGAGATGCCGACACCAAGAAGAACCGCCTCTACCAACAGAGAAGGCTCTTTGATTACTTTGTCAAAGACCCAAAGGAATCTCTTCTCCAATGCTATGAGCGGTTCGTGGAAATTGTCAATGTATGTTTCTCTCTAGGGCACAAGTATTCCAATACTGACCTGAACATGAGATTCATGCAATCTCTTGGTAGCAAATGGCTGATCAAAACTACCAACATTGAAGACAACAAAGATCTGGAAGCTCTTGATCTTCGTCATCTTTATGCCATGCTAAGGGTATTTGAATTCAAGCTTGAGGATGCTCATGAAACAGAAAACAGATTCAAGTTTCTTTCTCTTGCCGCTTTCAACAATGCCACATCTCCAGTTTACAATCCAAATCACCATCAAACCGCATCCTATACCCATTTACAAACCGCTTCTTTTGATCTAAATATTCCAAGATATATTCCTCAAACCGCACCTCCAGAGTATCACCAACCGCCTCATCAACCTTACCCTCAACATCATCAACCCTATTCTCAACCTCAGCAATCTCATCAATCCTACACTCCATCTCAAAATTCCCAAAGTGTAGCATCCAGTTCTACTCAAGTTGACTTTGATGACATGGATGATGACGAGTTTGCCCTCTATGTGAAAAACTACACCAAGTTCAGATAGAACAGAGCTCAATTTCAGTCAGGCGGCCCTGCAAAGTTTGTCCCTCCAACCAGATTCAACAAATCAGATGATGCTAAGAAAAGGGATGATCTTGTTTGTTACAACTGCAGACAACCAGGTCATTTTGCCTCCAGTTGTCCCAAACCGCGCTATGAAGCCGCTCCTGCCAAGAAACCGTTCAACAAGAAGTTTTTCAAGAGAAGAGGAATGGTTGCTGAACAAGGAGAAAAACCATTAACATGGATGGGTTCTGATACAGATGATAGTGATGAAGATAAAGGAGTTGCAAATCTTTGCCTAATGGGATTTGAAGAAAAAGTTGAAATTGACGAAAGCCTTCCACTGCCACTCCATCAAATGAAGTCAGTTTCACCAAGAACTCCTGAAGCTAAACAAGGAAAAACTCCTACTTCACCAAACTACTCTCCTGAGGATCAAACCGAACAAAGCCATGATGACCAGGTACTTGAACGTGCTAATGCTATTTGTCAACAACACACTGTGCTTAAAAAGGCATATAAATTAATGGCTGCGGAACTTGAATATTCCCAAAAAGAGTGCAAGTCCCATAAGGAGGAGATTGAAAAACTCAAGCTCCAAATTGTTGGGATAGCTTCTATTGTGGAAGAAAACCGCTACCTTAAGGACAGAACCGAGGTACTTCTCACCAGAATCCATGATCTTACTGCACAAAGGGATGAACTTCAAAAAGTGACCGATGTGTGGACTAAGTCTGGTGTCACCATGGAACAAATCGTTAATTCACAAATTCTCTCTAAGGAGAAAAGTGGATTGGGATTTAAAACTGATGATGGGTGTAAGTATCCTTGTCTCTGTGCTGAAGGTGGTGTGAAACCAACTGAACAAACCAAAGAAATTCCTAAGGTGAATCATGCTGGTATAAAGGGATCAAAACAAGAAATTAAAAAGCAAAATTATTTCTATGAGTATCCTAAAAACCAGACTAGGAGAGATCCAAAGTGGAAAGAGAAATCCACAGCGGCTGAGGCAACCAAGGAAGTATTGAGTGATGAAACCGCTCCTAGTCGGTTTAAGGAATATCCTGTTATATTTCCTAAAGCCGCACCTAAGAGGAAGGTTGAGCTCAAGAAGGTTAACTTTGTTAAAGCCAAAACCACTGACCCAGTAAAACATGAGAAGCCGAAGGTCAGTAAAGGGTTTGTAAAACCGCAACCACAACCTGGCTTAATTCATTGTTCTATTTGTGCCGATTATGGTCATAGTGCTGGTCATTGTCTTTTAAGATTCACACCCAATGCCAAGGGATGTAAAAATCCTAAGGTCAAACAGGTGTGGGTCCCAAAAAGCTGCTAACCCTAGGACCCAAGGAATAAGGGGGACCAAAACCTTTCATGTTTATTTTTCAGATTTCATGTTTTATGGCTGGAACCGCTAAGAAGAAGAAGGATCTCTGGTATTTGGATAGTGGATGCTCACGACACATGACTGGAGATTCTGAACTACTCTGCAGTTTCATCCAAATGAAAGGTCCCCCAGTAGTGTTTGGCAACAACAAAAAGGGAGAAACGGTAGGATATGGAGCAATCAAACGAGGAAAGGTGACTATTGAAAATGTGTCACTAGTAGAAGGACTCAAGCACAACCTTCTCTCCATATCTCAGTTTTGTGACAAAGGAATGAACTGCATCTTCTCCTCAACTAGCTGTTATATCAAAGATCCTTCCTCTGGAGTCACTCTACTGACTGGCAATAGAACAGGTGATGTTTATATGATAGATTTAAGCAATATTGTTTCTATTGCTGACCTCTGTTTTGTAGCCAAAAATATAAGTGAAAGCAGCTGGTTATGGCATAAGCGGCTCAGCCACTTGAACTTCAAGTATCTAGCAAAACTGCACAGGGATGGTCTAGTAAAAGGACTACCCAAAGTGGCTGACCATCATGATGAAAAGTGTAAATCATGCCAGCTTGGAAAGCAGCCCAAACAGTCATTTCCTAGTAAAACCGCGCCTTCAACGAACCGCTGTTTCCAACTGCTGCACATGGATTTATTTGGACCTGTCGCAACCGCCAGTATAGGAGGAAACCGCTATACACTTGTGGTGGTTGATGATTATTCAAGATATACATGGGTGGAAATGATGGCCTCTAAAGATGATACTTATGGCATCGTAACCGCTCTCTTTAGACAGCTCCAAACTCAGAAATTGGATGACATTGTTGCCGTGCGTTCAGATAATGGAACCAAATTTACAAACAATGGTGTTGCCCAATATTTTGATGATCATGGAATTGATCATAATTTCTCTGCCGCTGGAGTTCCACAACAAAATGGAGTAGTGGAAAGAAAGAACAGAACTTTGATTGAAGCCGGGGAGACTATGATTACAGAAGCCAAGCTTCCCAAATACTTCTGGGCCGAAGCTGTCAATACCGCATGTTTTACCCAGAACCGCTCCCTCATCATAAAAGTTCACAACAAGACTCCTTATGAATTGTGGAGAGGCAGATCACCCAACATTGCCTTCTTCAAGATATTTGGATGCAAGTGCTACATCTTGTACAATGGCAAAGAGCATCGAGGTAAATTTGATGCTAAGGCCGATGAAGGTATTTTTGTTGGTTATTCTAAACACTCCAAAGCTTTTCGTTGTTTCAATAAGACATCTTTAAAAATTGTAGAGTCGGTCCATGTTACATTTGATGAACATACACTCCTTGAGCCACATATGGCTCCAAATGTTGCTAATGATTTTAGTGATTTTGAGACAGGCACTAGACATAGAGCAACTGACAACCATCCTACTGAAACCGTTACATCCAGTTCTTCAGTCGCACCTACTCAAACCGCTGATGGTGTAACTGTTGAACCGATGTCCTCTGATCCCATTCAAACCGTCCATCCAGTTCCAATCATCACCTTCAATGAAGATTTCAATGATTATCAAGATGATCCTCCTCTGGAAAATCTTCAAGAAATAGTGGTTCAAGACAACCTCCCTCCTGAAATTAATGAGCATAGAGACCATCCAACTGCCAATGTTATTGGTCCTATCAGTACTGGTGTCCAAACCAGAGGGAGTTTGACTCACAGAGATGATCACATTTTGTTCTCAACTGCTCTGTTATCTCAGATGGAACCGAAGAAGGTAGATGAAGCTCTAAGTGATCCAAGTTGGGTAATTGCAATGCAAGAAGAGCTTAATCAGTTTGAAAGATGCAAAGTTTGGACTCTAGTTCCAAGGCCCAGAGATCACACTATAATTGGAACAAAATGGGTATATAGAAACAAGATGGATGAAAGTGGTGCTATAACTAGAAACAAAGCTAGGTTGGTTGCTCAAGGTTATAGGCAAGAAGAAGGGATTGATTATGATGAAACCTTTGCCCCTGTAGCCAGACTCGAAGCCATAAGATTGTTCCTGGCCTATGCATCCTTCAAGAAGTTCAAGCTATATCAAATTTATGTGAAGAGTGCATTTCTGAATGGTGAACTACAAGAAGAATTTTATGTAGCCCAGCCGCCAGGATTTTAAGACAACAAATTTCCAAATCATGTCTTAAAACTCAAGAAAGCACTGTATGGACTCAAACAAGCTCCAAGAGCATGGTATGACACTCTATCTAAATTTCTTATTGAACAAGGCTTCTCTCGAGGTAAAATTGATACAACTCTATTTATAGCTAAACACAAAAGTCATTCATTATTAGTTCAAATATATGTTGATGATATTATTTTCGGTTCTACTAATGAAACTATGTGTGTTAAGTTTGAGAAGCTAATGAAGAGTAAATTTGAAATGAGTATGATGGGAGAGTTGACATTCTTTCTTGGACTCCAAGTCAAGCAATGCCATGATGGGATCTTTATCAACCAAGCCAAATACACTAAAGATTTGATAAAGAAGTTCGGGCTTGAAACCGCTAAACCAGTTGATACCCCAATGCCTAAGGCCTGCAGTTTGGATCGAGATGAACATGGTAAGAAAGTTGATCAAACTTTATATCGAGGTATGATTGGCTCTCTCCTTTACTTAACTGCAAGTAGGCCAGATATCATGTTTAGTGTTTGTGTTTGTGCTAGATTTCAAGATGATCCTAGAGAATCTCATCTTATTGTTGTTAAACGTATCATTAGATATTTATGTGGATCTGTTAACCTTGGACTTTGGTACTCCAAAGAATCTTCATTTGATCTATTAGGTTATTCAGATGCTGACTTTGCAGCATGTAAGATAAGCAGAAAGAGCACAAGTGGTACTTGTCAGTTCCTTGGAACGCGGCTTGTGTCATGGTCCAGCAAGAAACAAGCATCAGTTTCAGTCTCAACCGCTGAAGCTGAATACATTGCCGCTGGAAGCTGCTGCTCTCAAATTCTCTGGATGAAACAACAGTTGGAAGACTACGGGATATTTGAACAAAACTGCCCTATCTACTGTGATAGCACTGCTGCAATATCCATCTCCAACAATCCAGTTCAGCACTCAAAAACCAAGCACATCGACATAAGATATCATTTCCTCAAAGACCATATTAAAAAGAAAAACATTTTTCTAGCAAAGGTGGGAACAGATGATCAAATTGCTGACATCCTCACCAAACCGCTTGAAAATTCCAGGTTCTATCACTTACGAGGAGAAATGGGTATGTTAGAACTAACTTAAGATATCATATCTATATATATTATTTCTAAAACCTTGTGTTTAAGTGTTTTGGCTATGCTTAGAAAAGTCATCCAGTGTGCGGTTCTGTAATCATTGAAACCGCATCAATAAATGGTTCGGTACAAGATACTCCATCAAACTGACGAGTCAAAATGAATGAAATCGTTTCTTTCAAAACCGACAAGAAAGTAAAAGTCATTCGGTTTAGAAATATAAACCGCCATCAAATCAGAGAGACATAGGTTTAACAAAAACCGCTGAAAACGTAAGGTAAGTCGGTTTGCTCAATCAAACTGCTCAGGTATGAAATTGCATTTCAATCCCTACTTTATGTCATATCAATTAGAAGGACCTTTTTGCAATTATCTCTGCCGCATTGAATGCTATGAGACGTGGGACGCCAACTGGAGACCATCGTGCGCCGTTCTCGTCGTTCCATTACCCGAGGAACAGTTATTTGATTATAAAAGACAAAGTTTATTTCTTTTTACCTCTTTACCTTCTTCATCATTCATCTCTCTCTTCTGCAACCTCTGTTTTCTTCTTCCAAAATTCTCATACTCTTTTCAAAATTTAAATGGCACCTAAGAAATCGTCCGTGTCCAATGCTCCGTCTACATCTAAACAAACCAAAGATGATATGGTATGATTTCTTGAACCCTTTACTTAGCATTTTATTTTTTCTCCATTGTTGTTCGTTAAAAGCTTGCTCGTATTCTCTACTTTTCTTTGCTTTTTCGTTCAATTTTTGGTTAATATTGCTTACATGTGTTCATTAATGCTGGGAATGATGTTTATTTCATGTCTTTTGTCCTTTTTGGAATTTTGAACTTTTGGGTTTTTGGGTGTTCGTTCGTAGTTTTGCAGATTCTATATTCTGGGTTTGTTATTTGAACTTATTTGTTTAAGCACTTTGTTAAAAAAAATTTAAGTTTTGGTTAAGTTTTTGTCTTGCATGAATATCCATGTTCATCATGTTCTTCATGCATTCAAATCCTTTTCATGTCTAGTCTTGAGTGTTTACCATTTTACCCCTGTTTTGCTTCAACCGCCTCTTTCATTGTTAGAATTCCTTGTAGCAAGTTTGTATGCTTGGTTTATCAAACTCCTTGCACTAATCTCTTACTAACTTTGATTATTTTTAGGATGAATCCAACTTTGTACCTGGATCCCAAATCATTAAAGCCGAATTTGAAGCTGATTCAGTTGGAAGGAAACTGATAGCTCTGCTTGAGTCATCGAAACTGATGCCCCTGTTCCAATTAGATGAACAAAAGTTTGATAAGGAAATTTGTGCAGAATTCTTTGACAATGGGATTGTCTCTATGGTCCCTCTGTTGAATGGAAGAGGTGAAGAGATCAGAGACTTGGCATCTGGGGAACTTCAGACTGAAAATTCCATCAAGTCCACTGTCAGGACAAAAGAAGTGGTTCTATCTGCTTCAAAGGTTGCTATCCTGGCTGGTTTAGAAAATTCTGGAATTCTTTCCATCAAACCAGAGTTAGTCAGCCGAACTACTGAGAAGCTCTTAGGGGTCTCTGTCTTCAACACTAAGACCACCCCCAAGAAGGAGTTTGGAGAAGTTATGGCAATATTGTGTGATTTAGTAGATACTAGAGTGATGTGCAAGAATGGCAATCACAACAACTTCACTACTGAGCAGTACAACTACTGTGTGGCTATCTACAAAGGGAAGAAGCTGCACTGGCCAAGAATCATAATGCAAGAAATGATCAATGCCCTCATCCGCCATACATCTGCCAAAGCCGCTGGAAAAACGAAGATCAGAACCCACTGCAGGATTTTGACAAAGTTCCTGCATCAAGATTCTGTTATCTTTAAAGCTTCTATGGCAAACGAAGCTGAGTGGGTGCAACCGAATGAGAATACCTTGTTTGGTGCTTCAAAACTTGATGCTTTCAGAATCGGATTTGGATGGCGGTTTGCACAAGCGGTAAGGAATGCTGATCCTCTGCCTGAAGAGCAGAGAGGACCCTATCCTGAGGCTCGGCTCAATAAGTCAGGCAAACCTTATGCCGGTGCCATAGCAGATCAAGATGCCGCTACAAGAGCTAGAGAAGAAGCTCAAACTGCCACGTTGAATAGGCTGGGAGTTAACTTGGATGAAACTGAGGCTCCAGCTGAGAGGGAGTCCGCGGCTCCAAGAAAGAAGAAAGCCAAAATTACTGACCCTTCCAAACCCTCATCCAATCTTCCTCCAAAACCCTCTCTTCCAAAATCCTTTCTCATCTTATCCAATCCTTCTTCTGACCCTTTGCCACAATCATCAAAACCAATCCCTTTCACTCAAAATACCTCCAAACCAACCATTTCCAAACCGCGGATAAAACCTCTCTCACCCATCAAACCGAATGTTGAAAAATCCATGAATTTCGCACAAGATGTGCAAATCATGAGAAAACTGAGAGCCACCACCTCTGAACCCAAACCTTCCTCACCTCCAAAATCCCCTCTCAAAATGCCATCTGCTCAATTCACTGAAGAGCAATTACAGCAAATTTACTCTGCCCTTCCCAACCTCAAACCTCCCACTCAAACCGATCCTGAGCAGACCAACATGTCTGAGGCTGCTGTTCAGCCTGATCGAACTGAAGAACAGTTTGAGGCTGCATTTACAATGGAAGTTGAAAAGCCTGAGCAGACTGATGTGTCTGAGGCTGCTGCCAAAAGGAAAGAGCCTGAGCAGGTACAAGAACCTGAGGTTCAACCACTAAGGAAAAGGAGAAGACTCATCAAGAAGAGTGACTATGAAGTTCACTGGCAAACCAGACCGCCTGGTGCCTCTGACTTCAGTAGTGCACATGGTAAAAGAGACCACTCTCCTATTGAAGGCAGTTTCTCTGGCGAACTGCGTACTCAAACCACTTCCGATCCATTCCTGCTTAAGGACTTCCCTCCTTCCCTGAAACGGAAGCTACTCTTTGACTCTCCAGAGCACACTCCTTCACCATCTGGATCCCCTGCACTGACCTTCGGTCCATCGGCTCAATCGTCGGTTCAACCGCAAGTGATACATGTCTCTGCGCCTTCGGTTTTGCCTGAATTATCTGTCGCAGTTAGGACTCCCAAACCGCATGCTATGAAAAGGAAGTGTGCACAGGACATCGCGGCTTACCTAAAGAGGTTTAGAGCTACTTCTTCCAAAGCCAACCGACATGGAGCCATCCTCAGACCCACCAAGAAGCATGAAGAGCAACGACTCAAGTCTGGTCCTCCAAATCCTTTCGCAATTTTTCCAGCCGATGAGTCTCAGGCTGCTTCAGATCTACTCATTGCTTCAACTCTTGATCAAATCATTGAGGTTCTGGCAGTTGAGGTCATCTTTTCTCTCTGCTCTCAATTTTTCTTTAGGATAAACTTCATTGTATTTCCATATCTTTATAGATGGAAGCTCTCTCCTTATACTTCCATTCCTCTCTCCAATACCCAACTTCTTTCCATTTCCCCTTCTCTTCCCTACACTTCATTTTCTGTCATTCCTTCCCCTTCCTTCCTTTTTGAAACTGATCCAGTAAAGGTTCAATTTGTTCTGGATTTACTTTTTACCCGATCTGCATTTCTTTCCTCTCTGCCCTTCCTGGTTGATGCCATTAAGAGGGAGAATGTTGTTAACCCTCGAATTGGGAGGATGGAATTCAAGATAGAAACCCTTCTGGAGAACCAGCTCAAAATAGAACATAAGCTTGAAAGTCTAAATGAGCTGACTTCTCTCAGACTTGAAGCGGCCCAAGAAATGAATGAGGTTCTAGAGAAGAAATTAGACCGACTGGCTGACCTAACGGTCATTATGCCAACGACATGAAGAAGCTTTTTGAAAAAATCTTAGAGAAGGTAAATGAACCGACCCATCTTCGTCTTAAGTCAGCTGAATACGTGTTCGAAACCGCCAGCCTAGTTGTGCCGTCTGATGATGCTCAAACCGAAGATCAAACCGCCGCCAGAGTTTCTACCAGGGTTCAAGATAGAACTTACTAGATTATTTTTCTATTTTTTTGTTATCAGTTTTATCTTTTATTATTTTCCTTGAAATTTGTAACTTTCAAAAACTTTAAAAGGATTATAATGAAAAATGAATGCATTGCATCTTATTCCAAAAACCTTGTTTATTCAAACTACTTGTTTGTGGAACAATGCATTTTCAAAATCCATGCACTTTAATTCATCATGAAAACATTTTCTAAGTGTATGTGTTTTAAACATTCAGTTTAAACATGCATATCTGATTTTCATAATCATATCTCTTTATATGCATCTGAATGTATTTCTCTTCTATCTGTTTTTCATTTCCTTTGTTTTTGATAGACTAGAAGTCTATGGTATAGCATTGTGTGTGCATTTGACTTGGGACATGCAGTTTCAATACATATTCATTTGAGCATGTTTTTACCAAGTACAATGTTTGCTCTATCATAGTGTGGTAATGGCATCAATCAAATAGGGGGAGATTGTTAGGATTCATTGTTAGTACACCCACCTGATTTGATTGACCCATTCCACGTGTCTTTTTGTGGACTTTAGGTTTACATGTAATGAACTTATACTTCAATTTTTAGACAAGTCCATTTCTAGATTTTTTAGTAGTTAGATTGAGTTATGATCGGTTTGTTCATAGCGGTTTAGATCTGAAAACCGCACTCGATGCTACTCGAGCCGCCAGCAGTGTGCTTCAAGCCTTCATCAGAACCGCCTAGTTCAGTTCTAATGAAACTGCCCTTCAAGTTCATTCATGAAACCGCACATGCATCTGGTGGAACCGCCGACCAAGATATTGAAGAAGTTATTGCTGTCATTTACTCCTTGAAGACAAACATTCACTTTACAACCGTAAATGACTGACTTGTGACTTGTCCTTTAAACTTCAAGTCATGTTTTAGTTATTCTTGGAATGTCGGTTTGTCTCGCTTTTTGAAAAGTTACCGTTGTACTTTTCCAACAGCTAAAAGGACAATGTCAGGTAGTGATCCAACAACTTCCTGCCACAAAGAAAAAGCAAAGGACGACAGATAGGTCAACCAATGGGATTGTGACAACGCATAGAACCGTCAGACAATGACTCACCTCTTTGTCCAACGGTCACTAATGCCTTCACTATAAATAGCCTTCATTTCTCAACAATGAAGGTTGCTGAGCTTCAAAGAGAATATCCCATGTATTCAAGTTTGCTTTGAAGATTGAAAACCCATATATTCATATCTTCATCATCTCCTTAGCAAACCCAGAGTTCTTCATCAAAGCTTCAAGCCTTCAAACCATCAAAACTCAGCCTTGCACAGAAAGTAATCACTTGCTCGCCATCACTTAGATATTTTGAGCTCTTGATTTCTTTCCACACCACACACCCGGAGTATATTCTCTTATAGATTATATACCTCGAAAACACAGGTTGTTACAATAGCATTGTTAGGTTAGATTGTTTATTTAGAGTTTAGATTCTTTTGTAATCTTGTAAAAACTCCTCTAAATCAATACAAGTCTAGTAGCTATTAGAAAATCCTAGGCTAACCACCTAGGTAGAGGACGTAGTTCTTTCAAGAACGAACCTCTTCAAATTGTGTGTCTTTGATCTTTAATTTCTGTCTTGTCATTTACATTTCTGTTTATGAGCTTTATTTACTCTTATGTGAAATGACTTGATATATGATTTGCATACTTCTGTGATACTTCAGTTGTGCCTTGTCTGTTGCATCATTCCATTTTCAACCACTTAAACCGCCCTACTCTTTATAATTCAATTTGGCCAAAACCGCAAAACTCCGCTGTGCATTTTATCTGAGCGGTTCTAGTGCTTTAAACCGCAATAGACCAAACTGATAAGCACTTGGTTGATTTTGAAGGGTATTTCGAAAAAGATTTTAAACCGCTATTCACCCCCCCCCCCCTCTAGCGGTTCTATACCCTTGTTGCCCTTTGGGACCAACAGGGACTCATATGGCTCATGAGGATCCTTAGCATGATAGATCTTATAGAGACGATTTCCAAATCAAAAACGGAAATTGGTTTTCATGGTAGAGACGGTAAAGAGCTTGTTCTTGGAAATGGAAAGAAGAAGTTCGCGATTCTTTGCCATGATTTTGCGAATATCCTTAATGTGAGTCATGAGAAAAGTAATGAATCTGCTGTGAGTGCGGTACTTGATAGTGCCCTTGTCCTTTGCTTTGTTGTAAGCAATGATGTTATCCCTCAGTGCATCGTAGATAATCTGACACCAATCTATGTCTTTGCACAGATAGATTGCTGCAGAGAGAATCCATTGAGTATTGTTGAAGTTATCTTGATTACCAGTCTTGCAATTGATGGAGTGACCAACCAGATGACTGATATGATACATGACTTCGTCAAATTATTTTCTGGGCACCTTGGTAACAAGATTGTGACCAATCAACCGTTTAGCCAGTGCCTTGAGCTCATCATCAGGTACGGTCGTGGCATAGACAACACCAGACTTCTTTTTGATTCCAAGAACTTCACCAATATTAACAACATCCAGAGTCATTTCAATGCCCTCTATCTCCGCATGAAGAAACTTAACCATCTTTCCCGATTTGCTTCGACCGGAGTCCTCTGTAACGGTCTCAAAAAATTGATCAACAAAGGAATGGACATGGAAGTCTTGATCAAATGTGAAGAATGGCAGAATCCCGGATCCTTCAAAGCGTTTGATGAGATTTCTTCCAATAGCATCTTCTTTCAAATCATCGACATCCATTAGAAGTCCAGGTAAAAAATGTTTAGTATCCTAAAAAAAATAAAGAAGTTAGAGGAAGAATACTAGATGTGCGGTCACTTGCCATAGGGAGCGGCAAGTGAGACGCGGTCGGCAATATGCTGTCGGCAAAGTGAACAGACAAGGTAGGTTGAAAATGAAAGTTTGTGTCTGAGAGTTTTGGCAAAATAATAAGTAGTCAGAAGTAGTAACTAAAGCAATAGGTAAGCAACAAACACAATTCACAGAAGTTTGAATATCTGTAAAGATCAACACACTAAACGACAAACAAAATTAATATGAACAATAAAACAATTGCAGAAAGTAAATTTGCAGAAGTAAATGACACGATGATTTGGAAAGGTTCGATCTGTTAAAAGATCTACGTCCTTTACCAAGATGGTCAGTCTTGGATTTTGAATGGAGGATATTTTGATTCTTCTTGAGTACAAATTACAAAGATGAAGTATTGAATCAACACCTACTTTCTATGAAGAACGAATCCTAGACTTAGACCAGTGTATCCTTAATGATGCAATCTATGTGATTGATCAATCGGGGTGTGTCTGTGTTAGAATCAATAGCTCTATGTAATCTGTATGATTGAGACCCTAATGAATCTTTAAGTGTTGCTGGGCTTGAGATTTGATGTCTTGAAGGTTTGCTGGGGATCTTTGAAGATTTGAAGGCGAAGGCTTGAAGATTCAAATGATTCTGGAAATCTTGAGTATGATCGTCAATCACCAAGAATTTCGACAGCAATTTCTCTCTATGAATCTCAGCACACTTTCAATGAAGAAAGCAAGGACTATTTATAGCCTTGGGTGAGAGAGATAGCTGTTAGAAGAGGATGAGCTGGAGCATTCTGATTGGAGCTCACATCTTTGTCTTCTAGTTGCAGAAGTTAGTGGTCCAGATGTACTATCTTGTACGACCAAATTCAAATTTGAATTTGCAACGTTCTGCAACAAGCTTGTCTTTTCTTGGATGAGCGGTAGCTAGTCTGCGGTAGGTCTTGCGGTCACCTTGCAATAGCATGTTTCACGCGGTCACCAATAGGTGCGGTCGCCTAGTGCGGTCGCTTAGTGCGGTCGCCTAGTTGTGGTAAGCAGACTTAGCCATTTTCTTCATATTAGCAGCAGCAGCATTTCTTCAGAAATTGAGGGGCTGATCTTCTAAGCCTAGCTAAACTAAAATTGGACTGAACTACTGAAGTTGTAAAACTTCTTACAATAATACCTAAAGTCCATAAAAAGTAAAATAAGGTTATGGGATCAATCAAATCTAGGTAATAGGAGTGGTTTATAAATATTCATACCAAACAAAAAGATTACCATTTTGGGGAGTCTCAAGTGAAGTGGGACGGAGCGAAATGAAAATATGTCTCAAGTGAGGTGGGACGGAGGGGGTATATGTTTCTTTTTGTTTATTAATCAATAGTCGTAATATTTAATACTATAGTGATTATATTTTCTGAATTGAGACCTTAATTTCGTCGTATAATTTGACGGTACTTCGGTTTTTTGGGGGTTTTATCTCGATTTATAATCAATATTAAGTTTATGTTTGGGTTTGATCGTGTCAATGTCGTGAGTTAAGAAAGTTTGAAAATAAATAAACTTCAAATGATTAATAAATTGTAGAACCGGACCAGACCAAACCGGTAGAACCAAAACCAGTGTGTTGGTTCTCAGAAGTATTGGTTTGGTTCCGGTTCTAAATTTTTAGAGAACTAGAGTATTGGTTCCGGTTCTGGTTCTATGATTTTTTTGTCAAAAAAATGGACCAGACCGGACCATAATCACCCCAAGTATCCTAACAAAACCCTTCATAACAACCCGAGACAAGCTCATTGTTAGAGACAATATTAAAAGAGTTAATGGAGAGATACCTGCATTAAGACTGCGATAGCGATAATGGTGATAGTAAAGCGTTGAATTCAATATGAAGATTCTTCTATAAGTGCCTGCGTCGATGAAAATATTAAAATGTTGGCAAAGCTTCCATGGTGTGAGAGGAACTCCCATGGGGTCTATCATTGATGACATTGAAAAATGGCAAACAGATCAAATGTTGCTCTTATATTATAATGACGCAAAGGCAAGTTCTATATCCAACACTTAATGTAGGGCAGGCAAGAGAAAGAGTGACTAAAAAGGCAAATCCAACAAAAGCAAAATCTATAATTTCATAAATCCAACCTAATATTCTGTTACAAAAAATGCCCTGATATAGGCATCTATGTACTCCATCCCCCACAAAAGATGTACTAAAATGCATATAAGCCCTAGTAAAAAGGATTAATACAAACAATCTCCTAACTACTAATAATGCTAATAAGCTATTACCACAACGGTCTGATCTGATTGTTCCCTCACACGCACACCATGAATCGGCACTTCACACGTAATCTAATATACATCTCCATCAACATTAGCCACACATTTACATTTACCTTTCATTGCACCCAGCTTTCTCTTCAAGCAGACAATTACAACGAATATATTGCCTACAGGCTTCCTGAACATCAAAATCTGCAATATTTGCATTGAAATAACTCACAACGAGTTCGCCTGTTTCAAGAGATGATGCTTATATACCAGAAAGCTCATCGGACGCATTGTTTCTTGAGGCTGTGAGTGTCCCCTCCCTGTTATTGATCTCGTCAACAGAAATTTGAAATCGCTACCCTGAGAAACCTGCCCACCTTCTGCACCTTGTTCATCATCTTCACAACCATCAAGGTTTCCTATAGACGTAGATGACATCCCATCCACAATATCACAACTTTTCCCCATTTTTAGTGAAATTACTCTTTTTATATGTTTCGTTTTGCTTTTTCCATGTTGTAACAAATCCACCTCTTGCTCCATAAGATGAATAATATCACCATCATGGGCACCAGCAGGAATCATGCCGCATGATTGAGGAACAGGTTCTCGAACTTTGACTTCCATATTTTCAAATGCCTGTCCACTGGAAGGATCCAACGGATACATATCACTTTTCTCTGACTCTGAGTTGTCATGCCTTCTGTCACGGTATGGGTGTTTGTTATCGACTTCAAAGGAACTATCATCTACGCTTCTTTCGGAAAGATCATCAATCATTAGATGATTGCGGATCGATGTTCCAAGTTCAGTGGAATCATCGTCACTATCGCTGGTATCACTTTCAGAAGATGCAACTGAATAGGAACCTGCAGATAGCTGCAGAAATTCCTCCTCCAAGTTTTGGCGACGGTGCAGAATGTCCTCCTCATAGTGTGGAGGTGCCCCTGCGTGCCCTGAGGATGAGCGAGACAATATAATTTCATCAATACCAGCTAGAGTCGTTGCACTACTCTTGACGTTCACCCTCTGAACCCCTGGTAGTGCAACATCAATATCTGCATTCTGAGCTTTCGTGGGCTTAGCCTGGTTGTCATGTTGAGATTTGATATAACCCTGACTTGGATCAGTTCTCCCAATAAAGGTCAAACTCTTCTCAGTTTGACCAATGGAAATTTTGGCCGCGGTTTCATCAACTTGATCCAAGTATTGCAGCGAATCGGAATTTGTAGAATAATCATAGAACGGATTTTCAGATGTTTGAAAAGAGTCAGAGACATATGTTGATGTCTCGCCGTAATTATTCTGCTTTGCCTTGTTTCTGGAATAATTTTCTTTACCAGGATAGACAAGCCCACTATTTCTGTCTCTCTCTACAAGATCTTTAGGAGCTTGATTCATCCACTCTCTGAAATCGTCTAGCCACAATATAGAACGCTCTCTTTTCATGAATTCAATTTTATTCATCAAATCAACTACTTCAGGTGCCTCATCTGCATCAGCTTTCTCATGTTTGCTTCTAGCCTCATTGTCCAAACCTTCAACCGTGCTTTGCTCTTCACTTGCAACACAAGCCAGACGACTTGCTTTCTTCTGCAAGATAAGAAAAAGGCATATCATAAGACCATAGTTAAGCAAAATTTAGACAGGAAAGATAATCTTAGAGATATTTAGAAAGTATAGAGAGTAGCATATTGTTGACAAATTTTGGAATTACAGCACAAGACCATTCAAGTTATTTCAACAATCACCAGTAACCTACCCTTTTGGCTTTGATAGTACCCTCAAATTCAGCCTCATCCCTCGCTGGAGAATAAAACCCAAAGCTAGCAGGTTGTTTCTGCCGGTTGGCAATGATAAATTGTCGCTTCCAGAATTCCCTTGTGGAGATATATTCTTCATCCAACTTCAGCTAATGCATTATATAGGAACACGGGAAAATGTAAGATTAAAATTATGTAAACGTAAATCATATGGAATGATTGTCTGCTAAACGCCACTCAATTTAAAAATAACTAAAACCAAAGAGAGAATAAGTCCTGTAATTACTTTATATGGATCAGAAGTAAAGCTGAAAACTTGTGCTCGATACCAACTGGCACAACACACAGGATTTCCTTCCAACCACAAGCTACACAGAGATGGAAGACCAGCAAGAACTTCTAGCTCCAAAAAGTTGGAAATAATATTGAAGGAAAGATCAAGCCCCTCTAGTGATTTTAGATTCTCTATTCCACGCAGCGTAACAAGTGCGTTGTTCCTCAAAACAAGTTTCACAATTTTACAGGAGACCTGCATAGCACATAGGACTAACAAATAAACCCCAAAACTAACTAATACATCTGAAACATGCTGTTTAAGCAAGCAATACTTGGAGTATGAGCACATCAACATAGAGGTAAGATTCAGATCAAGAACTGCAGATGCAAAGCATTCTAAGGACATAAATATAATGTTTTATGTATATATACAGACAGAGAGAGAGAGAGAGAGAGAGATTATGGCACTTCCAACACCTGATTGTACAGCAGCATACAAAGGCATATGACAGTGTACTTGTCATTATCATGTTACCTCGTAGTCATATAATAAACCTGGACTCTGCATAGCTAATTTTAGCATATGATAAACAAACAAATGGTGGCATCTAAGTTGCAGCCTCACCGGGGTCTATTTGTCAGAGATAACCAGATTGAGCCTTTTATATACTCCCTCCGTCCCATTTATATTGGCCACGTTTGACTTTTTTGGTCAACACAAGCGAACTTTGACCAAACATTAATGTCTATCCAATTGTCCGAATGAAATTCTAAAAAATGTTAATGATAGATCACTTAATAATTTATCAATAGCAACTTTTAAAGTTTCAATAGGATGATCGGATTCACATTATTGGTTGGTCAAAGTTCACATGTGTTGACAAAAAAAATCAAAAGTAGCCAATATAAATGGGACGGAGGGAGTAGCACTTTCACTTTTCTTCTCACCAAAAAGAAAAGGAAAAAACTATCTATATATCAAGTGTTGAAGGAACTTCTAGTAGAGCTTGAATCGTGATTATTCAGTTGTGGGCTCACACAAGAACAGAATGCAAACAATATTAACTTGTCGGGACTTGAGGTTAGTCGCATTTTAGTTAGGTAAGTTTTACACGCTATTTCAATTGGTTATCGAGTTTGTTTTCGTTGCAATCCGGTTTCTAGGATTTTTAAAGTGGTCAATGTGGTACAAAAAATAACGAGTCGTTAGTTTTTCACATAAATCATGTTATGTGTTGTTGCTACAATGGAGTTTCCATAAATGAAAATTCAAAATTCCACATTAATTCCACAGATCCAAAAAAACAAAATAAAACAACAGGGGAATCGTGTCAATAAAATATGTTGTGGAAGTTGATTTTGATCTCGCTTTTTACATTCTTCATTGAAGATCTAGAGATGTCATCCCAGTAGAAATGGAAGTGGCTGAGCTTCTCTTTGCGGAGCTCGAGGGATTTGGGGTTTAGGGGTGTTATGTAGTGTAGTCGTCTGTGCCAATGGTTGGGATTGTGAAGAGGGAAATGAAGAGAGTAAAGGTTTGGTGGGGTACGCGAGGAAGGCGGTACAAACCGGGGAGGAAAGAAAAGTGGGGGTGGGAGAAAGGGAGCTGGGGGTGGAGAGGGAGGTTGTTATGGTTGTGGGTTTAATTTTTTTTATTTATTTATTTTTTTTTTTTTTTTTTTTGTGCCCCTTAAATGTCATGTGCAAATCTCACGCCCTTCGAAAAGACCATTATCCACCTAAAATGTCATGCACGTGGCACATGACATTGACTTCTTAGTTTTCTAGCAGTCCATCCATTTTGTACCACTTTAAGAAACCTAAGAATCGGATTGTAATGAAAATAAACACGATAACCAATTAAAATGTGTAAAACTCAAGTAACTAGCATGCAATTAACCCTTGAGACATGAGACCATCCCTGGCTTATATGGCTGGATGATGTTTGTCTCAATAAAAACTATCACACGAGATAGGGTCAACGGATAAAAGAGCTAAAATTAAATTCAGCTCAGAACTTTGTAGCATTTTTTTTTTTTTGCCAATATTGAACATGTTCCTCTTCCTGACTCATTCTATTTAGACTAACGCAATGAAACATCCTAAAATGTGATCAAATCTAACGGCTAATCCTGATTTTGTAAATTCTCCGTGATGCCTAAATTGGTCCTTAGCAATAGCACGTGAGCAATATGAACAAATATAGTCGCAAACTTAAGAAATTATACGTTATTTTCATTTCTCAACTTCAGATTTAATTACATCAAAAAGAATCCTGTACATCATACTATTCACTAAGCACAATCTGCATTAGGTAGTTAATATTAGAAACTTCCTTGGCAGCAAGGCGGACTGTTGTTCATGTGTAAGTAACAAGGATGAGACTCTGGTAGTTAAATTGAGTTTGATTTCCATGACTATCTCTGTGTAACATTTACTGCTTATAGTCTGAGTACTATAATGTAGAGATCCAGGCATGGAAACTAATAGAAAATAAATAATAGATAGTTTCACATCATGAACGTTTAATAACTGGAAAACACCCCTCCCATTTCATTATTCTTAATCTGGCGTTTTGAGGACAATATACCATATTTAAAATGCTATGTAATCAAGCCATAATCATTAAGCACCAATTCGAGGAAAAAGTAAATCCAGTAAGCCATACCTGCCTAAATGCCACAATTGATTTCAAGTGATTGAATCCAAGGTCAAGGTGCTTCAGTTTGACGCACCTACGAATATTATCCACTTTTGTAAACTTGTTTCTACTCAGATCAAGCGTTTCAAGAGCAGGAAGGAGTTGCAATGATTCATCCATCAAAACCAAGCCATTACAAGCGCAAGAAACGAACGACAATTGGTTCCATGCAGGAGAGTCCTTAATATCAGCAATTCTACTAGCAAAAACATGTCGAAGCGCATCCTGAATCAATTGAAAAGCAACAAACGCAAAGGACCTAATCAACACTTTAATTCACATAATGAGTGCATTTTGAGGTATCACCACAGGAAAAACAGAGCAGTAATCTGTATAATTCATATACTCCCTCCGTCCCAAAATGATCTTCACGTTTGACTATTCAAAATTTTTAAGGATATGAACACTTGCTTCACTAGCCATGTTTAGTTTATACACTTTTAAGCCTAAATCGTAGAAATGTGAAGAACTTTTTGGGACAATGAAAAATGGCAAATGAGAAGATCATTTTGGGACGGATGGAGTACTTAGTAAAGGAGAAAAAGAAATATAAAGCTCACAGTTGAATTATGACAGATGATCTTCTCCAAAGTATGCCTCAACTCAAGCAGTCCTCTAGCAGCAGAAGTAGACAGATCACATCCACGGAGCTCCAAGACCTTCAATCGACCAAACGGCAGCAAAGACAAAGGCGTCGGGTCTCTAACCGTCGGCGGTAACACAGAAATGACCTTGAGAGACGGCAGCGGTCGCAAAATTCGCCGTAACTGCTCAAGAGCACGGTGATCTCCAAGGTCAGAGACATACGCACGTAAATAATCAACCGGAGCTCCGGCGAGGAGGCTTTCCAACTCAGCTAGGGCTTCAAGCCTAGATTGGACATAGTGAAGGCCAACCGGATTAAGCTTCAAAACTAACGTACCTTCAATCAAAGGTCCGGCTTGCTTCTCAACGAACTTGACCAGAGATTCGAGATACCGATCTCCGGTCACAATTGCCATCTCGTACGCCTTGATTCGTTCAGGTTTTAGAAATTCAATAATTAGGGATATTGGAGGAAAGGGGGTTTGGGGGGAATTGAAGTGAGAGAAGCGGCCATGGCCATGACTGTAAGGAGAAAATTGTCGATTATCTTGAACGTGTTAAAAAATACTCCAATGCAAGGGTGGGGAAGGTTAATGATTGCGTCTGGCCAGCAGGATCCGGGGGCTGGAGGACTGACAGCACAGCAGCATAGCGGGCATCACTATCGATGGATAGACATAGACATGTTTAATGAGGTTTGTTCCGAATTTCTCTTATATTAATGGAAAAATTGCAAAAATTAAAAAAAAAAAAAAAAAAAAAGGGCATTTATCATATAGTCCCTCAACATAACCTTATTTACCTTTTAAGACAAGTTATATTTTGACTAACCATATAGTCCCTTACATCTTCCTCAACATTTTACTAACTACACCCTCTCAACATTTTACTTTCACCCCAACCACTATCACCTCAGGCTTCCTCACCACCATTTCCAGTCAACAACTCTGGCGACCACCAACTCCGGCGACCACTCCGGCGCAATAAAAAATAATTAAAAAAAAATAGCTTTAGTGTTATTCCAGCGACCAAACAGTTGAGAACTTATCAGTAAGTTCTCAGTTGTCAACTAAACTACAAAGAACACGAACAACTCCGCGACCAAACAACTGAGAACTTATCAGTAAGATCTCAGTTGTCAACTAAACTACTAAGAACATGACCAACTCCGGCGACCAAACAATTGAGAACTTATCAGTAATTTCTCAGTTGTCAACTAAACTAGTAATAATACGATCAAACTTCGACGACCAAACAACTGAGAACTAATCAGTAAGTTCTCAGTTGTCAACTAAACTTCTAATAACACGATCAAGTCGAGCGACCAAAACAACTGAGAACTTATCAGTAAGTTCTCATATGTTAACTATACTAATAAGAACACGATCAACTCCAACGACCAACTCCGGCGACTAAACAACTGAGTAAGTTCTCAGTTGTAAACTATACTATTAAGAAGATGACCAACTCCAGTGACCAAGCAACTAAGAAATTATTAGTAAATTCTTTGTTGTCAAATAAACTACTAAGAACACGTTCAACTCTGCCGACTAAACAACTGAGAACTTGTCAGTAAGCTTTTGTTATCAACTAAACTATTAAGAACACGAACAACTCCGGCGACTAAACAATTGAGAACTTATCAGAAAGTACTCAGTTGTAAACTAAACTACTAAAGAACACAATCAACTTTGACGACCACCAACTCCGACGACCAAACAACTGAGAACTTATTTGTAAGTTCTCAGTTGTCAACTAAACTACTGAGTACACAAAAAACTCCAGCGACCAAACAACTGAGAACTTATTAGTAAGTTCTCAGTTGTCAACTAAAAACACGATCAATTCCGACGACCATTTTCGGCGACCAAACAACTGAGAGCTTATTAGTAAGTTCTCTGTTGGAACTACTAAAAACACGATCAACTCTAGCGACCAAACAACTGCTAACGTATCAATAAGTCTCAATTGTCGACTACCAACAACACAATCAACTCAGGCAACAATCAGCGGCGACCTTGTTTTGGTTTGTAGATAAGTTCTTAGTTTTTAGGTGAGTGAGCTCACCTACGATTATTAACTACCCTTTTGTTAAAAAAATAAATGTTTAGAAAATGTTTAATTAAAAAATAAACCATTGATCAATTATAAAATTAAAAAAAAAATAGACATTCATGTTTGGATTATTTGAAAAATATTTAATTTTACTCTTAGGAATTAAAATTTTCTGGTCAAAAAAATAAAGTAAAATAAAAAAAGTTAGATGTTAATGCTGGGACGGAAGGAGTAATACCATATCGACAATCAAATACAAAGTTGTCAGTTTCTTATTCGATTGTTACATCTTATTCGAATGCTACATTTTACTCCCTCCGTCCCAAAATGATTTTTATGTTTGAATATTCAAACTTTTTAAGGATGTAAACACTTGCTTCACTAGCCATTTTGTGTTTATGCACATTTAAGCTTAAATTGTAGAAATGAGAAGAATTTGTTGGGACAATGAAAAATGACAAATGAAAAGATTATTTTAGGACAGAGGGATTATTTATTTTAAAAAGAAATTCTCAATCATTAATAAAAATAAAGTACAATACTAAACATTAGTTGTATCCCAAATCCCAATATAACCCTGGGTTGACCGTTGGTTTCCCATCACCTATTCACAAACCTCAAAGGCCATTCCCCCATCTTATCACTTACAGTAAGTTTCATCATGTAAGTTTCATCATGTAAGTTTTTATAGATTTTAGAAGAGTAGGCTCCATATTTTTCAACTTTTCAACTATGACCGTTCAACATCAGAAGCTCTGTTAGCAATCGCCGGTAAATATGGAAAAGGATACCGGAAAAAGTCAAAAATAAATCTCACTTGGTGTAAGCCTTCAAAATCGCCGGTCAAAATGAACGGATGTCACACACATGAGCGAGGAATCTGAAGATGGAAACAGATCTGTGCGAAAATCAGAGAAAAAAATTGGATTGAAAGAATAATTACTCGCCGGAGTAAGTGGGAGGATGGCTGGGATCGGAGTTTGAAGAAAGAAAAGTAAGATCTAGCAGGATGTAGGGAGGTGAGGGGAGGTTTGGGGTGGCCGGATCTACAGAAACCTGTTTTAGGCTTAGGGGAAGGACGGAGTGGAACGGTCGGAGATTGGGGACGGGAGTGGTCGGAGGGTGAGAGTTCGTCGGAGGTTGGAGAGGGTCGCCGGAGATTAGGAGGGAATAATGTCATCGAAGGGGTCGATGGAGTTTGGTCGGAGGGGAGGGGAGCAGAAAAGGTTGTCGGAGGTATGGGAAAGGAGTCGCCGGAGAGGGGAGGGTGCCGGAGAGGTGAGGGTCACCGGAGTTGAGAGGGGAAGGTAGGAATCAGAGAGAGGAAGTAGAGAGAGAGAGAGAGAGACAAATGTCAGTGTGGGTGGGTGTCGAATGAGAGGAGTTGCGGAGGGGAGGGGGTGTCTTTATCCACCAAAGGACTATTTGGTTACCTAAAATATTTTAAAGGATTAGGACGTAAAGCGAAAATATCTTTGTCCTAAAACGTAGATTCGAAATTTTTCAGGGACTAGGAGGTAATTTTCTCTTAGAAAAATAAAAATACTATTGAGATCACGTGGATTTAATACCTAAACTCATTTTTTTCCACAATAGGTACTTGTATTAATATTTTGTTGCATCCAAAGAAACTATGGCTAACAACATCTATTTTTCTTGGTAAATGTACAGGTGACATGCGTGTGACCTAATTTTCAAAGGGTTAAATAGGAACGACACCATGAAAATATAAAACCTTATCTCCTTACATCTTTACCCACTCTCCGCCACCCTACCCATTATGAATTGACGAAGGAACTTGAGCCAACTCCTTTCGCCGCCCGTATTACGTTCTCTTCCGACTTTTTCAGCAACCCGCGATGCACTCCTCTTCCCGTCGTCTCTCGCTGCGCAGCAACAGAACTTGCTCAGTCTCCGGCCCGCTAACATCACTATCTTATTCGGCAATTTCAAAAACCGAGATTACCCTAATTGTATTTTATTTGATCTAGAGAAATAGTGGGATTGATTGAATTTTCTTGTTCAATCATAATCATTAAAACCGTGAAGAGATTATTGTTAACAGATTTAAAGAAGAAGAAACTCATATTGAAATGGGTTTCTAATAAATGGTACATCCGATTTTGAAATTCCAGATTTGATATCAAAACTCTCTCTCCTCTCTTTGTTACATCCGCCATTGTTGATGCCATTGCCAGAAAGAGAGGTTTTTCTGTAGATTATGTCAGAGAGATATTGCCATTATTGCTCCTGTGTTTCTGAGCTTGGTTTGAGTGAGAGTGGAGAGAGAGAAGAAGGAGGAGGGGTATGGATTGTAAATTAATTTTTCACTTTATGCCCCTTGTAAATTAGTTTGTTTAACCTTTTACTTTTTTAATGTTACACTTATAACCTTTTTTGTTTAAGATTT
The DNA here is from genome assembly GCA_026119855.1 of Campanula takesimana. NCBI lineage: Eukaryota > Viridiplantae > Streptophyta > Magnoliopsida > Asterales > Campanulaceae > Campanula > Campanula takesimana. The sequence continues at coordinate 308,670 of JAOWBW010000392.1, read as the reverse complement.
TGATTTGAATTGATTTTCTTATTTTACCCTTGAAAGTTAGATCACATACACAACACGTGCTCATTTAACGGAAAAAAATAGATGTCGTTAGCTCCAGGTACCTCGGGTGCAACAAAAAAATTAGTATAGGTACCTCCAATGAAAAAAAAAATGAGTTTAGGTATCAAATCTACAGAACTTTAATAGTTGGGGGGGGGGTACTATTTTTGCAATTTTTCCTATTTTTTATTATTGCAATGCTTGAGATGCTTAGTTGGACACTTATTGACGATCAAATGCTTTTATGTGTTATGTTCTCAAAGCCAAATATTTTCGATGTGGGGATTTTCTAAATGCCGGTGTTAGACATTGTCTAAGTTGTGCTTGTGGAAGCATTTTCGCATCTCAAGTCATTGTCTGTAAGGTCGTTCGATGGAGATTTATTTTCAGCAATATCAGTAACAAATTAATGTTTCAGCACGGTGATCTTTGAAGTTGATAAGGCTATGGTGTCATATTCTATTTTAATGAGCTAGATGAATTTGGAAGTACAACTTGGACAATGCCTAACACCGGCATTTAGAAATCCCTAATCGGAAAATATTTGAGACGAGCCAAGGTAATCTTTGAAGTTGATAAGGCTATGGTGTCATATTCTATTATCAGTAACAAATGTTTCGGCAGGGGGATCTTTGTAAAGTATTGTTTTCTTTCAACTCTTCCTTTTTATCATGTTTGTAAAAAAAATGCGGTTGATTGTATTTAAGACGAGAATCCGATTGTTGTGGAGTGCCTCCATAGTATTTTATAATACAAGTATGTATTGTTTTCTAAAAATATAATTTTAAAAAATATATATATATCACAACATTAAAAAATTGATCAAAACTTCAGTGACCAATGTGTTTAACTTATATTTACTCCAATCCCACAATCTTTTGCCTGCAATTGGATATAAACCCTCAACTTTATATACTTTGTTATGTTCCTTTTATCGCTAAAGAATTTCTCAATGAAGGACATAAACCGAGGTGAGTACTTGGATCTAGGGGTGGAAATGGTTCGGTTTAGCTCGGTTTGGGGTAATTTAGAGGTCAAACCGATATATGTCGGTTTAGAGAAATCCCAAACCGAGATGAACCACAAAAAAGTCCAAACCGAGCTGAGCTAAACCATAATGGTCTGGTTCGGCTCGATTTGAACCGCGGTCTGATTTCGCAGTTCAAACTGTGGCTTGAACCGCGGTTTGAACATAACACCTTTTACATACCATACTTTTTTATGCCTTAGAAAAGGCTAGTCATTTACTCCCTCCGTCCCAGTCATTTACTCCCGCCGTCTCAAAATGATTTTATACTTTTTTCTTTCGCAATAATAGAGAAAAATGCATGAAGATCATTTTGAGATGGAGGGAATACATGAATATGCCTTAGAAAATGCCAAAGTCATTTGCTCCTTCCGTCCCAAAGTGGCATTCATAATTTTTTCCTTGGCAATAATAGGAAAAAAGTATGAAGATCATTTTAGGACGGAGGGAGTACATGAATATGCCTTAGAAAAGGCCACAGTACTTACTAAGATAATCTTAACATGTTGAAACTGATTTGTATGTTCAACGGTTTGGCTCCACGGTTCAGCTCAACCGTTCGGTTTCGCAGTTCGTCCTTCTCAAAATTAAAGATGAAATTCTTAGAGTACTTCGCCACCGCTGGAGCAAGAAAGAAAAGACTTTCCAATTTAGCAAACATGGTGCAAGGCAAGAATGAGTCGACCATGAATTTTTAGAACAGGTTTAGAGATCTGGCCGACTCCATTGAGGAACGACTTACCGATAGAGAAATAATAGTGTGCTTCACCAATGGGCAAAGATCTGACGCCCTTACTTATGAGTTTTCGGTAAGAGAGCCTAGAACAAAGGCCGACCTACATCATGTGTCTCATGATACAGCAATTGCCAAAGAAAAGAAAAAATTAAGGTCTGATAGAGGGGATAGAGACCGAGATAATGTAAGCAAGCCTGCCACGGGCAACTCGACTCAAGGGATCAATGGAGGAGGAAACAAGGGGAAGAACAGAACGAGAGGCACCAAAAAAGCCGAGATCTTCACTCCCCTTACTAAACCAATCTCAGAGATACTCAACTTGGTAGACCTTCCTAATCCTAAGCCCATCCGAGAAAATCCTAAGTATCCAAAAGACGCTAGCAAGTATTGTGCCTATCACAAAGACAATGGACATGAGACCGAGATTTGTTACTCCTTTAAATAAGATGATACAAAAATATATTTATGAGGGAAAGTTGGATCGCTATGTGTAGATACCTTGATCTCGCACCCCTAAAAACCCACCTTGAATCGGTCTAAACCCGAAAATTGACCTAAAACCCTCGATTTGGCTGTGCGGGACTGCCGTGAGCCTTATCGGTGCATCGAATGGATAAACGGACTTCAAATTCATGATCAGAGCGAAAAAACGAGCAAACAGGCAAAAATTTCGTTTTTCGAGGTGCGGGACCGGAAACGGGGCCCGCAACCCCCCGAACTGCTCGCTGTTATTCATTCTGTGCATTAAAAATATATTATTACCTTTCCTTGCTAATTGACATATTTCAGATATACCGGCGTGACCACAAAATTATTCCAAGCAACTTTCATGTTGGGCCCGCGGACAACCGGGACACCGGAGCGCGCACGACGGAGCGGAAAGCCAGAGCCGGAAAGATGGTTATCCAAATTGAAAAATATCTCAAAATATCTTATCAACTGGTCAAGAAGAGCAAAAAATATATTATTGTCGTTCCTTGCTCATAAAAATATTTCAGATATACCGGCCTGACCAGAAAAATATTCCGAGCAACTTTCATGTTGGACTCGCGGACAACCGGGACACCGGAGGCACGCACAACGGAGCAGTTACGGAGCAAAAAGCCGGAGCCGGAAAGATGGTTATCCAAATTGGAAAATATCTCAAAATATCTTATCAATTGGTCAAGAATAGGAAAAAATATATTATTGTCGTTCCTTGCTCATAAAAATATTTCAGATATACCGGCCTGACCAGAAAAATATTCCGAGCAACTTTCATGTTGGACTCGCGGACAACCGGGACACCGGAGATGCGCACAACGGAGCAGTTGCGGAGCGGAAAGCCGGAACAGAGATAAGGAAGATGACTTTAAGCCTTAGTCAAGAAGGATAGATGATGAATCAACCAATTTACAACCTCCCCCCTCCAAGTTACAACCAATTTACCACCTCCCTCCTCCTATATACACCACTCTCATCCATTTCAAAAAGAGAGACAAAAACAAAAAGAAAAAAAAAACCCTACCATAAATCACCACACCACCACTCATACACCACCCCTACACCACCCATAAATCACCAAACAAACCACAAAAAACACATCAAAGCCAAAACTTTGATCAAACACAAAGCAAAAAGAAAAGAAAAAGTCTTCCCTTGGTTGACAAAGGGAGCACCCATAATCTCAAAAGCTAGGTAAAACTGTATGTAAACCTTGGCTCTTTAGATATGTAAGCAATATTGGGAGTGGTTTGGAACCTAGTCAAATAATGACTAGGTTTCCTTCATCTTCCATGTTTTTTTAGCTTTGTAAAGCTTTGTTTATGTATATAAATGATGATCATGTGATGCTAATACCCAGTTTATTATGTTTATATATGTTCATAATAGTCATAATATTCATATGCTTTAATTTGTGTATGAAAATCTTCATGTTTCTCTCAAAGGGCGTAAATCTACCCTCTTTGGCTTTCCTTCATGATCATGCATGTGAAAATCATTATTTGTTGAGAAATAGCTCTTGGATAATGTTGTTAACATGTTAAATATCAAAGTCCTTGAGTTTCATGCCTTGGTTTGAAGATATAGTAGTGTTTTGAGGTCTATAATCATGCCTCATATAATCAGTTTTTACTTTCTTTATAGAGTCTTGATTTTGATGAGCTTGTAAATCCATCTTAGAGTGGTTTTATGGTTTAGGTCAAAGAACAAAAGTTGTTCATAACATGTTGAAATATATGATCCTAAAGTTTAATGTTCAGATTCCATGCGTAGATCATATTTTCATGCATAAATTTGGGTCTCAGTGATTCTGAGTTGTTTATTCACTGTGGTACCTTGCTGTGTTCTTGGGCTTCAAACTTGATGAAAAATAATTTTCTGGACAAAGATAAAAACATGGATTTTGTTCTACACGAACTAAGGATGATTATAATATTGTTTATACATTTTTTGGATTATTGGAAGCGCTCCTTTCAAACATATGTTTTAAACTCAAAAATTCAGATTCTGAACTTCCAGTTTCTGACATTGAAATGTCAGAAACCTTTTGAACCACTAAAACTCATCCTATGAACTCCAAATTTTGGTATCTTCATTTTTTATGAGTGTTATTCAACTTTTGTTCTTTGGGTTTTGTCATATTCCCAAGATAAGATGGTGAAAATTGGTGATAAACATGCTAAGGTTTCTGTTTGCCTTTTCTGGGCTGAATTTTGTGATCAACTTTATTGTATGTGTTTGGGGCCTAAACTTGGTCCAAAAAGTCTACAAAAACTCCCTTGTGATACCTAGTATTCAGGGATTAACCCCCAATTTTTAGTTTTGGAATCGGATTGATTTTAGGACAGGTACGACGGCTCGGGGACGGAAAGTGTCACCGAAATCAACAAAAACACCGTCGAGGATATTTATTATTATTTGTGGGATTTGTCTCCCCTATTTTTTGTATATGTGTAATTGTGTAATCTCCCCTCCCGTGGATGTATTATTGCTTGATATGATCAAAACCATTGAAAACCAATCGGGGAATCCACTCAAACCGAGTTCCCGGTTGTGAATAAAAATGAAACTTCCTAGAATAGGAAGACCTCCATATATATTTCATCACCATTTTTTGGTAGGGCATAAAATCCAAATTAAAAGGCATAAAATTGAATATAAGTGGTATGCATATAGAGACCATCACGGGCGAGAAGAGTGCCTAACCCCTTCTCTTCTCGTAACTTAGCCCCCGAACCCATTTTCTCAAAAAAGGTTTTTTCTTCATTTTTCCTAAAATCAAAATGAGGTGGCGACTCTTGCAATCAAATCACAGCATCAAGAGGAAACCATTGTGTGAGAACCGAGCGCATTTCCAAAATCGCACCAGCACGAGACGGGCGCGAACCGCTTTCACGGGCGGTCATTTCGCGGTAATCCGATCATCTCGGGCGCGGGCTCTCACAGTGGCGACTCTGCTGGGGACTTGTTTTAAAGTGGGCTAGACTCTAAATCTTTGTGTGTGCCATGCTTTATGTGCCTTACTTGGGGTGTATATATCTGTTCCCTAACCTCTGTTTTGAAGGGGAGTTTTTTCGCTTATCTTATTTGTATATATATATATATGCATTGCGTGGTGAGTGATTCCCCAAAAAAGGGGTAAAACAAGTAAAAAAGGAAAAAAATGATTTTCTTGTTTTCTTTACGTGCTTTCAAAATGATTTTTCGAACTCATAGATACCTCACACACATGCACGTTTTTTGAAAAGCGTCTTAGAATCTCAAACCCGAGACGGTAAACCTGGGGCATAAGGGAGCTCACTTGACTTCCCCATAGGGTCAACGGTATACTGTTTCCCCCTTAGCAGCGCCTACGGTCGCTGTGATGGGTGTAAGCCAAGCTTCAAAAGCCGAAATGTGATGTCCATATTCTTTCGAAAATAACACGTCACAGACTTCATGTCGGTTTTTGTCTAAACAATTTTACTTCAATCCTATGAGTTCCCAAAAGGTTATAATCGACCTCAATTGTGGATATCATGTTGAAATTCTTGGATTGAATTGAAATTGTCAAGACCCTCACATAGACCGTAACCGAATGGTGGATCCCAGAAAGAGTATAGGCCCTTCGTCAGGGGCTCGGACGGCCAATAGTACAGTACAGGTGAAAAACGTTGGTCCTATACTTTGGAGATGGTATCCACTATTCCAAGATTCATGCAAAAACATGTCAAAATAAAGCAAGTGCTTATCCGGCATTCTAGGATTGATTTCGATTTTTGAACTTCTTTTGAATCAAACTCGGAAAATATCGATCATTTTCACTCTCTAATCAGCCCTAAACACCATCCCTTTCAGATACTCTAAGCCTGGCATCTACTTGGAAAGGGGGAGCTAGAAACAGTAAGGGGAGGTTGATCCGAGTTGCCGAGACAGTGCCTGTAACCGAAGAAGCTATTGCAATGGCCCAGGAAGGAAATGAGGAAGCCTATGTGCCGCCACCAGGTCTTCAAGCATGGTTGGAGCAGAATGTGTTGGGTCAGATGAGGATTCAGCAAGATGAGCTACTTGCTACACTTGTGCAGATGCAGAATCAGAATAGTAATGGGGCTCCCAATGGCAACCCCAACAGAAATCCCAATGGCGATCCGAACGTTAATCAGACCGGAAATGGGGTTCCCAATCCTAATCCCAATGGCAATACAGGTCCCAATGGAAGTGGCATCCCTACCATCAACTTGAATCCTATTGGTAGCAACACCATCGGCCAGAGTCATCACCAGAACATCCCTCCTCAGGGTAATGTGGCTCATCCAGACTTCAGTGGCACTCACCAGCCCTTCATCCCGAATCCAGCAAATTTTGCTGTGCATCCGTCTCAGTATCCGCCTGATCATATTGCCTTTGCTCAGTATATGCAGACTCTGTATCCGAATCAGCAGCCCAACGCTTATGGTGCGTTTGCTAGCGGTGCCTCTCAGATTAATCAAGGAACTTCCCAAGGGCAAGATCCTAACCTAGTCCGCAAAATGGAAGCGTTCTACAAGGGTGTCCCATATGTAACCCTTACTAAAGCTGAGATTGAAATGAGTGAAATGAAAGAAATGTTGAGAAAGGTCATGAATAAAGGGGAGTTTTCTGCAGATTCCTTGAAATTATCTCCATTTGCTGTTCTGCCTCCTAAATTCAAAATGCCCGATGTGGAGAAATTTGACGGTACAGGTTGTCCAATGGCCCACCTGAAATCTTACGCTCATGAAATGCAGTCTCGTGGGGCTAATGTTGGTGCGATGGCCTCCAACTTCCATCTGACTTTGGTAGGAGCCGCTAAGCAGTGGTTTATGACTGTGGATGCCAATCTGGTTGATAATTGGGGGAAGCTCGTGGATGAATTCCAGAAGCGATACAAAGATAACTCCAACTGGGAGAAGAGCCGTCGTGACCTCGATTCGTGTGCTCAGCGTGAGAAGGAATCCTTTTCTGAATTTGCAAGTAGGTGGAGGAAGAAAGTTGCTCAAACTCTGGAGAGGCCTGACAGTGCCGAGCAAACTCGTATTTTCCTTAAGAATCTTCAGCCGGTGTATGCAGATAAGATGAAATATCTTCCGTTTCCAGATTTTGCTTCTATTCTTGATGTGGGTTCTCGTATTGACGAAGATGTCCGAACTGGGGTGATCAAGCTAGATTCTTCTCCTGGCTCCTACAGATTCCGATCCGCTGCTAAAGCCCCGGCACAAGTTGTGAACAATGTTGCCATGACCCCTGCTCCTTTTTGGAACAGCAATGTGGGACCAAGCCGAAGCAGCTACAATAGGGCACCTCCGTGTTATAATCAAGACGGGTCTGTGAACTCTGTCACCGATCAGCGAAGGAATGGTGGAAATCAGAGAGATCGCCATTTTGATAAATTCAGCGCTCCATTGTCTACTATCTTTCAAGGATTGGTCGCCGAAGGAGTACTAAAGCCGATAGAAGGATACCGCCCACCTAATCCGCCTCCTATGAATTGGGATACAAGTAAATATTGTGCATACCACGTATCACCTGGTCATGCGACAAATGAATGTTGGAGTTTGAGACACACTCTGCAAGACATGATAGACGATGGACTCATTCAGAAGCCGCCCCAGCCAAATGTGGTGACTAATCCCTTGCCAGGGATCCATGTGATCGAGTTTGAAGGAAACTACTCAAGGACTAGTTTCATTATTCCGAAAAAAGCTTTGAATTACACTGTAACTCCTGTTATCTCCGAAGATTTTGAATGCCATATGATCTCTTGGGATTCGATTTTGTCTAGTGATAAAGCTGTTAAGGAGCAAAAGGCCCCTGTCAAAAAGGCCACTTGGGTTGGCGGAAATGTGAATCACCTCACTCGCTCGGGAAGAGCCTATCAGCCTCCAAATACCGAGGCAAGTGAATTGGGAAAGGATAAAGAAGAAGTCCCCGCTCAGAAAGAGAAGGTCGCTGAGAACCCGGTCTTGACCCAGTTAAAGAAAACCCAGGCTAATATATCCATTTAGGGTTTGCTCTCGTCTTCACAGGAGCACCGAGACGTGTTGGTTAAAGCTCTTGCTCAAGCTGTCATCCCGATCGAGACTTATCCCAATGACCTTGTCCACATGATCGGCAACATTCATTTTGGGAATATCATCACTTTTACCGATCTCGATGCACCAAAAATTGGTCTTAATCATGTCGAGGCTCTGCACATCACAGTTGGGGTCGGAGGTGAGCACTTAGCTCGTGTTTTGATCGATAATGGCTCCTCAGTAAATGTATGCCCCGTGCATGTCTTGCAGATTTGGGAATCAAGATAACTGATTTGGCCCCATCTTCTCAAGTGGTTCGTGCTTACGATAGCACCAGTCGCTGTGTTCTGGGTGTTGTCCTTCTCACTCTCACCATTGGCCCTCTTGTCATGCCGATTGAATTTCAAGTGATTGATATCAAGTCCTCATTCAGTCTACTCTTGGGACGCCCTTGGATCCATAGAGTAAGAGGGGTAGCTTCCTCCTACCATCAGTGCATCAAGTTCATCCACGACAATCATGTAGTGGTAGTTCATGCCCAAGATGATACGCAAGTTCATGACCTCCCGATTTTGGGAATTGAGCACAAAGATACTGGCATCTTCTTGAGTGGTTTTGAAGTGATCCCACAAGCTCGGATCCATGCTATTGAATATGTCAAGGAGACCGATCTAATTGGTAGAAAGCGGACCAGGTATGGAGACGCAATGGCCTTGAATATGGTCAAGAAGATGAAGTTCCTGCCTATGATGGGGCTTGGAAAAGAGCAACAAGGGTGTATTGAACCTATCAAGGATGATGTTCCATTTTTCTTCCTTCCTTTTGGGCTTGGCTACAAACCGACTCCTGCCGAAATCGCCGAAGTTGTACGTCAGAAAAGGGAGAGACAGACTGCTATCAAAAGTGGGAGGACCTATAAGCTCCCCCCACTCCGTCCTTATGAAAAGTCCTGGAAGGGATATTTTGTTTGCAAAGTTGAAGATGTCGCGTATGTTATGCCTTTTGAGCCAGTTATTGGCATTAATGAAAAGCCTCATACTGGATGGGAAGTATTTGAGAATATCAAGATGGTCGATGAAAACTTTGATGTGGGCAGTTCCTATAAGCAACTGGACCCGATTATTCCGTGGAATATTGATGAAGAAGATGATGTCTTCGGGTTGTTTGAAGGAATTGGTCTTGAAGACAGATATGTGGTTATGATCGAAAATGGTAATGGTGAAGCTTATGACCCGGTGAAGCACCTCAAGCCGGCAGTGACACCACTTAATAACTGGTCCAGAACCACTGGCCCGCTCGCTACTACTGACACTCTGGTGGAGCAGTTTGGTTATGTTCGCCCTGATGGCCCCGCTTTTGAACCCTTTGTGCTATCTAATGTTGTTTCCGGGACTCCCGAAGAGGACCTCACTGTCGAGGACCTCGACGCGGTCGCCGAGCTTGTACTCCCCTCTTTTGTGAATGAAGTTTCCTCTATTTCCGCTTACTCCTTGGTTGCCAATTGTACACACCCCGCCTTGGACCTCTCACCCCGATTGCATACATAGTATTTTTATTTAACTTATTTTTATTAATTTCTGTAACTTCGGTTAAATTCCTAACTGATTCCGTTAGTTTTGGACTAAACTGCATAACAGAATTAATTTTAGGGTCATTCTGTCATTCTGTCATTTTTCACCCGCGGGCGCTTCCGGCACTGCCAGTGAGCCGCGCGCGCGTCCCGCCCCAAAAGCCGGACCCGCGCGCTTCCCACTTTGGCAGTAACGGATTGCACCTTATTTCCCTCCCTTTTCTTATTTACAAACATCTTTTCTTGATCACAAACAACCCTTTTTTACATCCACATTCATCCCCCCTTTTCTCATTAACTCCCAATCCCATTATTCTAGCCATCTCTTTAAAACAAAATAATTCATTTTTATTTTATTTGATTTTATTTTATTTCTTTCATTTATTATTTTATTTATCTTATTTTCTATTGGTCAATTCCATCTCACATGGATTGACCAATTTCCCTCCAACCTTTCCCTCTCTTTTTTACCTATAAAAACCATCATCTTCTACCTTGGAAAGGGACCCAATTTTTGGAGACTTGAACAAAAACTCTACACAAATCATCTCAACAATCTTTCTCTACAAAACACTACACAAAGTGTTTGCACAAGATTTTCTCTACAACAACACAATTTTCAAGTCCAAGTTTGAAGTCCTTTTTCCTAAGGTACAACATCTCTTTTCTTCTCTTATTTTATTTGTCTAGTCTTACTAGTATGCAATCTCCATAAAAAGGGATACAACCAAAAGGCCACTTCACTATTGAAGTTTGGCCAAGGTTACATCCCAACATTCCAAACTTCATTTAATTTATATTTCATTTCTTAATGTAATCATTTAGCACTAGTCCAACATGTAACTATTTAGCATTAAATTAATAAAATCATTCTTTTCCCCTTTTTCTTTACATTATAATTGTTAGCATTGTTAATAAATTGAAGGACATTTAGCATTAGAACACCAATAGTAGCAAGACCCGCATAAGCGGGGCGGAGTGGGTGTTTAAGTACTTCCCACTCCGTCACCTAACCCCCGAACCCTTCTCTCCTGAATCTCTGGTTTTGTACATAAATTAGGCTATTTCTAGGTTTTTCTTATGTTCCTTTAAAAACATAGGTGGCGACTCTAAACAATCTAAAACAAGTTAGACATCCTAGGATAATTCACGCGCTCTAGCCAAGCCGTGGTCCCCCGGGGTATCTACAGTGGCGACTCTGCTGGGGGGTATTTAGAGGGTTAAACTTGCGTTCTTCATTTTTGGTGTTCTTTTATTTTATTTTCTGGGCATTCTGATAAAAAGGGCGGGAAGCGCGCGCCTTTGGCCTTCTTGGCCTAACGCGCGCGCGTCCGACCCTTATTACCAGAATCGCCCGCCTCCTTTCTTGTCCTTCAATTCCATATTTCTGTGCTAACAAGTTTCTGCAGGGGAAAATTACATAATTTGGGACCAGGGCAATCCCCTGAGTCCGCAGTTTCTTCTAACATTCTGACAGATAACCCAGATGCGCGCGCCTCCCATATTCATTTCGAAATGCGCGCGCTTCCCACATCACTTCCCTGAGGCGCGCGCTTCTGGGCATTTTCCAGAAACAGAACAGTGCACAGAACAGAGTGGTTTTGACAGTGTGTGGGTACCGGGCCTGCACAAAACAATTTTTACTTTCTGTTTATTTTTACCGGTCACACGGGTGATTCGGGAGTTGTAAATACGTGCTTATTTGTTTCCTTTTTTTTTCTTTCTTTGAAAAAAAAAAAAATAAATAAAATATTTTGTCACTTGTTAGACCTCACACTACATGCACATATTCTTATCAACTGCTCACTATCGAGTCGCACAAGTCCAACCCCAAACCCGTCGAGGCCCGTCCTAGGAAGTTTCAAGCTCCACCAGACCTTGACTCTTTCGAAGCGGTAAACCTCAGCCCGTGGCGTAGTTCATGACTACATGCCGGGGGTGACCTTTAAGCCTCATATTCAAGCCGAGCACAAGCCACACAATTCTAGTCTAGGGTCTAACACTCCGTGACCAAGTCGGTTTTTCATGTGCCGAGATTTCCCTAAACTAATGTCTTCAAATCATACATGCCAACTTGTTGCAATGGACGAAATAAAACTCCGTCCCCAAAAGTGGTTATTTTGGACGAAAATAAAAATCCGTCCCCGCATGTATGATTTACTACATTAATTTAGTTTAATCCCGACACATGTAGGTCTCACAAGCGTGGTGGAGTCCGATGAGTATATGGGACCGTGAGAAGGTCTATATACTAGTGTGACGATTCCACTATTTTTTCTAGAAACCCCAAAAAGGACTCCGTCCTTCCGACTTTGTAAATAATAATAAAAAAAAGAGTCATTTTTCCTTATGTGGTTGAGTCTTTTTCTTTGTTTGTGGGTTAATTCATTTTATCTAAAAGGTGTTTGTGGGGCCAATCTAAGATCAACCGTGCTCTTCCAATAGGTCCAATGGCTTCCAACGGCAACAACAACAACGGTGGAAATGATTTCGTGTCCAACGAAGGGTTACTCAACATAATGAAATCAATGGGGGAACAAATGGATAGGATTGTCGAGGATGCCCGCCGTAAAGACAATTTGTGGCAAGCCCGTTTCGATATCGACAAGAGGATTCACAAAGAAGAGGTTTCCGAACTCAAGGCTCGTCTTGATTATGAAAGAAGAATTCACGAGGAAGAGGTTTCCGAACTCAAAGCCCATTTGCAAGAGCTCACCGACAGCAAAGCAAAGTTCAATGATAAAGCATGCTCAAGTGGCCCGACCCTCAAAAGCTACAAAGGTACCACCAACAACCGAGTTTTCACTCCTCTCCAAGGAGTAACCCAAGCCGAGGCATTTGAAATTTTGGTGGCAAGAGGGAAGATCAAACCTTTGGAGGGGTACAAGCCGAAGGCGATACTGAAAAATTATGCTCATGGTGAATGGTGCGGCTACCACAAGCATAGTGGCCACACTACCGAAGGGTGATTCCTTCTCCGAAACATCATCCAAGATTTGATCGACAACGGCGAATTTACCGTGGGTGAAGAGCAACTCATCAAAGAAGTGGCTTGGTTTTGAAATGGGGCTTCAACAATGGGGGATGACGACAACAATCTCCGTTTCTCTTTCTCTACCTAGAAATAGGATAAAAAAAAAGAGAGTCAAAAGTCCTCTAATGTGTGCATTAATGTTTTCTCTCGTCCTATGTTAAATGTTCGAGTCCATTGAGTCATCAAATAAAAGTCGTTCTTGTCCTTATACACTCTTCCAAGTTGTTCAATCTAATTCTTGGCAAAATAATGAAAAGATGTCTAAACAAGTTTTAGAACAAGGCCATCACTTGAACGCCTAGGGGCTAAACATCGACGCCAACATCAACGACGAAGCCAAGACAAACAAGGTGGAGCAACAATCATGAAGAAGTCAAGCAAAGTTTTCAAAGGGGGATTAAAAAAAAAAAAAAAAAAAAAAAAGCTCGCTAGGTTGAAATCATCAAATCAACCTAGGCAAAAGTTAGAGCACAAAAAAAAAAAAAAAAAAAAAAATCCCCCTCAATCAAAGAAGTTCACATCAAGATCAACATCATTCCATCCACCAAAGGAGGACGAAGCTACACGACGAAGCAACAATCCCATCCCGAAGAATGGAGAATCCACAAGAACTACGGTGACCTGAGCCTCTACACTGGAGGAACGTAGGCAACCTGCGGGTCCGGTCTCATGCAAGAAAGAAGATATGTTTAGCCCTAGCGCGTTATGGTGATTGGCCTTCATCTCGAACTTGTCAAGACATCTTTGTACGATTCATTTGCCAATGAATTAATCACCAAAAAGATTGAACAACTTTCTTAGATTTGGAATCATTTCGCGCTCCTTGTCGAGTCTAGGGACTTCTATTCTTTCTGCATACTCCCAATTCCTTGCAATCAAATTGGGGCTTTCCTTCTCTTCTCTCTTAATGACTTACTTGCCTTCGCGAGTCATTCAATTCAATAAAAAATACATGTCAATACTAGGGACACTTCCCTAGTCAAGTCAATGTCACTCATCATTAGTGACAAAAGGTCTCCACCGCAAAATCACATGTCTTATCCCCTCAGCTAGAGTCAATGCACACTTCCTCATCAATTGAGTCAAAAAAAAAAAAAAATAAAATTATGAAGACGCAAAAGAGATGCCCGCTAGATTGAAAACCCGAAAGGGCGGTCTAGGCAAAAAACAGGGTGCGTCATAAAAAAAAATGAGAGAGTGAGAGAGAGAAGGGAAAGAGAAATGGAGATCTCTAAAGAAGACAAGTTTTACATTGAATCTCCTCAGCAAGTCAATTCCCCACCGAGTCAACTTTGGGATTGCAAAAAGCTCGACAAGATATGGCACCATCAAAGGTTGTTTTGGGTTATTGGCATCATTCTCCAGCAGTGTGCATTTTTGGGTTCATGAAAAGAAGGCCCGTGGTAACCAAGATCCATCCGAGAACAAGCCCATCATAAAAGGGCACGAGGTTGCACAAATAATCCCTAACTACTCAATTGGCTTGGGCAGCAAATAGCAACAACATGTGTCTCAGTTTTCAAGGCTTCTTCAAGTATGTGCTTCTAAAGTACGCCGAAAGGCTCCCGAGAAATGGAGTAGCTCTTGCCATATTCTCTCATGTTTGTTCCCTCGCACGAGGATGAGTCACTCTTGCTTTGCTCAACAAATGGTGACACCCTAGGGGCTATGTGACTCAAGAACAAGGGATTCTTTTGCTTCATTTGGCAATCAATACGCCCTAGGGGCTATGCTCAAGAAAGATGTGTGAGACTATCCTCAAAGTCCCTCAAAATGGATGTCAAAAAGCCCTCTTGTCACGTGTGCCCGTGCTCGTTCCCCCAATCAAGGATGGACCTTTCTTGCAATAAATGATGGCACTCTAGGGGCTACGGTCAAGTCTTAAAGGCTCCCTCGGCAAAGAGCAATTAACTCCCCAGCAGTATCCCCAGCCGAGTCATGTACAACATTGGAAGCTTCCTCAATTCGGCACCGAAGGTCTCAAGGGGCTTCGCAATCTACAATCTTTTAGGCTACGGCATTACAGTAATCCGAGCAAAGGGCAATATTGGGGCTTCGCGACCGACAGTCTTTTGGGCAACAATACTCGAGCAACGCAATTTGGGAGTAGTCTCCATGAAAGGGATCAAGCTTCAAAGGGTCTCTCAACACTTCAAGTCAAAGGCCTCTTGGTTTTAAATGAAGACTCCGATGTTATGAATGAAGTTGATGATTTTTGTTAGAACTCACAGCGAGATTTTGAAGGAAGTCTTAGAGAAAAGGAAAAAGATTCAATATGCTAAACTCTAATCAAAACAGGGTTATAGCGGGAAATGCCACGGCCAATCCCAATGTTTCTGCAATTCAGCACCCCCTTCTCCAAGATCAAAAGCACAAGGTGCAGCTCAGATAAAGTTGGGCCACAGCACTAGTTGCATCTGAAGATCCATCATTAGTTCAACTCAAGAAGAGTCAAGCAAGCATACTCATTTGAGACTTTATCACGCCAAGACCTTATCCTCCGCGACCTCGATGGCACCGCAAGACATTACTGCATCATTTGACATAAGCCCTCAGCCATTTGGGTATCAACCACAATGAGGCCATTCATCTCCCCAGTAAGAGCAAGAAGGAAATCTCTATCAAGAATTCTACCAAACAGTACATCCGCTCTCAATGCCGAGCCAATCACGAGATAATTTGGGGCTTTACAATGAAAGGTCTTCACATCCCGCCATCTACAAGCCCACGATACTTGGGGCTTTGCAATCTCTCGAAGCTTGGCATCAACGATCTCCTCTTGGGGCTTGCTTACTACAACAACAAAGGGCGATTTACTCGAATGGGCCAAGAGCTGATTTATCTTGGAGCTATCCAAGTCCCTCAAAATTTGGCATCAAAGGCATTCTAGGGGCTTTACAATCAGCAACCCCTCATCTCGGCATCAAAAGCATTTTGAAGCCCCATAATCGACAAATCTCTTGGGGCTAGACATCAATCTTCGTTGGGCACACCGGCGACAACAGAATTCAAGCGAGGCAATCCGGACTTCGATTGAACATGACTTGATCTTGGGTTGGCTTCACAAGCACACAATGGTTAAAATGGTTCACCACGAACTTAAAAAAAAAAAAAAAAAAAAAAAAAAATAAATCTCTTTTCCTCACATGTGTGCATATTCTTTCCTTTCTAATCTAAAAAAAAAAAAAAAAAAAAAAAAAAAGATTTTTGTTTTACTTTTTCTCCTTCTATGTGCAAAATTAGGTGCTTTACTTTGCTTTGCTCCTGGCCTCTCCTCCAGCGTTCTCCATCATCCTTGAACTACGCTGGTCTGATTCTCTTAAAGGGATACGTAGGCAGCCTTTTGGCACGACCAACCCATCATCCAGAATACCATCTCGCCACCCAACATCAAGGGCATTCTCTCATCAACATCTAAAGAATGGACATTCTCCATCAAAGCATCCTCCGCGGACATCAAGAATCCATCTCCACTCAAGCGGCAATGGTAAGTGAAGGTATGAATACATCCGACGCTTTCCTCAAAATCACACCGCACACAAGATCACTTTCTACATTCTTACTTCTCTCTCATTACAAAGGTGCTTTCAAGATCATATCACACCACAATCACAATTTTCTCTCGCAATTCCAATTTCACATCTCACACAAGCACATATATCTGCAAAGCATACACATAACAGGTGCCGCACAGAGCACCAGGTGCCGCACAGAGCACCAATTCTGGTCGATGGTGGACCGCTCAAATCACCAGGTGCCGCACAGAGCACCAATTCTGGTCGATGGTGGACCGCTCAAATCACCAGGTGCCGCACAGAGCACCAATTCTGGTCGATGGTGGACCGCTCAAATCACCAGGTGCCGCACAGCGCATCAGAATATGCCGCACCGCGCTCCAATTTTGGTCCATGGTGGACCGCTCAAATCACCATACCTCTTCCATCAGCAAAAGTCGCTCACACAGGGAGCGCATTTCTATCCTTTGTAATTTCAAATTCCTGCTTTATCGAGTCTTTGTTTTCTCTTGTCGATGTCCTCGGCGGTTGTCTTTCTTTCGTCGACGCGTTTTGCCTCGCAATCCACGTCGCCGAGGGGCTCTGTAGACACCCCGCCTTGGACCTCTCACCCCGATTGCATACATAGTATTTTTATTTAACTTATTTTTATTAATTTCTGTTACTTCGGTTAAGTTCCTAACTGATTCCGTTAGTTTTTGACTAAACTGCATAACAGAATTAATTTTAGGGTCATTCTGTCATTCTGTCATTTTTCACCCGTGGGCGCTTCCGGCACTGCCAGTGAGCCGCGCGCGCGTCCCGCCCCAAAAGCCGGACCCGCGCGCTTCCCACTTTGGCAGTAACGGATTGCACCTTATTTCCCTCCCTTTTCTTATTTACAAACATCTTTTCTTGATCACAAACAACCCTTTTTTACATCCACATTCATCCCCCCTTTTCTCATTAACTCCCAATCCCATTATTCTAGCCATCTCTTTAAAACAAAATAATTCATTTTTATTTTATTTGATTTTCTTTTATTTCTTTCATTTATTATTTTATTTATCTTATTTTCTATTGGTCAATTCCATCTCACATGGATTGACCAATTTCCCTCCAACCTTTCCCTATCTTTTTTACCTATAAAAACCATCATCTTCTACCTTGGAAAGGGACCCAATTTTTGGAGACTTGAACAAAAACTCTACACAAATCATCTCAACAATCTTTCTCTACAAAACACTACACAAAGTGTTTGCACAAGATTTTCTCTACAACAACACCATTTTCAAGTCCAAGTTTGAAGTCCTCTTTCCTAAGGTACAACATCTCTTTTCTTCTCTTATTTTATTTGTCTAGTCTTACTAGTATGCAATCTCCATAAAAAGGGATACAACCAAAAGACCACTTCACTATTGAAGTTTGGCCAAGGTTACATCCCAACATTCCAAACTTCATTTAATTTATATTTCATTTCTTAATGTAATCATTTAGCACTAGTCCAACATGTAACTATTAGCATTAAATTAATAAAATCATTCTTTTCCCCTTTTTCTTTACATTATAATTGTTAGCATTGTTAATAAATTGAAGGACATTTAGCATTAGAACACCAATAGTAGCAAGACCCGCATAAGCGGGGCGGAGTGGGTGTTTAAGTACTTCCCACTCCGTCACCTAACCCCCGAACCATTCTCTCCCGAATCTCTGGTTTTGTACATAAATTAGGCTATTTCTAGGTTTTCTTATGTTCCTTTAAAAACATAGGTGGCGACTCTAAACAATCTAAAACAAGTTAGACATCCTAGGATAATTCACGCGCTCTAGCCAAGCCGTGGTCCCCCGGGGTATCTACACCAATATTTTAAAAAAAATGATTTAACAAATGAAAATTTAACAACAACTAAAGTTAATCATGAATCTTTAAAAAACATAAGTCAAGATGAAAAAGACTATTTAATCGAGTTAAACAGGTTAGCAAAACAGCATGGGGAACGAAAATCAGAAGCCTGTGGGGAAAATCTGTCTACCATCAATCTGGGGCTGAATGAAGAAGTCAAAGAAATGAAGATCGGGAGCTTCATGCAAGGGGCTGACAGGGAACAGCTGATCAGTTTACTCAAAGAATTTGTTGATGTGTTTGCCTGGTCGTATGAAGACATGCCAGGGTTAGATCCGACGATCGTGGAACACCGAATTCCTACCTTTCCTGACTCCAAACCGGTCAAGCAGAAACTACGCAGAATCAAGCCGCAGTGGGCCCTTCAGGTTAAAGAGGAGATCGAGAGGCTGCTACAAGTAGGCTTCATCCGAGTTGTGGAGTATCCCCAATGGTTGTCCAATATGGTTACAGTTGAAAAGGCAAACGTCAAAGTCCGGATATGTGTTGATTTCAGAGACCTCAACAAGGCTTGCCCGAAGGATGATTTCCCGTTACCAAATATTGACATTTTGGTGGACTCGGTTGCAATGCACAAAGTGAAGTCGTTCGTTGATGGAATGGCAGGTTATAACCAAATTAAGATGGCAGTATAAGATCAAGAGAAAACTTCCTTCATCACCCCGTGGGGGACGTTCTGCTATACTGTGATGCCTTTCGGTCTTAAAAATGCCGGAACCACTTATCAAAGAGGTGCTACGACCCTTTTTCATGACATGATCCACAAAGAGCTTGAAATCTACGTGGATGACATGATTGTGCACTCAGTTGAAGAAGGCGCTCAGCATCTGATTGACCTCAGAAAGTTCTTCGAAAGGTTGCGGAAGTACCACATGAAATTGAATCCTGCTAAATGCACATTCGGTACTGTCCGAGGCAAAGTCTTAGGTTTCTTGGTAACTGAAAAAGGGATTGAAGTCGACCCCGACAAAATAAAGGCCATCACAGAAATGCCTCAACCTCGAACTCAAAAAGAGGTGAAAGGTTTCTTGGGAAGGATTCAATACATTAGCAGATTCATACGGCAATTAACCATGATGTGTGAACCGCTCTTTAAGCTCCTAAAAATGGACACCGATCGATCATGGGATGAAGAATGCCATATTGCTTTTGAAAAGGTCAAAGAATACTTGACAAGCCCACCGGTCTTGGCGCCACCTCATTCGTACAAACCCTTACGACTGTACCTAATAGTTACTGATACTGCAGTAGGAGCAATGCTTGCACAAGAAAAAGAGGACTCCTGGGTGGAAAGTGCCATCTATTTTGTTAGCATAAAGCTACAAGGGAGTGAATTGAACTACTCAGCGTTGGAAAAGGCATGTACCGGTTTGGTTTGGGTCTCGCAGCGATTAAAAATTTATCTGCAATCCTTACCTGTCCAGATTATATCCCGAATGGATCCAGTGAAGTACATCCTCGAAAGGCCAACCATGTCCAATCGAGTGGCCAAGTGGGCTTTTCTCTTAAGCGAGTTTGATATGACTTACGAAATGCCTATGTCCATTAAAGGAAGGGTGATAGCAGACCAGCTTGCAGATTTGGCTCTTGATCTTGAGCCCGGACCAGAAGCTCAGTTTCCCGATAAAGGGATCTACACTGTTGATTGTTCGGAGAATAAGTGGCAACTCTTCTTTGATGGGGCTGCCAACAAGAGAGGTTTCGGAAATGGAATCTTGCTCATTGATCCAAGTGATGCGCACACGCCCATTGCTATCCGGTTAGACTTCGACTGTTCGAATAACACAGCAGAGTATGAGGCTTGCATCGCCGGCCTGGGAGAAGCATTAAATCGAGGGGTCAAAGAAATTGAAGTGTTCGGGGACTCCGCCTTGATCATCAATCAGGTCGAGGGAAAATGGAAAATCCTGGATCCAAGACTACAGCAGTATCATATTCGACTGGTAGCGCTCACAGAACGCTTCTCAGATATCTCATTCCATTATCTCCCAAGGGACCGAAACAGATTCGCAGATGCATTGGCTACCCTAGCCTCTATCATGGAATTCCCTGCAGATGTTATGGTAAAGCCGTTTGTGGTTAGTAAGAGATCAATCCCAGCCTACTGCCTGGATATTGAGCTAGAAAGCAAAGAGAATGAAGAGCCGTGGTATACAGATGTATGGAATGTACTCAGGAATGGGACCTACCCTCCAGAAAGAGACAAAAGGGAAAGGATTGCAATGCGCAGATGGGCCTCCCAATTTGTGATTTCCGGAGATCAGTTGTACAAAAGGTATCATCACGGACCAAATTTGCTCTATGTAGATAAGACTGAGGTGAATAGAATCATGGATGAAATCCATGGGGGACTGTGTGGACCCCACATGAATGGGCACATGCTCGCTAAGAAGATAGTGAGGCAAGGGTACTACTGGACCACGATGGAAAAGGATTGTATGATGAAAGTGCGAACCTGTGATCAGTGTCAGCGGTACACTAGTCTACAACATCTGCCGCCACACGTTCTTTATCAATCAACTGCTCCTTGGCCTTTCTCCACATGGGGGATAGATGTTATTGGTCAGGTCAAACCGAAAGGTTCGGGTGGGAAAGAATACGTGCTCGTAGCTATCGATTACCTCACCAAGTGGGTTGAGGCCGCTGCTTACAAAGTTTTGAATGCCAAGAAGGTAGTCGAGTTCATTCGTACCAACATTTTCTACAGATATGGGGTCCCTTATGAGATGATCTCAGATAATGGAACTCACTTTGGAGGGGAAGTCAACCGATTGCTTGAGGAATTCCGGGTGGTCAGACACAAGTCATCCCCCTATCGACCCCAAGCCAATGGAGCGGTAGAAGCGGCGAACAAAACCCTGGAGAACATCATTAGAAAGATGGCTATCACTGGAAAAGATTGGTCCGAGAAGTTGCCTTTAGCCTTGTGGGGATACCGCACATCTGTTCGGACACCGACTGGGGCTACTCCTTATTCACTTGCATATGGCATGGAAGCAGTTCTCCCGATTGAGCTTGAAATCCCCTCTATGAGAGTGCTACTTGAGAATCAAGTGTCTGAAGTTGATTGGTTACAAAGTCGCCATGAAGAGTTAGCATTGCTCGATGAAAAGCGGTTGTTGGCCCTTGAGCACAATCGTGCGTACCAGCGCAGAATTGCCAGAGCATTTAACAAGAAAGTGAAAGACCGCAATATCAAAATGGGAGATCTTGTGCTGCGAGAAAAGCCACCAAGTTATGTCGACCCCCGAGGGAAATGGAACTCTCCGTGGTTGGGCCCCTACATTGTCAAGAAGATACAGTCTGGTGGAGCCGTGTTCCTGCAAACTGAATTTGGAGAAGACCTTGTTCAGCCCTGCAACCTCAGCAAATTGAAGAAGTATTATGCGTAGAAGACGCAGAGATTTGTGTTTCCTATCGAGTCTGTAAAAAAAAAAAAAAAAAGCGCAAAAGACAGCCCCACTAGAGGTGAAAACCCGAAATGGAAGTTCTAGGTAAAAAACAGGAGGCGCGCAAAATTTCATGTAACTGTGTCGAACTACGTTGACCTGAGCCTCTAAAGAGGAACGTAGGCAACCTTCGGGTCCGGTCACTAAAAGTAAAGAAATCTTTTTATTCCCCACGTTGAACTTGCAAACATTACATTCAAAAGGAAAAACAAACACAACAAACTTTGAAATAAAAACACATCATCTTGGCGTGGCAACCAAGGATTAAAGCGAAAATAACTGAAACTTTATTCAGGGACTGAGACGATCGAACACGTTCGGATAAGGACCCGTCGAGCTTTCTCCCCTTTGATTCTCAGAGTTCGTTGCATCAGGCTGGGTGTTCCTTGAAGTTGAGCCCCGATCATTTCTGCGGCGTCCGGATCGATGACCGCTGCGTGGTTGACTCCCGCCAATCTGATTCTGGAAAACTGTCGGCCTTGTTATCTGGGAATAGTAATCCCCAGACAGAATTTCTGGACCTACGAGCTCCAGTACCAAAGCTGCAATGGTAGCGGTTTCTTCAGCAATTTGAGGGCCCAACCACTCAAGATATTCCAAAGTGGGTTCATAAAATGTGTCCCCTTCACCCCGGCGCCTGCCTCGACCGATATGTGCACCATTCTGATACCAAACCTCTTTGATCAAGGTGCATATGTTGGTACCCACCGGCAAATTATCTGTGATGGGAAGGTCAGAAAAGGGGATCCCTTGGACTTGTCCGAACTGGCGAGCCACCCGTTGGCCCAAGTAGAAAGTGGTGGAGCGAAGCCCAGCCAGCCAGATGAAGGAATGACCCGCACTCGTAATGAGATACCTGCTCAAACCCCAATGCGGAAGCACCCACGTGATGTCTGCCGATGTGATCCGCCAAAAGTGTCCAACCCATTCCTTGATGGTAGTGCAGTTTTGCCTGTATAAACCTCGCCTTGGAAGCATAGAAGGGGTATAGTCTGGATTCGACACCGGCCGAATGATCTTGAGATGCTCCTGAAGCCAGATCTGCAATAGAATGGGGCTGCCCGACGTGAAAGCATCACCTCTGGGATAGTAGCCGTCCAGCCCATGCAAAGTCTCAGCCAAGAGGACAGTCATCACGTTGCCGGCACCACGCTTGCAAGAATCAACGATGTCCACCATCCTTGAGTCGATGAAGCCATCGTAAGAAACGAAAAACATCTCTACAAATAGGCACATAACCAAGGCAAAGTCCCTACGGTCGGAGTACACCGGGTTATGAGGGTCAGCCTCGCCAAAGAGTTCGGGGAAACAAGTAATGTCAAGGTGGGTCCCATGAAGGATAACCCTTGAGAAGTCAATATCAAAGCCGAAGGTTTCAATGAGCCACCGAGCAGGTGTCCTGCGGGAAGTGGGCACCATGGCCTCGCCGTAAATGGTATTGCCTGTAATGGCAGAATTCCTCAAAGGTGGGACACAGTTCGTCTTGATTGAAATTGAACAAGTGGGTCCGGGTTGACCAGAAAACAGAAGCACCTCGGATCATCTCCCACTGAATGGGAAGCTTCCTCAGAGTAAAGAGAAACTTGAAATGATAGTTTTCTTCTAGCACCGCTCGTACATTATTTGGGTATGAATTCACCCAGCAGTCGAGTCCTACCCGGTATTCTTCGATGTTAACCAGGGTTTGGCCAAGATTAGCCATTTTAGAAGGGAAATGAGCTAAAGGATGCAAATCAGGAAAGAAGGAGAAGTTGGTTGGTGTGAGAAATAAGAAGAGCTCCCCCTCCCCTTTTATAACCTCCCAAAAACTCGGCCTAAATCATCAGTATTCCAAAAGGGGTTGTCTCCCCGTCCCCCTAGCCAAAAGCAAGGTTCGAAAAGTCAAAAACCCAGCAGAAGGTGTCAGTCGTCCGTACGGCGGCTCTTAGAAAAGCTGTCATTTTCCTTGTCCTCATCCCTAGGCATTGAACCTTGTCCCCTTTATCATGAATATAACCACAGCCTCCCTCTGAAATCCGGGCTTGATTCAGTGTTGGTCATTAATCGCGAGTCGGTGTCATTTAAAAAAAAAAAAAAAAAAGTATCCGGAATTTTAGAATAAAAGAAAGATTGTGTTCGGTCAGAATAATCCAATTTTTATCTGTGTGAATCACATCTGCCACTGCATGCAAAGCTAACTTGCAGATCAACGGACGAAGCCGATCCTGTTATTCCTCCCAATAGCAAAAAAGAATCAGTCGGGGTTAAAACAACACCAGTGGATCACACAAAGCGGTGGTCTCTCGCTTAAAAAAGTACAAAAATCTCATCACATAGCAAAAACAAAAGCAGAAGAATCTGGACGGCGCAGAATGCAGCGTATCCTTGATTTTAGTTTGTGTACATAAATGGCTTCAGTTATTTATTGCCCTCAGTTTTCTCGAAAGATCGGGATTACTTCCCCCAAACTGCGCAACGTCGTAGGTCCTCCTTTTGAAAAGATATGTTGTTCCAGCTTGGTCTTCTCCGGCGCCCGAGATTACCTCCCCGAACTGCGCAATGTCGTACGTTCTCCCTTCATGATTTCCATCCCTTTGCAAAGAGAGATCAAATCTCAATGCACCCTTTACTCGGATTGTACCTTGCGTCAACCCTTGAGTCGTGTTGGTCTTAAGCCTTCTCTTAATTGTTCGAGTCGGTTCTAATCAGAACTACGACTCGACTTGATTCCCACGGCGGGATACGTAGGCAGTTCACAACGTTGGACTCAGTCGCCAATTCTCGCAATTTGTTGGTCAAATACCAACCCCCCAGCAAAGAGACTTCGCTTCTCAATGCAACTCCCCAGCAATGCTATGTTGTTCCACCCTGGTCTTCTCGGGCGCCCGAGATTACCTCCCTCGAACTGCGCAACGTCGTACGTTCCCCAGTTGAAGTTATGTTATTCCACCTTGGTCATCTCGAGGGCCCGAGTTGTACCTCCCCATAACTACGCCGTGATTTGATTCCCGCAAGGGATACGTAGGCATCTTACCTTGGTGAGCTCAGTCGCCCATTCTCATAACCATGTCTCAATGCCAACCCCCATCCCCAGCAAAGAGATATCGCATCTCAATGCTACCCCCTGCTTTAAATTTTAATAAACCTGAACTACGTTTGGTCTGATTCTCGAGAGAGATACGTAGGTAAACCGGGAAATCGGAACCGACAATTGTCTGTGTTTGATTGATAGTTTGAGTTAGAACTACGGAGGCTTGATTCTCGAAAGAGATACGTAGGAAGTCCTACCTTGGACCCAGCCGTTACACCCTAGACGAGATCGAGTGTCTCTTAGCGAATCGTAGAATCCCCTTTAACCAGGAGATTCGACAAGGGGCTCTGTAGATACCCTGATCTCGCACCCCTAAAAACCTACCTTGAATCGGTCTAAACCCAAAAATTGACCTAAAACCCTCGATTTGGCTGTGCGGGACTGCCGTGAGCCTTATCGGTGCATCGAATGGATAAACGGACTTCAAATTCATGATCAGAGCGAAAAAACGAGCAAACAGGCAAAAATTTCGTTTTTCGAGGTGCGGGACCGGAAACGGGGCCCGCAACCCCCCGAACTGCTCGCTGTTATTCATTCTGTGCATTAAAAATATATTATTACCTTTCCTTGCTAATTGACATATTTCAGATATACCGGCGTGACCACAAAATTATTCCAAGCAACTTTCATGTTGGGCCCGCGGACAACCGGGACACCGGAGCGCGCACGATGGAGCGGAAAGCCGGAGCCGGAAAGATGGTTATCCAAATTGGAAAATATCTCAAAATATCTTATCAACTGGTCAAGAAGAGCAAAAAATATATTATTGTCGTTCCTTGCTCATAAAAATATTTCAGATATACCGGCCTGACCAGAAAAATATTCCGAGCAACTTTCATGTTGGACTCGTGGACAACCGGGACACCGGAGGCGCGCACAACGGAGCAGTTACGGAGCGAAAAGCCGGAGCCGGAAAGATGGTTATCCAAATTGGAAAATATCTCAAAATATCTTATCAATTGGTCAAGAAGAGGAAAAAAATATATTATTGTCGTTCCTTGGTCATAAAAATATTTCAGATATACCGGCCTGACCAGAAAAATATTCCGAGCAACTTTCATGTTGGATTCGCGGACAACCGGTACACCGGAGACGCGCACAACGGAGCAGTTGCGGAGCGGAAAGCCGGAACAAAGATAAGGAAGATGACTTTAAGCCTTAGTCAAGAAGGATAGATGATGAATCCACCAATTTACAACCTCCCCCCTCCAAGTTACAACCAATTTACCACATCCCTCCTCCTATATACACCACTCTCATCCATTTCAAAAAGAGAGACAAAAACAAAAAGAAAAAAAACCCTACCATCCTCCACTCTCATTCTCTCTCAACAAGAACACCACCACCACACCATCACCACACCACCACTCATACACCACCCCTACACCACCCATAAATCACCAAACAAACCAGAAAAAACACATCAAAGCCAAAACTTTGATCAAACACAAAGCAAAAAGAAAAGAAAAAGTCTTCCCTTGGTTGACAAAGGGAGCACCCATAATCTCAAAAGCTAGGTAAAACTCTATGTAAACCTTGGCTCTTTAGATATGTAAGCAATATTGGGAGTGGTTTGGAACCTAGTCAAATAATGACTAGGTTTCCTTCATCTTCCATGTTTTTTTTAGCTTTGTAAAGCTTTGTTTATGTATATAAATGATGATCATGTGATGCTAATACTCAGTTTATTATGTTTATATATGTTCATAATAGTCATAATATTCATATGCTTTAATTTGTGTATGAAAATCTTCATGTTTCTCTCAAAGGGCGTAAATCTGCCCCCTTTGGCTTTCCTTCATGATCATGCATGTGAAAATCATTATTTGTTGAGAAATAGCTCTTGTATAATGTTGTTAACATGTTAAATATCAAAGTCCTTGAGTTTCATGCCTTGGTTTGAAGATATAGTAGTGTTTTGAGGTCTATAATCATGCCTCATATAATCAGTTTTTACTTTCTGTATAGAGTCTTGATTTTGATGAGCTTGTAAATCCATCTTAGATTGGTTTTCTGGTTTAGGTAAAAGAACAAAAGTTGTTCACAACATGTTTAAATATATGATCCTAAAGTTTCATGTTCAGATTCCATTCCTAGATCATATGTTCATGCATAAATTTGGGTCTCAGTGATTCTGAGTTGTTTATTCACTGTGGTACCTTGCTGTGTTCTTGGGCTTCAAACTTGATTAAAAATAATTTTCTGGACAAAGATCAAAACATGGATTTTGTTCTAAACGAACTCAGTATGATTATAATATTTTTTATACATTTTTTGGATCAATGGAAGCGCTCCTTTAAAACATATGTTTCAAACTCAAAAATTCAGATTCTGCACTTCCAGTTTCTGACATTGAAATGTCAGAAACCTTTTTAACCACTAAAACTCATCCTATGAACTCCAAATTTTGGGATATTCATTTTTTATGCGTGGTATTAAACTTTTGTTATTTGGGTTTTGTCAGATTCCCAAGCTAAGATGGTGAAAATTGGTGATAAACATGCTAAGGTTTCTGTTTGCCTTTTCTGGGCTGAATTTTGTGATCAACTTTATTGCATGTGTTTGGGGCCTAAACTTGGTCCAAAAAGTCTACAAAAACTCCCTTGTGATCCCTAGTATTCAGGGATTAACCCCCAATTTTTAGTTTTGGAATCGGATTGATTTTAGGACAGGTACGATGGCTCGGGGACGGAAAGTGTCACCGAAATCAACAAAAGCACCGTCGAGGATATTTATTATTATTTGTGGGATTTGTCTCCCCTATTTTTTGTATATGTGTAATTGTGTAATCTCCCCTCCCGTGGATGTATTATTTCTTGATATGATCAAAACCATTCTTGAAAACCAATCGGGGAATACACTCAAACCGAGTTCCCGGTTGTGAATAAAAATGAAACTTCCTAGAATAGGAAGACCTCCATATATATTTCATCACCATTTTTTGGTAGGGCATAAAATCCAAATTAAAAGGCATAAAATTGAATATAAGTGGCACGCATATAGAGACCATCACGGGCGAGAAGAGTGCCTAACCCCTTCTCTTCTCGTAACTTAGCCCCCGAACCCATTTTCTCAAAAAAGGTTTTTTCTTCATTTTTCCTAAAATCAAAATGAGGTGGTGACTCTTGCAATCAAATCACAGCATCAAGAGGAAACCATTGTGTGAGAACCGAGCGCATTTCCAAAAGCGCATCATCACGAGACGGGCGCGAACCGCTTTCACGGGCGGTCATTTCGCGGTAATCCGATCATTCTCGGGCGCGGGCTCTCACACTATGTCGTAAAAAAAGATGGCAAAAGGCCAAGGGAAGAACGACGAGATGATGAGAGGGTGACAGGCCGCCTAGAGAAAAGTTACACGTTATTCACGAGGAGATCCCATCAAACACCAGGTTGAAAGAGCAGATTAATGAGCTGAGTAAGGTATAGCACATACCTCCATGGATCCACAGGGGAGAAGAGGTGATAAGCTTTTCCCCGAACGAATTGGCCGAAAATAGAGCAATAAGGGAACAACCTCTAATAATCAAGGGAAAGATAGACAATTGTGAATTTGAAAGGCTCCTTATCGATTCAGGGGCTGCCAAGGATGTACTTTACTATAACACCTTTAAGGATATGGAGCTACCTGACAGCATGATATCTCCTTACAACGAAAGACTAGAAGGATTCACTAACCACAAGGCAGAAGCAAAAGGAACAATAGACTTATTGCTTGAGGTTGGAGATTACCCCTACAAGGCTTCTGCAATAATAGCATTCATCGTCATGGATCTAGATAGTGACTACCATTCCATCTTGGGCTCTCCTAGCCAAGGCAAACTTGGCATGGTCGCTTCCCTCCCTCACCAAAGGGTGAAGTTCCCCACCCTAGCAGGCATTGGATGTGTGCTAGGCGATCCCAATGCTTTCTTGGAACATGTAATGAAGTCTAGAAAGACAAAAAATAAGACAGAGATCGACACTCCAGAGAAGAACGTTACCTGCTCCAGAACGACCACGGTGACCAAGTCGACATCAACTATTGGAGTAATTTTTGAAACAGTTGAAGATCTTCCTGAGGAATGGGTAATGTTGGATGCCGAAGATACTCCGGTTGAAACCGAGATGAATTATGGGCTTGATGGTTTTGGCTCTATTTCCTTCAACACAGCTTCTGACGAGCCGAGTGACCTGACCCTCGCTCTTGTCCCAAGCTCAGGGACCACAAAACCTACTCACATAGAAACTGAGGTTGACCAACTCCTAGACTTAGAGAACTTGAACTTGGAAGGAAAGAACAAAGAATGGGTTAGGGAGATTATTATAGAGACCTTGGAATTCAGAGATGGACCAGAGCTTAAACCAGTTGATCAACTTGATGAGGTCGTGATGAACTCTGACTATCATGAACAGAAGATAAAGATTGGAGGGCAACTCTCTCCAGAAGAAAACAGAAGAAATCATATCTCTACTCAAGAACAACCTGGACGTGTTTGCATGGAAAGTAGAAGCAGTGTTCTAAAAATCGCTAGGCTGGATTAGGCGGCGAAGCCGGGCCTAGCGCCTAGGGGCCTAGGCGGGGACTAGGCGGGGCCGAGGATTTACACATAAATTTTAAATATTTTCATATCAGTAGTCCTAACTCTTATATATTAATATTTTTTTAACATTTAATTTTAATAACTACAATTATTTTGAGATGGCGAGATAATATAAGTCACAAATATATACACACAATTGACAATACACGAGAAAGAAAGAAACATAAAAGAAGCCCACTAACTTACCCATTCTAGCCCACTAACTTACACAGCCCATTAAACTAACAAGCCATTAGCTCCTCTAACCCTAACCCTATTCTCTCACACTCTCTCATTTCTTATCAGTTATCAGCACCGTCACTCCCTCTTCTCTCTATCGTTCTTTCTCTTTTTTTTTTTTTTGTTTCAGTCCTCACAAATCCGCCTCCCCTCCTCCCCAATTTCTTTCATCGTTTCAACTTTCAAGTTCCAGATCAACGACGATCGTCTTTGTCTCTCGTCTTCGTCTCCTGTCTTTCTTAGTTTCGTCTTTCATCTCTTTGAACAAAACCAGAGAACGTCGGACGGCCAAATCGCGAAAACAGAGGACGTCGGACGGCCAAATCGCGAAAACAGAGGATGTCAGACGCCTAGAACCCTATCCCGCTGAGCCCACCTAGTCGCCGCCGAGCCCACCGAGTCGCCGCCTACGCCTAACATGGCCGACTTGCCGGAAATCGCGGCAGAAGGGGTCCGCCTAGCGCCTAGACGGTGCCTAGGCGGCCGCCTAGACCGATTTTTAGAACACTGAGTAGAAGACATGGTTAGGGTGAAGGAGGATATGGCCCTCCATAAACTTGAAGTATACAAATTCTTCAAACCCATCAAACAAACACACAGAGTCTTTTCTAGAGACAAAGAAAAGGCCATTGAAGAAGAGGTAGAGAAGCTGTAGAAAGATGGCATCATAAGAGAAGCAACTAACCCGGTATGGTTGGCCAATGTAGTTATGGTCATAAAACAAAACGGTAAGTGGAGGATGTGTGTGGATTTCACAGATCTCAACAAGGCATGCCCCAAAGATAGTTACCCACTCCCGAGGATTCATAAGTTAGTAGACTCCATTTCTGAACACCAGACACTTAGCTTCCTTGACGCTTACTCGGGCTATCACCAAGTTAAAATGGCAGAAGAAGACATTGAAAAGACGGCTTTCTAAGCGGCCGGTGGAGTTTATTGCTACGTGATGATGCATTTTGGACTAAAAAATGCTGGAGCAACCTAACAGAGGATGATTAACAAGGTCTTCAAGTCTCATATTGGGAGAAACATGGAAGCCTACATTGACGACATGGTGATTAAAACCAAGTCCGGAAGCCATACCGTGGACTTGAAAGAAACGATAGAAAATCTAAAAGCCAATGACATGAAGCTCAACCCCAGCAAATGCGTATTTGGGGTCACAGCAGGCAAGTTTTTAGGCCTCATGGTTTCACAAAGGGGCATTGAGGCAAACCTGGACAAAATCCAGGCGCTCATGGACATGCAAGAACCGACTGTATCAAAGCGGTTCAGAGATTGAATGGAAGGGTTGCCGCCCTAGGAAGTTTCATTGCTAGATCAGCAGAGAAGTCCCTCCCCTTTTTCAAGGTCCTGAAGGGAATAAAGAATTTCACTTGGACACCAGAATGCTCGGCCTCGTTCCAAGAATTGAAGAAATACTTGGGATCTCCACCCCTACTCAGCAGCCCTATCATGGGGGAATGCTTTACGTGTTCTTTGCGGCAACAGATCACGCCATAGCAGCAGTATTAGTTTGAGATGAAGTAGGTACTCAGAAGCCAATGTATTATGTGAGCAAGGCGCTATCAGATGTTGAAACAAGATACTTCAATGCTGAGAAGATAGCTTATACCTTGGTTATTGCAGCAAGAAAGTTACGTGCCTACTTCTCTGCACATCCCATCACGGTCTACACCGATGCACCCCTTAAGAAGATACTTCATAAGATGGACAGTTCAGGATGACTACTCAACTGGTCCATTGAGCTCACCGAGTTCGACATCATTACAAGCCAAGAAGGACCTTACTTGCACAGCCCTTAGCAGATTTCCTGGTTGAGACCACCTTCTCAAGCGAACACGTGCCGGTAACTCGAAAAAGGAAATCCCCCATGGATAGGGTACCCTTCAGTGAGCTACCGAGAGATTGTTGGATCTTGTATACAGATGGGTCAACCACGCAGGGAAGAAGTGAATCAGGAGTGTACTTGACAGGTCCAGGCGAAGAACATGTCACACGTGACTTTATCACATTCAGGTTTCCTGCTTCAAATAATCAAGCCGAGTATGAGGCCTTGGTCCTGGGAATAGAGAAAGCTAAGTTCCTTGGAGAAAGCAAATTGGCAGCTTATAGTGACTCTCAGCTAGTAGTAAACCAAGTAACCAGGGAATACAACACTGAAAACCATATGATGACTAAGTATAGAGACCCGTCCTTGACATAACCAAGGACCTGAAGTTCTGGGAAATAAGACTGGTGGGCCGAGAACACAACCAGGAAGCCGACTTGCTCTCCATGATGGCCACAACCGAAGAAATCAACCCTTTGGTCATCTATGCCGACCAACCAGCTTATGAAAGGTTAGAGATCTTAGTGATTGATGACAAGGAAAGGACTTGGATTGACGACTACACAGACTACATTGAGGATGGGAAGCTACCTGAAGATGAGTTGGCAGCGAAGATGATCAAGAAGAAGATGGATAGATTCACTGTTTGGAATGAAATTATTTACAGAAGGTCCTTCACCAAGCCTCTCCTCAGGTGTGTTTCCCCTAAAGACACCAAGAATTTGCTGGCTGAAGTACATAATGGAGTTTGTGGGGGACACCCGGGGGCCAGAACCTTAGCCGACAAGGTGATCACCCATAGATATTACTGGCCAAACCTAAGAGAGGACACTCAAGCCTACATAAGGAAGTGCGGCAAGTGCCAAAGATTCTCAGATCTACCGAAGGTTCCACCAGTTAAACAAACCCTCATCATACCGACATGGCCTTTTGACATGTGGGGAGTCGTTATGGTGTCGGTTTGGCATTCCCCATACCGTTGTGACAGACAACTGTAGACACCCCGCCTTAGACCGCTCACCCCGATTCCATACATAGTATTTTCATTTAACTTATTTTTGTTAATTTCTGTTACTTCGGTTAAGTTCTTAACTGAGTCCGTCCGTTTTGGCAGTTACGGATTCCAATATTTTTCCCTCCCTTTTCTTGATCACAAAGACCTCCTTTTACCTCCAAGTTCATCCCACTAGTTTTGTAACCTCCAATCCCACACTTCTAGTCTTTTCCCCAAAACTAAATATTTCTTTTATTTATTATTTGATTTTCTCTTTATTTGATTTTATTTTATTTTCTTATTGGTTAGGAAAGCTTCTTTTCCTTCTTTTTTCACCTATAAAAACCTCTTCTTTTTACCTTAGAAGGGGACTTGAAATTTCTCTACAACTACACTATACACACAATTCTCTCAAGAATTCTCTTTACAAGAATTCTCCCAACAACAATTCAATCACCAAAACTCTACACAAAGTCTTTTCGAGTCAAAGTTCAAGTCTTCTTTCTCCTTCTTAAAGGTACAATTTTTCTTCTTTTACTTTATGTCTTCTTAATGTATGCAATCCCCATCAAATGGGACACGACCAATATGACTACTTCACATATTGAAGTTAGTTAAGGTTATCTCCCTACATTCCAACTCTACTTTAATTTCCCCATTTCATATTAATGCAATTGCTAGCATAGTTGTTACATGTAATATTTACCATAAATTAATACATAAACAATTCTCTTTTATTTTCCTTTGCAATTTCCCCTTTCTTTTCATTGTAATTGTTAGCACTTTTATATTAATAAATTGAAGGACTTTTTACATTAGAACACCTTTAGTAGCAAGACCCGCGTAAGCGGGGCGGAGTGGGTGTTTAAGTACTTCCCACTCCGCCACCTAACCCCCGAACCCTTCTCTCCCGAATCTTTGGTTTCGTAACATAAATTAGGCTATTCTAAGGTTTTTCTTATGTTCCCTTAATAACATAGGTGGAGACTCTAAAAACTTAAAACCAAAATAAACATCCTAGGATAACCCACCGCTCTAGCCAAGTAGTGGGCTCTTCCTGGGGTATCTACAACAACGAACTTCAATTCTTTGCGGCCTTCACTGAAGAACTCAATAGTTTGGGAGTAAAGCATAAGAAGTCATCCGTTAGCCATCCTCAAGGCAACGGACAAGCTGAAGCAGCAAACAAACTCATTTTGACAGCCCTCACAAAAAACCTAGAAGGAATTGAAGTTAAGTGGCAGGACGACCTCCCCCTTGCTCTATGGGCAGTTCGCACAACCACTCGGGGACCGACTGGGGAGACACCCTTCACCTTAACCTATGGATCAGAAGCTATGGCTCCATCAGAGATGGCACTCCCTGTAACGCCCGTCCTAATTCCTGTTAAATTCTTGCCTTGCATATTTATATGCTATTTTATTTAAGTTAATTATTTAACTAATTGAGCAAGTTTAGGTCCTAATTGTTCAAAGTTGGAACTTTAGGGTCATTTGTGAAAATTAAAGTTTAAGGGCCTTTTTGTTAAAGTTGAAACTTGAGGGGCCTAATTGCAATTTCTTGAAAGTTGTAAGGATAAAACCTTGGGTTGCCTTTCTCTGAGGATTGTTTCCCCCAAAATTGTTTCTCGTACGTTCTCTCTGTCTCAGAAGAAAGTTAGGGTTTACCCTATTCTCGACTCCTCGCGATTAATTATCCCTCTGTTCTTGATTGCGATCCCGGATAAATATTGGTGGCGCTGAATAGAGCAATTACGTGCTTAGAGTCTAAGATGTTGGGCTCTACTTGAAAGTAAGTGTATCGTGATAGACACATTAATGTGTTAAAGATTATATGAATATGTACATGCAAATATTTGATATGACAAAGTGATATAGTATGACTTACCCTACTACTTGGTTGGGGTCTGTTATTAATAGACTCTAATTTGGCTTGATTGTGTTACGTGGACACATTATGTGCCATTGTTATACTGATTTGTATTCGCAATTATTGCGTACGTGTACTTGTATTTGGTGAGCACATGATTACATGGTTCATGAAGAGCTAGTCCACTACTTTTGGACTTAGTTCTACTCTTGTAGTTCAAGTAAATACTACTTGTGCATTCTTGTGTGAGTCCAGCTGGTCCTTGCTTGTTCGGAGATATATAGGTTCACGCTTATCGCGAGTGATGGGGCTAAGTGATAATCGGGGATCTATGTATCTGCGCTTGACCCCTTACTACCGATCATAGTAAAGGCATATAGCCTCCTTTGTTAGAGCAATACGCCTGATAAAGTGACTGCTATACCTCTTGTCTTGAATCTTGTTCTCGAGTGTGACACTGGTTACCGAGTCCTCTTGTGACTGCACAATAACAACTTGATTGATCGTGATTTGTCAACTGGAATAAGCAACGACAACAATGGTTTACTTGGGAGGAATAAGGTTGGAATATCCTTTGTAACGTGATAGTTTAGCCTTATGTGTTAGCTACTTGATTAGTTGGCTTAGCCTCTCATATACTTGTTACTTAATGACATCTTGAGCATGATTACTTGATAATCTTCTTGATTTGCATGATTACATGATAACATGCTATGTACTTGTATCTAGTAACTTACTGAGATTTATCTCACCCCGTTCCTTGTTTATTTGTCCCCCCCCCCAAGAAAGCAAGTGGTAATACGTTGTGAGGCTCGACTTAGCAGGGGCCTACTTGGAAGGTTGTTCTTGTTGGGGATTGTTATCCTTTCCAGTTTTGGTGAGGACGATTTTGTATCAATTGTTTAGACTCAGTATCTTGGGTAGACTTGTATAGTTCTTGTAATGCCAGCTTATGTGCTAGGCATGTTTTCCGCTGTGTATAACCACATTTGGTTTAAATTTCTTGGTATAGAACTTGTGTTGAGCTATTTTAGCTCGTTCCTCTTGAGTATATATATGATACCAGTTGATTTATTCAGGTGTCATTCCCGTTTTTCCGCTTCTTGTTAGTTACGCGCACCAGGTTCGAGGTTCTATTAGGGAATCCCGGGACTTGGGGGCGTGTCACTCCCAACCTTTATAGTAACCAACTCTGACGAAGTGATCAACGAATACAACCGATTGTTAGACTTAGGCCTACTTGATGAGAAGAGACTAGCAGCCCAGTTCAGAATGATCAATTATAAACAGAAGACCAAGGCTTATCACGACAGTAAGGTGAAGAAAAGAGTATTTGAAGTCGGTGATTGGGTACTCAGAAAAATTAAGTCGACACACAGAAAGGCCCAACAGAACAAGCTCTCTCCAAATTGGGAAGGCCCTTCCATCGTTACCCATGTTATCCGCGAAGGGACCTACATACTCAAAACTCCAGAAGGAAAAGAGCTAAAACACCCTTGGCATTCAGAGCATTTGAGGAAATTCTATCAGTAACAAACTCAACACCCCAGCTACCTTTTTAAAGTCTTTTCACAACTAGATTTTTTACTTTACAAAGCATTTTTGGTCTTTATATTTTTAGCTTTCTTTATTTTTAAATACTTTTAATATAGTAGGTTTTATTTTATCAATAAAATTTCCTTTTTTCATCATATCATTGAGTAACCTATCTATACGTTCCTAGCACATAACACTAGAACTCGGCCTAAGCATTACATGATAATGCCTAGACCTTAATTCAAATTCTACCATCTTACGCCTGACTTCCTAAACATTTGAGCCAAGGTAAACTTGCAAACTTAAATAAAAAAGCCTAGTTCCTATAACTAGCCTGGCTAAACCATACTTGACATGCTTGGTCCCCATATAGAGCTAAGATTAAGACATCTGACTCCATAGACAATTTGAGCCTAGTTTCGACAACTAGTTTACTCAAGTTTTAAAAAACCGAGTACATAACACTTATCACGGCCGATAACGGATAAACGATCCCCGGTCTACGAAATGCTTAGCTCGTATTAGCTAAAATAAAATTGAGTGGATTAAGACATCCATACCCCTAACGCTTGAGCCTAGTTTAGACATCTAGATCACTCAAATTAACACAGCCAAAGTTTTGACAACTCGGCATGACGGGCAGACACTCGGTCTTATCGCTGGGTACATAACACCATCAAAGTTAAAACGAGAAAGCTCATAAAAACAAATAGAACGGGTTAAACACCCATCTATGACATCTAAAAGCGAGAACATAAACCTTGTTCCCGATCCCCAAACAGGGAACACATTAAATTATACCGGCCAAACGGGCCCACCAAAAACATTGTACAGCCAAAAACCATGGCTTACAGGCAAAAGTCTACTAAAAGTTCATAAAGAAGGCTCTTACTATCCCGAGTCTTCTTCCTCATCCTCCTCCTCTCCACCAATACTCAATTCTTCCCGAAATCGTTTGACCAACACATGGAAATTGTCAGGATCAACTGAAGGAACAGACCAGACAGGCCTCTTCTCCACTTCATCATCCCGAGCTATCAATCTCAAAGTCCGATCTGTGTATGAGATCAACAGATGAGTAGAGCGGGCCTCAACACTATAGGCATCATTAAGGAAAAGCCGAGCCCACTTCTCAATAGGGACATCCACTTCAGGGTCAATATGAACTTGGTGCACAGCATGTGTATAACCATCTATATAGGTGGTCTTCACCTGATCATTGATGATGACCGGCATCTCGGTCTGCTTGAAGTTCAGCACGGCCACCCTTTCCCTTGATGGAATACTCTCCTCAAGTTGAAGTCACCTCGATTCAGCCGCCAGCCGCCTCCTTATCCTTAGCCAACAGTGCACCATTTTCCCTTTCCTTCTCAACATCTTCACGCATCGCCTTCACCTCCTCTTCAGACCAGCACAAAGCTTCCCTCAGCCTCTCCCTCCGCCTCTTCAGTTACCTTAGCCTTCGCAGCAAGAACTTCCTTGACCTTATCATGAGCCTTGTTGGCCAACTCTACGAACTGACCACATCTCGCCGAAGCTCAAACATCTTGCTCTCAAGATCGGCCATTTTCTTTGAGCAAGCCGACCATTGACCAACACATGCTGAGCAATTGTAGCAAGCTGTAAAAGGAAAACTAATGTCAAAAAAAGAGAAATAAAAAGAAAACGTGAAGCCGACAAGTCAGCCAGTCACCTCAGAAAGCATCAGGCCTTTGCGATCGGCTAAGAACGAGAAAGTAGGTGGGGTAGAAGTCATCATATCCAACAAGCCGGCATCAAAATCCCGATGCAGTATTGGCCGACCCAATCGCATCATCTATCCGGATCGAGCGGTAACATCCAGACCTTTCATCAGACTAACTCCAGAAAACTCCGTAACCAAAACGTTAATTTCCTCAGAAAAAAAGAACTGAGGGCGCGTCGGCAGGAGGAACAGCGGAAGTGCGCCTTTTTGATATCGGCTCCTCTGAAATATCCTCAACCTCGTCTCTGGCACATTTCTGACCCAAGGACTCCTGGCTCACCGTTGCCCTAACCTCCTCCGCAACAGTCTCCCTAGCCAGGATAGGCATCGGGTCTCCTCCCGGAGGCATGGTACCATCAGCAGTCTCCTTGGCTCTGCCCCCTGTGCTGACTGCATCAATAGTGGGAAGAGGACCGGCCTCTTTTCCAGCCAGCACCTCCTGACGCGCACACATCTCGGCATGCCTCTTGGAACGGCCTGAAGCTTTTGACTTCACCCTCTTCTTGCTCAATAACTTGTTTGGATCAGCAGCGTATTCCTGCTCCAACACTCTCTTTTCCTCCATAGTCAAATTTGCCAACCAAGTGCGAAAATTATAACTCAAGCATGAAAAATTCACAAAGTGATCATAAAAACAATGTAAATATTTACATCCAACAAAGATCTGTACCCTCAAGCAGTACTCGTTACGAGATTTGCAAACTTCACAATCCTTGAAGAAATCAAATTCCAGGTGAATAACCCATTCGGGATATCGGTTGCCTCTAGTAACGGGTGCCATCATAGTCGCCCCATTCCAAGGCCCCGACATGATGCATGTTTGAATGTAATACCCATGATTGGACTCCAAGGCCGACCAGTTTAACTACTGACCAGCGGCAAACTCTTCAATCCTTTTGATCAATTCATCGCACCAAGGAGCCTTGTAACAAGTCTCAGGCGCCCTGGGCGTGCTAGATGGGATGGGAAACTCCCAGCCAAATTGGCTCTCTACTTTGATGACATGATGATTCCAACCAGACACCTTGCTCACTAAGCTTGAAATTGGAGCAACGATTTTAGGCCTCCTTTGCCTACTTCTCAAGGTCAACACTTGAGTTCTCTCATTGAAACTACCCTCGAAAAAATGGTAAAAACCCAGGGGCACGGCTTGAAACACAAACTCCGAAACAAAACGATGAAGGAAGTCAAATACCTGACAGCATTAGCGCCCAGCATAGCGGGGACCGCCTGCCAATCTTCCAAAAACTCATAGATAAAGGGATCTAAAGGCAAACGAAGACCCAGCTGGAACTGCTTAAAGAAAAAGGCTACCTCAAAGTGATTCCAATAAAAGGATGCTCTCTCGTCGTCAGTAACAAGAGTGGGGGCAGGATGATACACCAAATCGTAATCATCATTGGAAATCCTATAGTCATCATGCAAATATTCTATCTTCTCATCCCCTGCCTTAGGTTGTTTTGACTTACTGGGAGCCACTTCCCCAGTTTTTCCCTTTCGCCGACTACTCATTCAGCCACGACCTCTGCCCCCTTCAGGAATCGGCTCCAAACTGGTTGATGATTCTACTAGAAGTACTCTCCCCAGACATAGTTGCAGAGGAAAGAAGGGAGTTAGCATCAGAAATCGAGGAAGAGGACGCTCTTACTCCCCTCATCCCGTCTACAGAAGCCAAGGAAAGCACCTCGTCTTCTAAAAAGGTGTAATGGTGAAAGATATGAGTTAAAACGCTGTGACAAGAATAGAGAACCACCAAATTAGGATCCATCAAGCCTAAACGGTCGAAACGATGGCTATTGGCAGGCCACGCAACACTACCCCTAAAATCATTGTGTTTCATAAGAATTTCTTTGATTTCAACTAAATATAATAAAAACCAAGGACCGCCTGTCCTCCGATAAATCCTACGAGTTATTTTATGAAAACCAAATAGGACCATCGCAATGCAGTCATAAGGTAAAGACATGACCAAACAAATCTATGGCAAAGCAGAAATTAAAGATTTTGAAATGAATTAAGAATGGCGGATAGAAATAAAATTGCAAGAAAGACAGAGGAGGGTACCTGAAGACATGTTTTTGAACGAAGAATGGAAGCAAGAGAATAAAACGAGCGGAAGCGCTGGTTCACTCTCAGATTACGGTCGCTGAAATCGAAACGCGCAAGGAAACGCCAATGAGAAGAATAAAAACCCTAAAACAAACCCTCCTGCTTATGACAAGTAAAAGGTAAAAAAGGGGGTGAGGGTTTTTGTTGGGTATGCTTATTATAAACCACTCCTATTACCTAGATTTGATTGATCCCATAACCTAATTTTATCTTTTTTGGACTTTAGGATATATTGTAAGAAGTGTTAAATTCATTTTTTAGAATAGTCCACTTTGATAGTATAGGCTTTAGATTGATAGGCTGAAAATTTTCTAAGTCTGGAATTTTAGTGGTCAAGACCTTGACCATGAATTCACTTGACCGTGGCAGACCACCTGACCGTGGAAGACCACTTGACCGTGAATCACTTGACCGGAAGTCAGTGACCGTGAGCTTTGTGGCATATCTTGACAGGTCACATTTGACCTCTCGACCGCAAGCCACTCGACCGTGAGGCCTTGACCGCAAATGATGAAGTTGTCCAAGAAACCCAAGTTTGTTCAAACTTAACCATGGTCAAACTATGGTTAGTTTAGAACGTTGCAGAACTTGGATCCCAAGTAATTCAAATTTGAATTCATCTAAGTGGTGTTGGTCCCAAAGGGCAACAAGGGTATGAAAAATACCTAGAGGGGGGGGGTGAATAGCTGTTTTAAAATTCTTTTCGTACCCTTGAAAAACTCAATTGCAAATGCGCACTTTATCAAGTAAGCGTTATGAGATGCGCCTAAGTGAGTGAGTGAAATGCACAGCGGAATTTAGTAATGAAAATAGGCGCAAAGTGTTATAAAGGGGCGCACACACACTCTAAGTATTTTGGCTCAAAGTGATTGAAATAAGGAACTAAGGCAAATGATATAACAAACACAACACAATTCAGTTCAATCAATCTACAATGAGTAAACAAGCAAGTAGTGAGTGAAATTAATAACTTGAAAGAAATAACAAGATAATAACACAAGCTATTTGGAGAGGTTCGATCAATGAAAGATCTACGTCCTCTACCAAGATGGTTAGTCTTGGATTTCTAATCGAGATCTTATATAATGAGTGAGTGTTACAAATTACAATGTTTGAGCTTATATACTAACTCAAGATCTATTACTATGAAAGAACAAATCCAAAACAATAACCGGTGTATCTCTTAAAGAAGAATCTAAATGATTAATCTTAAAGAGGTGTGTGTGTGTTCTTAGTATCAAGGCTCTTTAGATCTTTGAGATGGAGAGCACAAGAAACTAAAGTGTTAAGGCTTGAAGATCTGGGCTAAGGATGAAGGTATGAAGATGTTCTTGAGAAATCTGGAAAAACGAAGGCAATCTTCAAATCTTCAACAAATGCTTAGAGAGAGAAATTCTTGAAATTCTTAGCAAAACTCAGCAACTTCAAAATGTTGAAGTTATTGGGTATTTATAGTGAACTTCAAAAACTAGCCGTTGGAAATCCTTGTGGATAAGATGAGCTGTCGCTCGTTGATTGGAGCATGCATATATTATGGCCATTTTGACACTCAACATAAAAGTGACCGTTATGGACACGTGTCAACAGATTAGGCGCATATGCATCTTTTAACCACCGTTGGATCATTGGCGTAATTTGAATTCTCTTCAAGTCTTCGAGTCTTCAATAAATCACTGAGTTTGAATAAACACTTTGAGGCGCGTTTGAGCCAAGAGGCGCATTGAGCCAAGAGGCGCACAGACGCGTGCGCTTAAAACAAGGGGCGCAGAGGCGCGTAACATAGCTTATGAAGAGAGCCTTATGCGCGCGCTCTAAATGGCGCATGGCGCGAATGTGGAAGGCGCGTGGCGCGTGGCGCAGGAGGCGCATAAGCGCGGCTGAAACTCACTGAGTGATTTTTCTTGAAACTTGATCTTCTTGCCCTATTTCTAAGCCTATTCTATAACAATGGACAACCTAAAAAATGAAGTATAAATACTTCTTACATGTGGGTCTAAAGTCCATGAAATAAAAACTTAGGTGATGGATCAATCAAATCTAATAAATCCTAATACATTAAAACTGAGATATGTGGGCATACCCAACAATCTCCCCCTATTTGATTGATGCCATTACCTACTATATCAAGGACAAACATTTTACTTGATAAAAACATGTCCAAATGAATGAAATTGGTAATTCATGTCTCAAGTTAATGTACACACTAGTCCAAAATATAGATTCCTAATCTATTCCAATAAGAATAAAGAGTTACATATGGAATGATAGAAACAACAGTTTAACACATTTAAGATGATATATGATTTTTAGTTTTGAAATGTGTTTAAACCAAGTTTAAACTTAATGCATGAAAGAATGAAACAATTCAATATGATGCATATGAATTTAAACAATATTCATTGTTCTACAAACAAGGAGTTTGAGTGAACAAGGTTTGATAATAAGTGATGCATTGTTCTCATTAAAACTTGGGGTGTAAGAGTTACAAATTACAAGTTTTGAATAGAACAAAAACAAAAGGTGCTAAAACAAGTAAGCACAAAATCACTATCACAAAAGAGATGATTCTATTACAAAAGGTTCTAAAAACTTACAAACAAAAATAATAGAAACTAAGGGTTGGGAGGCGCATCATCTTCCTTCAAACCTTCAACAATCTCTGAAACAGAACGCTGAATTTGCTTTGCGAGCTGATGACTACGGTTCGCTAACCCTTGAGTGTCAGTGACACTGGAGTGAGTGGCAGTGATACCGTCTCTAATGTAACTCAAGTGATTCACATTGATGTTTTGGTATTCATCAATGGAACGCTGAGTGATTTGCTGCTGTTGAGAAATATTTTCTTCCAAGATTTGAATGTGAGCTTCAATGGCATTTTGAGCCGTGATAATATCGGAAGAAATATGTTCAGCGCATCTGTCAGAGCTTGAGTGAGCAGCAGTGAAATGAGTGACGACCAATTCTTTCAGGACATCCAACTTAGATACTAGCACATTCATGTTGGATTGAGACGCAACAGACTGAGGTATGAAAGTAGGCGCAGAAGCGGTGGTTTGCGCCTGATCAGTATGAGCTTGAACCTGAGTCTGCGCCGGAGGAGGAGAATGAGCAGAAAGTTTGGCCTTGAGAGAGTTCATCTCCCTCTTAATGGCAGCAATCTCTTCAGATTGATCAGTGAGTAAGAAGCTCAAATTGAGACTTTATATGCGTCTGTCCTTGCTCTAAATTGGCTTGCCCCTGCTGTAAAGAATGAAGAATGGAAAGTACCTCGCTCAAATCAGGAGCAGACGGAGGAGGCGCAGGGGTAGAGAGTGGCGCATCATCTTGAAGGGGCGCAGAATCTTGAAGGGGCGCAGAAGGAGATGGAGGCGCAAGAGGAGGTGAATGAGTAGGAGACTCAAATTCATCTTCAGTTTCAACATCAACAGTTTCAACAACTGTTTCAACATCAATAGTTGCTGTTGTGATCTGATCAGGTCCAGGTGGAGGCGCAACAGGAGAAGGAGTGCGCTGAGGGATGGTTTCTTGCTCCCCCTGAACAGGTTCCTCTATGTCTGAAATGTCATCTTCGAAGAAATCAGAGAGGAGTTGTACCCTTGACACGTTGGTCGGTTGAAATTTGAATGAGGGCGCACGAGGAGTGGGGGCGCGTTGAGAAGGAGCGCGCTGGGTAGGCGCGGAAATAGAAGGTCCTTTCTCAATATCTGCGCTTGATCCGGCGCCTTTCATGCGCTCTAACTTTTCTGACTCAGCAGCTTGTTTGGCTAGAAAATCTTCATCTCTTTTTCTTTGAGCCTCAAGCCTGCTGGCTTCCTGCGCTAGCCTCAGATCTCGCTCTTCATCAGTTTCAAATCTAGTACGTTTGATAGGCGCACGAGGAGGGTCATCAACCACTCTTTTTCCTTTGCTCTTCTCTGCGCCTGGCAAGGGATCAGCGCCTTGTCTAGCGCTTGCTTTCACTGCGCTCTTTATCAAAGGTGCGCTTTTAAGGACTGGCGCATCATCGGACTCTGTGTCTTCATCCACTAAGCCTTCAACAGTCTTGATTTGAATTCCTTTGGCGCGCTTTGTAGGCTTCTTTCTGCGCTTCTTGAGGTCCAAATTAGCTTTACCAAACATTGGAACATCGTTGATCTTGTATTCAGGATTCTCATTCAAAAACTTAACTAACTCAGGGTAAGTTAGAAAAAGTTTTGTGAGAAGAAGGCAGTGTGAGCGGAATCGGGTTTTTCCATCACTTTTGTTCTTCACAAATTTATCAATTTGCTCACGCAGAGTCTTGAACAGAATGTGAGGCCAGTGAAGCTTCTCTTTGGCCATGATGGCAGCTGTGTATTCCCATTGTTCAACCGTGAATCGGTTCACGTTTCCAGTTTTGAACACAATTGAAGTTCCTACCAAGTGCGCGATGTGAGTCAAGAGTTCTCCACCATCTCGAATTTCAGTGTTTTTGATATTGTTTTGAAGCGTTGGAATATTTAGAAGTGAGGCAGCCATCTTGTTCTGATCATCAACAGAGTAAGTCATCGGACGCCCAATAATGCGATCTTCACCGGTAGATGGAAAACCAAGCAAGTGTCGAATCACAGATGATGAAATATGGACGTCAACATTTTGAACGCGCGCCTCAATCCGGTAGTGAGTGCGCCCATTTACATCAATTTCCACTAGAACAGCAGTGGAAAAGAACTCATCCACGAGGAGCGCAGAATAGAAATCTTGGTCCATGGTGAATAAGGGGAGCAGACCGGCAACGCGCAGGGTTTCAATTATTTCTCTTCCCATCACTTCACCAGACAGCTCTAAAAGATCAAGAGATTCTTCTAATTTGAAATTTGCAAGGTCCTGAAAA
Source organism: Campanula takesimana (assembly GCA_026119855.1). Taxonomy (NCBI): domain Eukaryota; kingdom Viridiplantae; phylum Streptophyta; class Magnoliopsida; order Asterales; family Campanulaceae; genus Campanula; species Campanula takesimana. The sequence goes on along the minus strand of JAOWBW010000392.1, from coordinate 264,117 downwards.
AAATGATTGATATTAGAAATGACATAGGCGCATAGAAACATAAAATGATCAAAGTAACATAGGCGCATGAAATAGATAGGCGCATAATTGAAACAGGCGCACAAAGTTATAGAGAATCAAGGCGCATAATTGAATTAGGCGCATAAAATATTAAAGGCGCATAGGGTTACAAGGCGCATAATATGGTTCTATGTGAATACTAAGGAAAAATAAAACAACGAAATTTGACTAAGTACGAAGTTAGGCGCATAAGGTTTTAGGCGCAGAATGATTTAAGCGCATATACAAGTAGAGGCGCAGAAAGCATTCAGGCGCATAAAAGAATAGGCGCATAAAGAGGTATATAGGCGCATATCGTGAGAATTTTAACTTAGTAAGAAAAACAAACAACAATCATTCAAATGAAAGAAATGAAAATCAAAAAGTTCAAATTTTCGAAAACAAGGTAGAAAGTTTTTAGAGACCAAAACATGCAAAAATGACGAAGAACACGAAGAACGACCCTTGAATGCTCGAAGAACACCAAGAACACGAAAATCATGAAACTTCACCAAACTAGACAAATAATATATCAAAATGACCGCATGACAACAAGGAATCTAAATATGTAAACAAAAATAAGAACAAATCAATAATGAAAGCACAATGATCAAAAGAATGACCGAAAATTTTGAAAGATTTTGAAAACAAAAATTCAGATTTGTAACAAACAAAGCATTGATCGTTAAAATGTTGGTTTTAAAAGATTCGAAATCAATAATAGAACACAACCCAACAAACGATATAGAAAACGGATCATCGAAACAAGAGAAATCAAAGGAAAATGAATCCGGGTTTAGTAAAAACGAAAAAATCACTGAAAATGACGAAAAAAAGAAAAAATTCAGAAATATAAAGAGATTAAAAGTTGAGAATTCATACCATATCGTCTTGTGTAGATGTTGATGCTTTCTTAGGACCCATAAACTTATATATATATATGTAAAATAAAGAAGACAAATGAAGAAGATGGAGAGATAGAGAGAGATGAGAGTCGGGGAGAGAGTGAGACAGGGAGAGAGAGAAACGGGAAGTTGGTAGGAGGGAGGAAGGTGATGATGTTTTTATAGGTTTAGGTTTAAAAACTTGCACTGATAAAGCAAAAATACAGTCAAAAATTTTAAAAAAAATTGGAAGATGAAAAGATGGCATTAATGAGGGATTTGAAAAGGCGGCTAATCATTCCAGGTGCATTAATGAGGGATGACACAAAGTGTCATGATGTGACATTTAGGTTTTTGAAAAACTGCTCCACTTTCCCTTTAAGTGTATGAGCAATTTTGACTAATTTTTGCACAAACACCAAAAACATCTATTTTGGTGTAAGTTTGGGGTGCAAGAAATATATCCCAGAAAATAAATTTTTTCGAAAAGCGTAAAACGAGGGAAAAATTTAATTGCACAAGTACCCTTGAACAATTAAAGGAATGTCAAAAGACATAGATTCCTATAATAAATGAACAGAATGAACATACCTGGTACTTGTGTATTTAATACGTTCAATCATTGAAATTAAATTTGAGAATTGATTGAGCCGCAATAGTTAATGCGCGCATGAAGGGGCGCATTACTTCAGCAAAGCGCATACTCATCTAGGCGCATTATTCATCAAGGCGCATAACATCTCAAGGGGCATAAAGATGGTTGATGGCGCATAAGTGTTTGAAGCGCATGGATTGATAGGCGCGCAGATATTGTGCGCGCAGCAAATTAGAGATGGGCGCGCAGTTAGCGAGGCGCATAGGTGGCGCATAGTTTCCTTGAAACTTTGAGAAATTGATTTAATCATTTGTACCTAAAATACTCATAACTCAACACAACATAAAATCATTAGTATTGACAAAACTATATTGAATTTAGTTGAGTTCAAGCATACCCATTTCACCTCTCAAAAACATGAACCGTTTCGCGTCAAGTGCTTTCGTTAGAATGTCGGCGATTTGATAGTCGGTTCCCACGTGTTCCAAATGAATATTGCCTTTCTCCACGTGGTCTTTGAGGAAGTGATATTTGATGTCGATGTGCTTGGTCTTTGAGTGCATGACAGGATTTTCAGAAACCGCAATTGTTGATGTATTGTCGCAGTAGATGGGACAATTTTCTTCGATGGTATCATAGTCCACCAATTGCTGCTTCATCCAGAGTATTTGACAATAACAACTTCCCGCAGCAATATATTCGGCTTCGGTTGTTGAAACAGATACAGAAGCTTGTTTCTTACTTGCCCATGACACAAGTCGATATCCGAGGAAATGACAAGTGCCACTTGTGCTTTTCCTATCAATTGTGCATGCTGCATAATCCGCATCTGAGTAACCTACAAGTTTAAAATTCGAATCTTTGGTGTACCAAAGTCCAAGATTAACAGTGCCAGAGAGATATCTTATAATACGTTTCACAGCAATTAAGTGTGCTTCTCTAGGATCGGATTGATAACGAGCACAAACACAAACACTAAACATAATATCAGGCCTACTAGCAGTAAGATAAAGGAGTGAGCCAATCATACCTCGATAGAGCGTTTGATCAACACGTTTACCTTTTAAATCTTTGTCGAGTTTGTTGCCGGTGGCCATGGAGTATCGTATGATTTAGCGTTCTCAAGACCAAACTTCTTGATTAAGTCTTTTGTGTATTTGGCTTGATTGATAAATATGCCTTCACTCATTTGCTTGATTTGAAGCCCGAGGAAGAATGTGAGTTCTCCCATCATGCTCATTTCAAACTTGCTCTTCATTAGTTTCTCAAAACGCTTGCACAACAATTCATTAGTAGAACCAAATATAATATCATCAACATAAATTTGAACAAGTAATTTATGACCATTATGTTTGGCAATGAAAAGAGTTGTATCGATTTTACCGCGAGTGAAGCCTTTTTCGATGAGAAACTTTGATAGTGTATCATACCATGCTCTTGGTGCTTGTTTGAGTCCATACAAAGCTTTCTGGAGTTTGTACACATGATTTGGAAATTGTGAATCTTCAAACCCAGGTGGTTGAGCCACATAGACTTGTTCTTGGAGTTCACCATTTAGAAACGCGCTCTTCACATCCATTTGATATAACTTGAAGTTCTTGTGAGCGGCGTAAGCTAGAAATAATCTGATAGCTTCAAGTCTTGCTACGGGCGCAAAAGTTTCATCGTAATCAATTCCTTCTTCTTGCCTATAGCCTTGTGCAACCAATCTTGCTTTGTTTCTCGTGATGGTTCCATTCTCGTCCATCTTGTTCCTGAACACCCATTTCGTACCAATCACTCCATGATCATTTGGTCTTGGAACTAGAGTCCAAACCTTACATCGTTCAAATTGATTGAGTTCTTCTTGCATTGCAACAACCCAATTAGGATCTTGGAGCGCTTCGTCAGCCTTCTTCGGTTCAATTTGAGAGATAAAAGCAGTGTAAGCATCAAAGTTTGTAGCTCTCCTTGTACGAACACCAACTTGTAGATCACCGATGATATTAGCAATTGGGTGACCTCTAACTTCACGAATTTCAGGAGGTAAGTTAGGTTGAGTCGTAGAAACTTGAAGGTCTTCAATAGGTACATCTTCACCAGATTCAAAGTCATTGAAATTTGGGGGTTGAACTGGCTCAGAATTGAAATTTGGGTTTACATCAGATGCAGCAGTAGAAATAGGCGCGTGAGAAGAATCATGAGGCGCATCATTTGAGTGAGGCGCAATAGATGATTCACCAGGCGCATTATACAGTGAGTTAGGCGCATTTGATGTAGAAGGATTTCCTTGAGTTGATAAATTCTGACTTTGAGTGGGCGCAACATAAATAGGAGCACCTGTATCATTTTGCTCAATAGAATCATTAGCAACATTTGGAGCCAAAAGTGGCTCAAGGAGAGAATGTTCATCAAAGGTAACATGTACAGATTCAACTATTACTAACGTAGTTCTATTAAAAACACGAAAAGCTTTAGAGTGTTTGGCATACCCAACAAAAATACCTTCGTCGGCTTTGGCGTCGAATTTACCTCTATGTTCGTTTCCGTTGTAGAGGATATAACATTTGCAACCAAAGATCTTGAAGAATGCAATGTTGGGAGTTCTACCACGCCAAAGTTCATACGGAGTCTTGTTGTGAAGTTTGTTGATGAGGGAACGATTTTGAGTAAAACATGCAGTGTTGATAGCTTCTTCCCAAAAGTACTTAGGCAATTTAGCTTCAGCTATCATCGTCTTTCCCGCTTCAATCAACGTTCTATTCTTTCGTTCAACAACGCCATTTTGTTGAGGAACTCCGGCGGTTGAAAAGTTGTGATCTATCCCATGATCTTCACAATATCGAGCAACACCGTTGTTCTTGAATTCTGTTCCATTGTCGGATCGAACACTAACGATGTCATCTTCTTTTTGGGTTTGGAGCAGTCGAAATAAGGTAGTGAGAATCTCATAACAATCATCTTTTGTAATCATCATCTCTACCCATGTATATCTTGAATAATCATCCACCACAACTACAGTATACTTGTTTCTTCGAATGCTTGCGGTGGAAACTGGTCCAAATAGATCAATGTGAAGCAGTTGCAAACATCTTGTAGTTGAAGGATTTGACTTGCTTGAAAATGACTGCTTCGGTTGTTTGCCAAGTTGACATGCGGCGCACTTTTTGTCATGATGATCAGCAACCTTGGGAAGTCCTTTGACAAGATTATTCCTGCTGAGTTTAGATAGATACTTGAAGTTCAAGTGACTTAAGCGCTTGTGCCACAGCCAACTATTTTCGTTCACACTTTTTGCTACAAAACAAAGATTAGTACTAGAGTTCATACTATGGAAATCAATAATATAAATATTTGTCTTACGATATCCCGTGAGTAAGATAGCTCCAGTTTTGCCATTCTTGATAAGACATTGCATTGAAGTGAAATGGCATTCTAATCCTTTGTCGCAGAATTGAGATATGGATAATAAGTTGTGCTTGAGCCCTTCGACGAGTGAGACTCTTTCAATGCACACTTTGTCTTTCTTGAGCTTTCCATATGCTACAACTTGACCTTTGTTATTATCGCCAAATGTTACGGAGGGACCTCTTTCTTCATGGACATCTTCTAATAAGGATTCATCTCCAGTCATGTGTCTTGAACACCCACTATCGAGAATCCATTCGTAATTTCTAGCTTTTGAAGATCCAGCCATGAAACAAAGAACCTGAAATATAGACATTTAAGCAGGTCCCCTTTATTCCTTTTGGGTCCTAGGGTTAGCAACTTTTGACAACCCACTCTTGCTTGACCTTAGGATTCTTACGTCCTTTGGCATTGGGAGTGAATCGCAAAAGGCATTCCACAGCCTTGTGTCCTGAACAATCACAAATAGAACAATGATGAAAGCCACCAATCACGTGAGTTTTCACAAACTCTTTACTTTTCTTGGGGATGGCATTCTTCTTTGGGTCAGATGAACTAGACTTAACAAAATCTTTCTTTTGAAATTTTGGAGCGCTTTTTCTCGGGGGGCGCATAGGGCTAGGAGGCGCACGGCGATGAGGCGCGTGGCTCTTAGGCGCATAATGAGCACTCGGAGAAGGAGCGTGCCTATTTTCAAGAATGATTTTGCTAGGAGATGGTTCATCTGTAGCTATATCTTTCCCATTAGCTTTCCCAAATTGCTTCGTTGGGTAGACATAATGGAATGTTTGTCTCTTGACTTTTTCCTGTCCTTTACCCATTGAATTCGAATGTTTTTCCTTGGGAATTTCAAAAGTTTGTTGGTTGGTAAATTCACTATCTCTTTCAGCACAGACATCACATTTAAAGTTGTCACTAGTTGATGAGAATCCCAAGCCACTTTTATCACCACTGACTTTTTGGGACTCAAATATATTCTCCATAGTGACACGAGAATTGGACCACTCATTTGTAATCTTTTTAAGATCAGTAATTTGAGCAACCAATTCATCGTTTTGAACTTTAAGAAGTGAGTTCTGTTCTGTTAGAAAAGTGTTTTTAACAGTAAAAGGAGTCATGCTCTTTATCTGCTCCTTAAGGAGGGTGAGTTCAGATTTTAGTAGAGATTTCTCGGTCTTAAGCTGGGAAATTTCATCACATGATAGTGCTAAAGCTTCCTTCATACTATCAAATCTAGTGATTACCTTTTCAGCCTTCTTGAACAATTTTTCTTGTTCAGCAATCACTTCATCATTGATTTTGGAGATTGGAGCAGTTGGTTCAACCTGTGGTCTAATGTATACTCCTTTTCTCAATTTGTTCCTTGCTCCAAGATCACATCGAGAGAATAACAATCCACCATCGTTTTGAGCCGGAGTGAGAAATCCTTGTTCAACGAGCTCGCTGATGGTTGGTCCTTTCTTCTTTTTCACTTCTTGAAAACCTGCAGATTTCTTGATAGGTTTATTCAAGGCATTCATATCGGGAACATCCTTGGAGAAGTCATCATCGGAATCATAAGCATCAACTTCATCATCATTTGCCATCAAACAAACGAGTCCATCATCGGAATCTTCATCGCTCTCATCGGAGTCTGTTTCAATCCAAGTATTGTGCTCATTTTCTTGTGCTTCTTCTTCAGCAACCATTCCCTTGTGACGAGTGAACTTGGGAGTGAATTTGGGAGTATGGCTGCTCTTCTTCTGCATATATTCAAATTTGGGAATCGGGCAACTTGATGCAAAATGTCCGGGTTTCCTGCAATTAAAACAAACAAGATCTTCCTTTCTTTTTGAATCACTGCTCCTTGAAAACTTTTGAGGAGCTTTGCTGGTAGATCCTTGAAATTTGTTGGTTGAGCCGGGTCTTGAGAATTTTCTGAACTTTTGAAATTTCTTCACAAATAAAGCGAAGTCTTCATCATCCATGTCTAATAGCTCAGAAGTAGAAATTTTGGGATCGGAGCTTTTCTCATCTTGTACAGGCGCAGGAGTAGGCGCAGGTGTAGGCGCAGCTTCTCTGTGCGCCATCATAGCCATAGATTTTGACTTTCCTTCAGTTTCGCTGATTCGTTGAAGTTTGAGTTCGTAAACTTTGAGATTTGCATATAGGTTCCTTAAAGTCCAAACATCTAAAGTTACAGCGTCTTCAAGAGCACTAGATTTATGTAGGTATCTTGATCCAAAAGCTTGTAGAAAATTTACATTCAAATCTTTGTTGGTAAACTTCATGCCAAGTGAAATACATAGATTGATAATTTCACAGTAGCGTTCATAAGTTTGTCTCAAGTTTTCACCGGGGAGTTGAGAGAAATTGTTGAATCTCTTTTGTACTTCGTATTTCTTGTTCTCCTTGCAAACGGTGTCTCCTTCAATATGCTCTTCAATAGCATCCCATAGCTCATTTGCAGTAGCACAATGCATGACTTGTTGTTTCATCGCCGTGCTTAGAGTGCTTAGAAGAATGTTTCTTGCTTTCCCATCATTTGCAACTCTTCTAATTTGTTCCTCGGTCCATTCTTCCCTTGGTTTGAGAATTGTAGGTTGGGCAGCGTTGGTGCGTGGATTTGGATTCGCCTTCATCGGAATATAAGGTCCATAAACGACGGTGTCATGGAGCCTTTCATTGATTGAGTTGAGATGAGTCAATATGCTGAATTTCCATACGTCAAAATGATCTTCATCAAAGACCGGGACGTGAGTGTAGTTTGCAGTTGCCATAGGTTTTGAGTTTGCCATTTAGAATCGGCACCCAAGCTGTTAAGCTTGAAAAACGAAAAATGTTTTATAAATGTGTTTGCTCTGATACCACTTGTTGGTCCCAAAGGGCAACAAGGGTATGAAAAATAGCTAGAGGGGGGGGGGGTGAATAGCTGTTTTAAAATTCTTTTCGTACCCTTGAAAAACTCAATTGCAAATGCGCACTTTATCAAGTAAGCGTTATGAGATGCGCCTAAGTGAGTGAGTGAAATGCACAGCGGAATTTAGTAATGAAAATAGGCGCAAAGTGTTATAAAGGGGCGCACACACACTCTAAGTATTTTGGCTCAAAGTGATTGAAATAAGGAACTAAGGCAAATGATATAACAAACACAACACAATTCAGTTCAATCAATCTACAATGAGTAAACAAGCAAGTAGTGAGTGAAATTAATAACTTGAAAGAAATAACAAGATAATAACACAAGCTATTTGGAGAGGTTCGATCAATGAAAGATCTACGTCCTCTACCAAGATGGTTAGTCTTGGATTTCTAATCGAGATCTTATATAATGAGTGAGTGTTACAAATTACAATGTTTGAGCTTATATACTAACTCAAGATCTATTACTATGAAAGAACAAATCCAAAACAATAACCGGTGTATCTCTTAAAGAAGAATCTAAATGATTAATCTTAAAGAGGTGTGTGTGTGTTCTTAGTATCAAGGCTCTTTAGATCTTTGAGATGGAGAGCACAAGAAACTAAAGTGTTAAGGCTTGAAGATCTGGGCTAAGGATGAAGGTATGAAGATGTTCTTGAGAAATCTGGAAAAACGAAGGCAATCTTCAAATCTTCAACAAATGCTTAGAGAGAGAAATTCTTGAAATTCTTAGCAAAACTCAGCAACTTCAAAATGTTGAAGTTATTGGGTATTTATAGTGAACTTCAAAAACTAGCCGTTGGAAATCCTTGTGGATAAGATGAGCTGTCGCTCGTTGATTGGAGCATGCATATATTATGGCCATTTTGACACTCAACATAAAAGTGACCGTTATGGACACGTGTCAACAGATTAGGCGCATATGCATCTTTTAACCACCGTTGGATCATTGGCGTAATTTGAATTCTCTTCAAGTCTTCGAGTCTTCAATAAATCACTGAGTTTGAATAAACACTTTGAGGCGCGTTTGAGCCAAGAGGCGCATTGAGCCAAGAGGCGCACAGACGCGTGCGCTTAAAACAAGGGGCGCAGAGGCGCGTAACATAGCTTATGAAGAGAGCCTTATGCGCGCGCTCTAAATGGCGCATGGCGCGAATGTGGAAGGCGCGTGGCGCGTGGCGCAGGAGGCGCATAAGCGCGGCTGAAACTCACTGAGTGATTTTTCTTGAAACTTGATCTTCTTGCCCTATTTCTAAGCCTATTCTATAACAATGGACAACCTAAAAAAATGAAGTATAAATACTTCTTACATGTGGGTCTAAAGTCCATGAAATAAAAACTTAGGTGATGGATCAATCAAATCTAATAAATCCTAATACATTAAAACTGAGATATGTGGGCATACCCAACAAGTGGGACCACCTCTTATCTGCAAAAAGGGACAAACTCAGAATGAGCTCCAATCAGAATTAAACAGCTCATTGTCCTTCAACTTGGAGCCCAAGTATTTCCCAATAGTTATTTTCTCATTCAAGGCTATAAATAGCCCTTAAGTTCTTCATTAAAAAAAGCTGAGATTCTAAGAAAGAAATTGCTGTTGAAATACTTGGTGATTGAAGATCATACTTAAGATTTCCAGAATCCTTTGAATCTTCAACGAACTCACCTTCAAACCTTCAAAGCTCTCCAGCAACAAACAAGTCATCTCAGGCCTTGTAACACTTAAGATTCATTAGGCTCTACAATCACTTAGATTTTAAAGAGCTTCTGATTCTTACACACACTCACCCCAATTGATCAATCACATAGATTGCATCAAAATGGATACACTGGTCTAAGTCTAGGATTTATTCTTCATAGAAAGTAGGTGTTGATTCAAAGCTTCATATTTGTAATCTGTACACTCAAGAATCAATATATACCTCCATTCAAAATCCAAGACTGACCATCTTGGTAAAGGACGTAGATCTTTTAACAGATCGAACATTTCCAAATACTTGTGTCATTTTACTTTGTGCAAATTTACTTTCAAGTATTGTTCATCTTGTTCTTTATTGTTCATATTAATTTTGTTTGTCGTTTAGTGTTTGATCTTTCAGATATTCAAACGTATTGTGAATTGTGTTTGTTTGTTCTCCACATTGCCTAAGTTAAAATCTGACTAACTTATCATTTGCCAAAACTTTCAAGACAATAACTTTCAATCTCAACCATCTGACCACAAATCTCTTGACCGCATTTATCTTGACCGCACTTACCTTGACCGGACTCACTTAACCGCAACTTGGTTGACCGTGAGTACTGGTGTTCCTTAGAGATTTTAGTCAAAATCAACTCTACCTTATTTCCATCGAAAACTTCCGCTGTGCATATTACACCTTGACCGCACGGTTTATTACGTGACCGCAAAACTCAAGATTGTAAGCACTTGGTTGAATTTTGAAAAAGGGTTGAAATTTTTAAGTAGGCTATTCACCCCCCCCTCTAGCCTCCTTTCTCATACCCTTGTTGTGTCTTTGGGACCAACAAGTGGTATCAGAGCAAACACCTTTATAAAACTTCTGTTTTTCAAGCTTAACAGCTTGGGTGCCGATTCAAAATGGCAAGTCAGAAAACTATGGCAACGGTTAACTTCACTCACGTTCCAGCGTTCGACGAAGATAATTTTGACGTATGGAAGCACATCATTCTAACTCAGTTCTACTCCATGGACGAGCAACTTGGTGATTGTCTTACCATTGGACCATACTTCCCAATGAAAGCTAATCCGGATCCAGAAACCAATGGTGCAAATCCGACTCTCAAGAAACCAAAAGCTGAATGGACCGATGAAGAAAAGAGATTGGTTGGAATGGATGTGAAAGAAAAAAGCATACTTCTAAGTACCTTGAGTACGTCACAGCGTTGACAGATCATGGAATGCTCTACTGCAAAAGAACTTTGGGATGCAATTGAAGATTACATCGAAGGAGATCAAGCTTGCAAGGAAAGCAAAAGGTTTGCAATTCAAAGAAGATTCAACAACTTTGCTAAGATCCCCGGTGAATCACTAAGAGCCACTTATGATCGTTATTGTGAGATCGTGAGTACTTATACAGCACTCGGAAAGAAGCTTACCAAGAAAGAAATCAATGTTAATTTTCTTGCCGCTCTTGGTTCTCAATATCTTTACAAAGGAAACACTCTTGAAGATACCAAGCTACTAGATGATATGTCTCTCAGAAGCCTCTATGCCAACCTCAAGGTCTTTGATATCAAGCTTAACAACATTGCTGAAATGGAAGGAAAAACAAAGAGCTTATCGTTGGTTGCTCAAAAGGAAGAAGTGATCGAGGAAGAAGATCCAAAAATATCCACATCAGATTTACTTGATATGGATGATGATGATTTTGCTATGTTCGTGAAAAGATTCCAAAAGTTCAGAAAGATAGCAAGACCCGGATCATCAAGCAAAACTCCAACAAGGTTTTCAAGGAGCAGCCCTTCAAAGAAGAAAGAGAACTTCAACTTCTCCAAGAAGAAAGAAGATCTTGTTTGTTTTAATTGCAGGAAACCAGGTCACTTCACATCAGAATGTCCAATTCCCAAGTACGAGTATATGAAGAAGAAAAGTAACTTTACTCCAAGGTACTCAAAGCAAAAGGGAATGATGGCTGAAGAAGACTCTACCTCAAAAGAGTTAGCTACTTGGATAGAGTCAGACTCTGATGAAAGCGATGAGGATTCTAAAGGTCACATCTGTTTGGTCGTTCGTTCCGATGATGAGGATGATAATCAATTCACACCCAATGTGAAACCCAAACGGAAGAGTTACACGGCTGAGGAACTTGCTGAAAAAGGATTCCTAACTCTGGTTCAAAAGAATGGTGATCTTCTATTTTCAAGATGTGATGTGAGTGCAGCAAAGAAGGCTCTACAAAACCCCAAAGTGAAGGAAGTTCTGTTTACCACTCCTCAAGTCAAGTTTGACATTTCCCTCGATGAACAAGAAAAGATGTTTGCAAAAGCTGAACAGGTAATTAGTAAATTCTCTGGCATGAAGGAAGCTTTAGCACTTTCAACTGAAGAAATTTCCCAGCTTAAGACGGAGAAATCTCTATTAAGATCTGAACTCACCCTCCTTAAGGAGCAGATCAAGAGTATGACTCCTCTTACTGATCGAAACCATTTCTTAGAAGAACAAAATGCTATATTTAAAGTTAAAAATGAAGAATTGGTTGCTGAGATAAACGACTTGAAAAGGATCACTAATGAGTGGACCAATTCTCGTGTCACTATGGAACAAATCTTAGAATCCCAAAAGTCTAGTGGTGATAAGGAAGGCTTGGGATTCCAAACTAGTGACAACTTTAAATGTGCATCTTGTTGTGAAAGAGATGAGAAATTTACCAAGCAAACTTTGGAAGGGTCAAAAGCTAAACATCATGTTTCAAAGGGTGTAGGACAAGAACCAAAGAAGAAACTAGAGTTCAACTATGTCTACCCTAAGAAACAAACTAGAAAGGCAAAGTTGAAAGGGATTGCCATGGATGAACCTACCGCAGAGGCTTCCTCTAGAAAGGTAGATGGTGCTCCCTACCACGTGAACTTGCTGCGAGGTCAATCGACCGCACAAAGGAAGATGGTGACCACATGGAGGCCATCGACTGCTAGTGGCGGCAAGGCAGCAAAATTCAAGAGGATGAATTTTGTTAAGGAGACCTCATCCATACCAGTAAACAATGTTGTGCTCAAGACTTCAATGAAGTTTGTTAACCCTCAGATGGGTGGCTTCCACCATTGTTCTGTGTGTGATGGTTATGGTTACAAGGCCGCTGAATGTCTTTTGAGATTCACACCCAATCCCAGAAAGAGTAACCCTCCGTCAGTGAAGCAGGTGTGGGTTGTCAAAAGTTGCTAACCCTTTGGAACCAAAAGAATAAAAGGGGACCTTGTTCTTAAATGTTTATTTTGTAGGTCCTCTACTTAATGGTTGGACACTCCAAGGATAAATCAAGCTTATGGTATCTCGATAGTGGCTGCTCAAGGCACATGACCGGAGATATCAATTTATTGGAAGATGTCCGTGAAGAAAAAGGGCCATCAGTAACCTTTGGAGATAATAACAAAGGAAAGACTGTAGGATATGGAGTCATCCGAAAAGGAAAAATCACCATCCAAGAAGTCTCTCTAGTTATTGGTCTACAACACAATTTACTCTCAATATCTCAGTTCTGTGACAAAGGATTGCAATGCCACTTCACTTCAAATTTGTGTCTCATCAAATATGGCACATCCGGCGTCACCTTGCTTAAAGGGACTCGTAAGAAAAATGTTTATATTGTTGATTTTACTTCATCTTGCATTTCTTCTAATCTCTGTTTTGTAGCAAAGAATGTTAGCGAAAATAGTTGGCTGTGGCACAAAAGACTAAGTCACTTAAACTTCAAGTATCTATCCAAGATTGGAAGAGAAAATCTAGTTCGTGGTCTACCTAAAGTAGTTGATCACCACGATGAGAAGTGCACATCATGTCAACTAGGCAAACAACCAAAGGCGTCTTTCTCCAGCAAGACGACACTTTCAACTTCAAGATGTTTGCAGCTGCTACATATGGATTTGTTTGGACCTGTTACTACCGCAAGTATTGGTGGAAATAGATATACGTTAGTTGTGGTAGACGACTATTCAAGATATACGTGGGTTGAAATGATGATCTCAAAGGATGATTGCTATGACATTTTGACCGCACTGTTTAGACAGCTCCAAACACAAAAGGAAGATGACATCGTTAGTGTTCGATCCGACAACGGCACAGAATTCAAGAACAACGATGTAGCTTAGTACTGTGATGACCATGGTATTGACCACAACTTCTCTGCTGCTGGAGTTCCTCAAAAAAATGGTGTTGTGGAAAGGAAGAACAGAACGTTGATAGAGGCTGGAAAGACAATGATTGCTGAAGCAAAGCTACCTCAATACTTTTGGGCTGAAGCCATCAACACAGCATGCTTCACTCAAAATAGATCCCTCATCAACAAGACCTACAACAAAACTCCTTATGAACTTTGGAGAGGAAGAACCCCCAACATAGCATACTTCAATATATTTGGATGAAAATGCTTCATACTCTACAACGGTAAAGAACATCGAGGTAAATTTGCTCCTAAGGCCGATGAAGGTATATTTATTGGGTATGCTAAACACTCAAAAGATTTTCGTGTATTTAATAAAACCACTTTCAAGATAGTTGAATCAGTCCATGTTACTTTTGATGAACATTCTCTCCTTGAGCCACATATGGCTCCAAATGTTGCTGATGATTTTGTTGAGCTTAATGAGACAGGTACAAATCAACCACAAAATCAGTCAACTCAAAGAAATCCATCTACCTCAACTGCACCTCCATCTACCTCTCATGAAGCACCAGAAGCTACCACATCTGCTGCTACCTTAAATGGGGTTGAAGTTGAAACACCCATCAATGTGGAAGAACCTATCCCTAAAATTACTTATGATTGGGAAGACACAAATGATGTACCACTAGAATATTTACAACCACCATCAACTCAACCAGATATACCTCAAGAAGTTCGTGAGGTTAGAGATCACCCAATTCAGAATATCATTGGTGATTTGCATTCTGGTGTTCGAACAAGAAGATCAAACTATGATGCACTTACCGCATTTATATCTCAAGTTGAACCCAAGAAAGTTGATGAAGCACTCTAAGACTCAAGTTGGGTTGTTGCTATGCAAGAAGAGCTCAATCAATTTGAAAGATGCAAAGTTTGGACCTTAGTTCCAAGGCCACAAGATCAAGGAGTGATTGGTACAAAGTGGGTGTTCCGAAACAAGATGGATGAGAATGGAAGCATCACAAGGAACAAAGCTAGGTTGGTTGCACAAGGATACAGACAAGAAGAAGGCATTGATTATGACGAAACTTTTGCCCCCGTTGCAAGACTTGAAGCTATAAGGATATTTTTAGCTTATGCCTCTTTCAAAAGATTCAAGTTATATCAAATGGATGTAAAGAGTGCATTCCTCAATGGTGAACTTCAAGAAACAGTCTTTGTTGCTCAACCGCCCGGATTTGAAGATCCCAAATTTCCAAATCATGTCTATAAACTCCGTAAAGCTTTATATGGACTCAAACAAGCTCCACGTGCATGGTATGATACTCTATCTAAATTTCTCTTAGAGAAAGGCTTCAAGCGTGGTAAGATCGACACAACTCTATTCATTGCTAAATATCATGATCATACTTTATTAGTTCAAATATATGTAGATGATATTATTTTTGGTTCTACTAATGAATTGTTGTGTAAGCGATTTGAGAAGCTAATGAAAAGCAAATTTGAGATGAGCATGATGGGAGAATTAACATTCTTCCTTGGGCTTCAAATTAAACAATGTGCTGAAGGCATCTTCCTCAATCAAGCGAAATACACAAAGGACCTTATCAAGAAATTTGGACTTGAAAATGCAAAGGCATATGACACTCCTATGGCTGCTGGTAACAAGTTCGATAAAGACTTGAAAGGTAAAAAGGTTGATCAAACCTTATACCGAGGTATGATTGGTTCTCTTCTTTACTTAACTGCTAGTAGGCCAGATATCATGTTTAGTGTTTGTGTTTGTGCTCGTTATCAAGCGGATCCTAGAGAAGCACATCTTATTGCTGTTGAACGTATTATTCGGTATCTATCTGGGACTATTAACCTTGGACTTTGGTACTCCAAAGATTCAAATTTCGATCTTATAGGTTACTCAGATGCAGATTATGTAGCATGTACAATAGATAGGAAAAGCACAAGTGGAACTTGTCATTTCCTTGGAAATAGACTCGTATCATGGGCAAGCAAGAAACAAGCCTCAGTCTCTGTATCTACCACAGAAGCTGAATATATAGCTCCTGGAAGCTGCTGCTGCCAAGTGCTCTGGATGAAGCAACAATTGGTTGACTACGGAATCAAAGAAGAAAATTGTCCAATTTATTGTGACAATACATCTACCATTGCTGTCTCCAACAACCCTGTCATGCATTCAAAAACCAAACACATTGATATCAAGTACCACTTTCTCAAGGATCATGTAGAAAAAGGTAATATCCATCTAGAGTATGTGAGTACTGACAATCAAGTTGCAGATATTCTCACCAAGGCTCTTGATTCGAAGAGATTTAGGTATCTTAGAGGAGAAATGGGCATGCTAGAACTTTAATTACTTGTCCATATATTTTGATTGTGCTAATGTCTTATGTTTTATCTAAGTCCAAAGCCAAGTAGGTCACGGTCAACACCCTTACCGGTAAAGCAATCACGGTCGATGCATTAAAATCCATCAGGTATACCGACCGCATTCTTGTTGACCACAAAATGCTCCGACCGCATGAAAGAATGAAATTTTTTCAAAGGCTTTGGAGAAGCCTACCGCATGGAAAATGATGACATTGGTTCACTGCTTTATAGAAGCTTTTCTTGGCCAAAGTAACACTCTTGACCGCAAAACCCACGGTCAAGCACCTGACCGCAAAAATCTAGGTGACCAGGTAAGTGTTTCTAACTTAGCAAATTTTTAGGATCAACTTAGTCATCCAAAGGGGTAATTCTGTAATTTCCTCTTTTCCCTCGTTTTTATTTAATTCAAATCATTTGCAATTAATTTTATTCCCTTATTTATGTCTGCCGTCACTATCCATGTATTTATAGCGAAAGGACATCTCTGGTCAAATCCCTGATTCTTGCAGAGTTAACCTCCCACTTCCTTCTCTGCACAATGTGCTGAAGGCATATTCCTTCTCTGCAATTTCTTTTCAGAAAACTGCCCCCCACTTTCTCTTTCTCTCACTTCATTCTCTCTCTACTCTGTCTCTCTCTAAAACCCAGTTTATTCTCTCTCATTTCTACTCGATTTTCGACTATAAATGGCCCCCAAATCAACTCAACCTACAAAATCTTCTAAGAAATCACAAGAACAAATCTCTGAAGACTCAATGGTATGACTTCTTGACCCAAAACTCTACATTTTCAAGTTCTATATTTCGGTTTTGGCGGGTTAAACCCATTTGATATTTTTGTCTAAATTCTTTATATTCCTGGGTTATTTTGGTTCTAATTATGATTATTAATTGTTACTTTGATGATTTCGAGTTCTCTAACATGTTTAGATTCGAATTTGGCTTGATATTTCTATTTTATGCCATAAATGTTTTTGAAGCTTTTTGGTTAACTATGCCCTTTCATATTCTGTGAGTTATATGTTTTTGATAATGAAATTGATGATATTTTCATGTTTAATCGGTTTTTGTGCTCATTTTGGTGTAATTTTTAGGGATTTTCATGCTCTGAATCGTTTTCTGGGTTTTCGCTATGTACAGTATCTTCGTGTTCTAGAGATTTCACTTTTTGATCCTTAAAATTCATTACACATAGTAATATGGTGTTTGTGCGTGTTTTTAGAATTTTCATTGAAATGCTTCTAAGTATTCTTTTTGTCGACCGCACTCTCTATCTACCGTGTATCAATCGACCGCATTATCTTATCATTCGACCGCACCAGTGTTGCTAACTTCTCAATCTTTTTCAGGAAGAACAGTCTTTTATACCTGGTTGTGTGATCAACCATGATGACCTTCAAAATGACGCTATTGGTCGTCATATAATTAAAAGGATGAAGAAGTCAGGCATTCTCCACTACTTCATAATGAAAAAACAAGTCATTACCTTGCCGCTGTTGGTGAATTCTACTCTACTGCTAGAGAAGTCAAGGGAAGAGATGAACAAAATAATTCACTAAATTGGATTGTAGCTGAAGTATATGGCCAGAAAGTGGAAATTGATTACACCGACATTGCTGCCACTCTAGGTCTGGACATAGACGTTGATGCCCCTGAGTCTCTGACTAGTGAAGAATATGATGGTCTTGCAATGAGATTGATTGATTCTACCGATGTCTGTAAGCCTTACCGCAAGACTTTTCCTAAGCTGATGTACTACATTGGTCACCTGGTTGGCCACGGTCTGCTCTGCAAAAGTGGCAACCATGGAAACTTTAACACCACTCAATGGCACTTGTCAACCGCAATCTACTTAGGAAGAAAGATGAACTGGCCTAAGATTCTTTATGACTTGTTAGTTGACCACATCAATGACTATAAGAAGCAGCTATCTGAAAGAGCCCCCACTAAGTATAAGAGGAACTCCAGGTTTCTCTCCATGATCTTTAAGTTCATTCCTGAAACAAGAAGAGCCATTGGCAAAGACAAGGATGCCAAAGTAACTCTCTCTTTATCCAAAGTCTTTGATGTCAAGACTATGAGATCCACTTTCCGCAACAGATTTGGTGATACTCAGTATCAAGAATATCTGGCTCGTGACCCCAAAGAACCCTATGTTGCTCCACACTATACCAAGTCTACAAGAATTACTCTGGGACTTGATGCTCCTGATAAGTCCACATCAGTTCATGATGATAATGATGAAGAAGCTGAGGATGAGGAAGAATATAGAAGAAAGGTCAAAGGCAAAGGAATTGCCAGTGCATCGACCGCTCCTCCCAAACCAAGACCATTGACTGGAGTGATTATCAAAGAATCTTCAACGGTTAAGCCTCCTTCCAGAATTCCTCCTGTCGCACCATTGAAAACCAAGTCTATCGCTCCCATATCTAAATCAACGGTCTCCAAACTAACTGTGTCCTCTCCGACCGTTCCATCCAAATCCTTCAAAACAAAGTCTTCTGCACTCCCCGCTTCGTCTCAGGGGGAGAAATCCAAGAAAAGGGATCTTTCTCTAAGTCCCGTTCAAACCGCAAAGAAATCCAAGGTTGTAAGACCACCTCCTTCGACCGCATCTCCAGTATTCACTCCATCCGGTTCACTTATGTAGAGTGACCGTGATGATGATGTTGAAATAGCTCCTACTCAACCGCAACGTCAACGGGTCAAGCATACTCTTGATTTAGTTGATGAACCAGATGATGTGGAATTGGTAGAATCAAGTAGTGAATCTAGTAATCAAGATGTTGGAGCTGGTGTAGAAATTGAAGCTAGCGTTGGTAAAAATGCTGAGAAAACTGTTGATGTTGATAGTCCTGATTTCAGTGATGAAAAGGTTGATGACCAAACTGTTGATAAGGCTGAGTTTCAGGGTCATGGTCAAGATGTCGACCGTGTACCCAGTGATCATGATGATAATGTGTTAGTTAAATCTCCTGTTCTCTCTCCTCCTAGAACTACTCAAGCCACGACCGCATCTGATAGCCCGGTCGATCCTTTGGCTCATCTACTGACCGCAGTTGAGACTTTAACGCAAATCAATCTTGATACTCAGATTGAGGTTGCAAAGCTTACTACAAACCAAGTTAAGTTACAAAATGAGGTTGGTCTGCTCAAGGCTTCAGTTGTTGAGACCATTAAGGGGGAGAGTCAGAATATTACAAAGGCTATTCTTGAAAGCCTAGCTACCGTGAACCCCAACATTGCCTCGACCGCATCCTCCTCAACCGCTCCTCTTACCCATGCTGACCTCAAGGAAGAGCTCAAGTCACAATCTTTCGCTATTGACCGTTCTGTGGTCAAGATTATTGAAGGAGCTGGGTTGGAGCTGACCAAGGCAATGACCCATGATAAGAATTTTCTGTTTGAGAAAATGGATAAAGTAAAATCCTCTCTCAAGGCAGAGATCAATGCCTGTATTTCTGTAGGATTACTATCGGTCGCCGACAAGTTTGTACCAAAGATAGAAGCCATGAGGCAAGCCATGGAAGTCCACACTCAAAGGCTAGAAGGTCAAACTTCTAAAATTGATAGGGTTTATGAAATTTCTAACACTAATGTGCAGGAAGTGATTAGCAAGATTTCTACCCTATAATTGACCGTGGACAACCTTGCTAGCTCTCAAGCCTCCTCCTCTCAAAATTAGGCAACCGGGCATGGAAGCAGGATTGCTAGAGAAGAAGAAGATGAAGGTGAAGATAGTTTTGAATTTCCAACCGTGAACAACTCAGACTTCCTGGAAGTCAATGACCTCAAGGACCCCATCATCATTCCTGGAGTTAGTCTCTCAACGAAATTTTGCTACTTTGAAGGAGATCCATACCTTGGTTAACAGTACCATTTGAACTGACCGTGTGTGGTCATGTTAAAACATTTGTTAATGTTTGCTCCAAAACAATTTTTATTTTCTGTTTGTTTTATGGTTTGTAAAACTTTAATCTCTCTTTTGTTTGCACTCCTCACTTTAATGGTTATATTTTTGTGGAGTGCCTTTTGAATGTTTGTTTGATGCATTTGCATACTTATTGTTATTTTCTCTAAAAATGCACTCAAACCTTATATTTCTATCTTGCTAGGATTAGTATTTTTAGGCTGATAGAAATTTATGACATTGGCTTAGAGTGTGCATTGACTTGGGGCATGATATTTAATAAAATAATATTTTTTGAAAACATGTTTTTACCAAGTACAATGAATTTGCCTTTGTTATAGTAGGTAATGGTCTCAATCAAATAGGGGGAGATTGTTGGGTATGCTTATTATAAACCACTCCTATTACCTAGATTTGATTGATCCCATAACCTAATTTTATCTTTTGTGGACTTTAGGATATATTGTAAGAAGTGTTAAACTTCATTTTTTAGAATAGTCCACTTTGATAGTATAGGCTTTAGATTGATAGGCTAAAAAATTTCTAAGTCTGGAATTTTAGTGGTCAAGACCTTGACCGTGAATTCACTTGACCGTGGCAGACCACCTGACCGTGGAAGACCACTTGAACGTGAATCACTTGACCGGAAGTCAGTGACCGTGAGCTTTGTGGCATATCTTGACATGTCACATTTGACCTCTCGACCGCAAGCCACTCGACCATGAGGCCTTGACCGCAAATGATGAAGTTGTCCAAGAAACTCAAGTTTGTTCAAACTTAACCATGGTCAAACTATGGTTAGTTTAGAAAGTTGCAGAACTTGGATCCCAAGTAATTCAAATTTGAATTCATCTAAGTGAGACCACCTCTTATCTGCAAAAAGGGACAAACTCAGAATGAGCTCCAATCAGAATTCAACAGCTCATTGTCCTTCAACTTGGAGCCCAAGTATTTCCCAACAGTTATTTTCTCATTCAAGGCTATAAATAGCAAGTTCTTCATTAAAAAAAGCTGAGATTCTAAGAGAGAAATTGCTGTTGAAATACTTGGTGATTGAAGATCATACTTAAGATTTCCAGAATCCTTTGAATCTTCAAAGAACTTACCTTCAAACCTTTAAAGCTCTCCAGCAACAAACAAGTCATCTCAAGCCTTGTAACACTTAAGATTCATTAGGCTCTACAATCACTTAGATTTTAAAGAGCTTCTGATTCTTACACACACTCACCCCAATTGATCAATCACATAGATTGCATCAAAAGGGATACACTGGTCTAAGTCTAGGATTTATTCTTCATAGAAAGTAGGTGTTGATTCAAAGCTTCATCTCTGTAATCTGTACACTCAAGAATCAATATATACCTCAATTCAAAATCCAAGACTGACCATCTTGGTAAAGGACGTAGATCTTTTAACAGATCGAACCTTTCCAAATACTTGTGTCATTTTACTTTCTGCAAATTTACTTTCAAGTATTGTTCATCTTGTTCTTTATTGTTCATATTAATTTTGTTTGTCGTTTAGTGTTTGATCTTTCAGATATTCAAACGTATTGTGAATTTTGTTTGTTTGTTCTCCACATTGCCTAAGTTAAAATCTGACTAACTTATCATTTGCCAAAACTTTCAAGACAACAACTTTCAATCTCAACCATCTGACCACAAATCTCTTGACCGCATTTATCTTGACCGCACTTACCTTGATCGGACTCACTTAACCTGTCACGACCCGAAAACCCGCCTCTATTTCCTAATAATAAATATCTAATTATTTATTTATTTCTTATTTAATTGTTTAAATTATTATTTAATTAATGATTTATGTGTGCATTTTATGTGTTATAATAATTTATGCCTAGCATTTTATGTGGGTCATTTGTGCTAGTGTAGTATTATTTGATCTTAGTTGTTAGTAGGAAGTATTAGAGTTGTGTAGTTAGTGGGGAGGGGGTCTAAGTGTAAGTTTGAAAATAATCATCTTCTCCCTACTCCCTCTCTTTCTCCATCACCTCATTTCATCTCCCAGCATACTCCTTCTCTCTCTGCAAGAAAGGTAATATTTTTCTCTCCCTTCTCTCTTCATTCTACCTATCTTCCTCCCATTATTTCTCATTGCTCATTTTATGAAAAGTGCTTAGATCGTCGATAGAATCGTAGGAAGCTAAGAAATTTCGAGTTCCGTCATCTTTGAGAAATCCGGGTAAGTTGCTTTTCCCCTATTTTATGCTAGAAATGCCACTCCATGTTTATTTGATGATATGAATGCTATTTGTTGCATCTTGGGTGGATTTGGGAGTGATTTACATTTTTGTTCATTTTGTGAAAATTTGGTATTTGAATCATCCTTGATTGAGATTCCTTAGATGATGTTATAGGAGTTCTTTTGGCTTCCAAATGGTGTAGGTACTTTAGTTTACATATTGGTAGTGTTAGTCTTGAGTTTGGTTTACAATGGTGAAGATTGGGTTTGGTTTGATTTTGGTTGGAAAAAATGGAAGAACCCAGGAATTTTGGCCGGAAATTGCCCCTCCGGGCAAGGGGGCGCGCGCACCCTTTGGGAGGGGGCGTGCGCACCCTTATGCCCCTTTGTAAACAAACCTTCTGATGATCGAGGGCGCGCGCACCATATCCTAGGGGGCGTGCGCTCCCTCATTGTTTCAACAAGTCTAAACCTTCTGATCACCTAGGGCGCGCGCACCCTTTCTGTGAGGGCGTGCGCCCCCTCCGCTGTACAAGTCCTGAGCTTCATTCTCTTGTACCTTTCGTAGACAATCTTCAATAATTCATAACTCCCTCATCCGGACTCCGTTTTAGGTGTATAAATTATCGTTTTAAAGCTCTCCTTGAGCTCTTCAAGATGAGCGAGTAGTTTTGGTTGTGTTCTTGAGTTAACTGGATCCTTTGTGATTGAATGTGATATGGGAATTGTGTTATCGTTGTTGAGATTATTGGAACACTTTAATTATGTGTTGTTGGTTCATTTCACTTTCTTGGTGACTTATTGATAAAGATTCCCTACTTTGGAATCAGTGGTTGTTTATTTAAGCTAGTGTTTATTACTTAGCTTTTATTTGAAAGTCCAGCTGGTTATTTGTGTATCGAGTCAGGCAATGGATAATGCTATAATGGCACAAGCTAAGTCCAGTATAGCATCGCCCATTGGTCTTTCTTTCCTCATCCAGATTGGCCTTGGATGGGATGAGCTAGCTCCTTTTGTGAGTATTCTAGCTACACGTTTTGGAGCATGACTTTATGGCATGGCTCCCGCCCTTTGTGGCACGTTACTTTATTATTGGTTCCGGTACCGGGGATTTTCTCTTCAGCTTTCATGCTACTATGAAGATGTTGATTGTTGATTATTGAAGCTGCGCAGCGACCTTTATTTTGGTATATCAGTTGGGAAACCTTGGCTAATATCCTTTGTTAATTGTTTATTTCCGCTGCTATCTGTTAAATGATAATTGCTACGTGCTAAGTGATATTTATTATTGTTTATTGCTTATTGCATTATAGCATGTCATGTAGCTGCACTAGTAACTTATTGAGATTTATCTCACCCCCCCCTTTCTTTTATCTTTGTTTTTCCTTAAACCCCCCCCCAGGAGGAAAGGATTAGACTCGCTGATCACGAGGAGGACGTCGTGAGGGTTGAGCTTTTGGGGCAAGTTGTTATTGGTGGGTTTACATTACATAAATGTATAACCTTTTTGGGAATAGTTGTACCAAACTTGACGTCATGAGAATTTGTATATTTTATTATTTTGGGTGTAAGCTTATGGATCTTACACTAGTTTATATTTTGTTGTTCAAGTTAGATTTCAAAACTTTGTGTGATCATCTTTTGGTATAAAAGGAAATTTTTATCTTCATTATTTTAGAGTTCATTGTTTAAGTCGACGTCCAGCTCGCGTACTCCGGGCCCGCGGGGTCGGGGTCGCGATAGTTGGTATCAGAGCTACGGTTTAGCTCTAAGTATAAGTCTAGGTGGACTAGTATGACCTAGGAGGGTAGTTGTGTTCGGAGTGAGTAACGGTTGATGTTTTATGCAGGTAATTGTTCACAATGGCTAGAAGAAGAACGGGTGAAGGTTCTAGTGGGGCTCAGAATCAGAATGATCTTCGGGAAGAGAACCGTGCTATGTTCCAAGGCATGTTTGAGGCGGCCATGAAGGCTATTCATGACCAAGGACCAAGAGTAGAGCAAGCACCACCACCCCGATATGGTTTGGAGCAATTCTTGAAACTGAAACCGGCAGAGTTCGATGGTGAGCCCGATGTGAAGAAGGCCGAACTATGGGTTGAGTCTATGGAGAAAATTTATGATGTGTTTGGGTGCATGGACGAGGATAGGGTCCGGTTTGTGGCTTATAAATTGGTTGGGGCCGCTGAGCATTGGTGGAAAGGGGTTAAAGCGAGTTGGGATGACACTCACACAGTGTATGCGTGGGAATTGTTTGTGCAGAAGTTCAAAGAGCATTTCATTCCGGTAGTGGATCAAAACCGAAAGGAGATCGAGCTTCTCAACTTGGAGCAAGGTTTGTTTTCTATAGCTCAGTACTCGGCTAAGTTTACAGAATTAGCCTGGTATTGTGACTATCTTGTGAGGACTGAGGAGCAGAAAGCCATGAGGTTCATCCGCGGTTTAAAGACTTCCATCTGTACTCAACTTATAGCCCAGAGGATTGTGACATTCCAGGATTCGGTAGACCGTGCCTATCTTATAGAGCAAGATATTGGGGAACATAAGAGGAAGACCGAGGTAGCTAACCCGAGTAAGCAAGGAGCGCAGAGCAAGTCACAATCAAGGATTGATAACCGAGGTAACTTTGGGGGACAATCTCAGTCCCGAGGGCAACCAATCCCAAGGAACCCGGGTACTACTTCCGGGAACCAAGGGAACCAAAATAGGAGACTCTGTTTATATTTCCAAAAGGGAGGACACTCGGAGGACCAGTGTTGGAAGAAACAAGGGAAATGTATTAACTATGGGCAGTTGGGGAATTTTGTGAAGGATTTCCCGAGATTCAGAGGTCAACCGACTGGGGTAGGAGCTAGGGCTCCACAGGGTCAGAAAAGGGATGCTACGGGAAAGGCCAAGGTCCAAGGAAAAGTGTTTGCAATGAATCAGCACCAGGCAGATGATCCCTCAGTGATTGGAGGTATTGTTTCTATATCTAATGTGAGCGCGCGTACGTTAGTAGATCCAGGATCATCTCATTCTTACATTTCTGTGCAATTTGCTTCCTTACTAAATGCTGCATCTGAGTCTTTGCCCTATGTGTTAGAGGTGTCAACTCCTATAGGAGAATGTTTGGTGACCGATAGAGTATTTCGTGCTTGTGATGTGCTTATATGTGGTTGTGTCTTGTGTGCGGACTTGGTAGTCCTTCCGATTCAAGACTTTGATGTCATTTTGGGTATGGATTGGCTGAGAAAATATCATGCTTCAGTCGATTGTCGTAGGAAGGTTGTTAATTTCTCTATCCCCGATGTGCCTAAATTTGTTTTTGAGGCTATGCCTTTGGGTAGGAATATTCGTATCATTTCTTATGTGAAAGCTAGGATATTATTACACCGTGGTTGTGAGGGGTACTTGGCTAGTGTGCTTGATACTAGGAAAGAATCCCCTAGTTTGGAGAGTGTTCCGGTAGTTAGAGAATTTCCTGATGTTTTCTCTTCTGAATATGATATGCCTCCCGATCGTGAGATAGAATTTTGTATAGATCTTTTGCCGGGTACGGCTCCGATTTCAAAGGCACCATATAGGTTGGCTCCCGCAGAGTTGAAGGAACTAAAGGTTCAGTTGCAAGAGTTGCTTGATCGAGGGTTTATCCGCCCTAGTGTTTCCCCGTGGGGAGCACCGGTTTTGTTTGTGCGGAAGAAAGACGGTTCTTTGAGATTGTGTATCGATTACCGAAAGTTGAATAAGGTTACAGTGAAGAACAAGTATCCTCTACCTCACATTGATGATTTATTTGATCAGCTTCAAGGTTCCGTGGTGTTTTCTAACGCGCCTGCCGTGTTTATGGATTTGATGAACCGGGTTGTCCATCCTTATCTTTATTCGTTCGTGGTGGTCTTCATCGACGACATTCTTGTCTACTCTAAATCTCAAGAGGAGCACGAGCAGCACTTGAGGACAGTTTTATCCATTCTTGCGAGGGAGCAGTTGTTTGCGAAGTTTAGTAAATGCGAATTTTGGCTCGAGAAGGTTTCATTTCTGGGCCATGTTATTTCAAAAGACGGGATTTCTGTGGATCCTTCAAAGATAGAAGCCATAGTGGATTGGAAGAGACCCGAGTCAGTGACCGAGATCAGAAGTTTTCTGGGTTTAGCCGGGTATTACAGAAGGTTTATAAAAGGGTTTTCGAGGATTGGTACTCCGATGACTCAGTTGACCCGGAAGGATGTACCGTTTGTGTGGAGTGACAAATGTCAAAACAGCTTTGATGAATTAAAGAAGAGATTAACTACGGCTCCTATTCTTGCGTTACCAAATGGAAATGACGATTTAGTAATTTACAGTGATGCTTCGAAAGAGGGTTTGGGTTGTGTTTTGATGCAGAATGGGAAAGTAATTGCTTATGCTTCGAGGAAGTTGACCCCTAGTGAATAGAATTACCCTACTCATGATATGGAGTTGGCTGCGATAGTCTTTGCGTTGCATAAGTGGAAGCATTACCTATATGGGGCGAAGTTTGAGATTTTTACCGATCACAAGAGTTTGAAATACCTCTTCTCTCAAAAGGAATTGAACAACCGACATCGTCGATGGATGGAACTTTTAAAAGATTATGATTACACCATTTCGTACCATCCGGGCAAAGCAAATGTGGTAGCTGATGCGATTAGTCGAAAGTCTTATGTGGCATCAATGATGATTCGTGAATGGAAATTGCTAGAGGATGCTCGAGATTGGCGTCCCCAAGAGTCGAAGAGTGGAGTTATTTTTGTGAACCTTAATGTATTTCCCTCATTAATTCAACAAATAAAGGATACTCAGAAGGATGACCCAGAGTTGAGGAAGATTATGGATAATGCTCGGGATAGACAGTATGTGGACTTCCAGCTTGACTCCGAGGGAGTGTTGACTTACTGTAGCAGATTGTGTGTGCCGAATATCGGTGGGATTAAACAGCGAGTTCTTGATGAGGGTCACAAATCCAGGTATACCATTCATCCCGGGAGTACGAAGATGTATCAGGATTTAAAACAGCAATTTTGGTGGATTAACATGAAGAGGGAAATTGCAGATTATGTATCGAAGTGTTTGACATGTCAACAAGTTAAAGCAGAGCATCAGAGACCCGCAGGTCTACTTCAGCCTCTTGAGATCCCCGAATGGAAGTGGGAACACATTACGATGGATTTTGTAACCGGACTACCCAGGACTCAAAAGAGGTTCAATGCAGTTTGGGTGATCGTGGACAGGTTGACTAAATCTTCTCATTTCTTACCCATTGACATTTCCTATTCGATGGAGAAACTTGCGAATTTGTATATTCATGAGATTGTCAGATTGCATGGTGTTCCAGTTAGTATTGTGTCAGACAGAGATCCCAGGTTTACATCCCAGTTTTGGCAAGCGTTACAGAAGGCTTTGGGTACCGATTTGAGGTTTAGCACCATATTTCATCCTCAGACTGACGGTCAGTCTGAAAGAACCATTCAGATTCTCGAGGATATGTTACGGGCTTGCACAGTTGACTTTCCAGATTCGTGGGATACACATCTACCGCTTGCAGAGTTCGCCTACAATAATAGTTATCAGTCGAGTATTCAGATGGCACCGTATGAGGCTTTGTATGGGAGGAAATGTCGGTCGCCTATTTGTTGGGATGAGGTTGGGGAAGCAAAACTTTGGGGTATTGACATGGTTCAGGACTCGGTGGAAAAGGTTAAAATTATTCGGGATCGATTGAAGACGGCCCAAAGTCGACAGAAGAGCTATGCCGACCACCGAAGACGTGATCTTAATTTTCAGACCGGAGACTTCGTGTTCTTAAAGGTATCTCCGAAAGTGGGCATCCGAAGGTTCGGGAAGAAGGGTAAATTGGCTCCGAGATTTGTTAGACCGTTTGAGATTTTGGGGAAAGTGGGACTTCTAGCATACCGTCTTGCGTTACCATCTTCTTTGGACCGGTTACATAATGTTTTTCATGTTTCTATGCTTCAGAAGTATGTTCATGATCCATCTCACGTGTTACCGAGGTTACCGGAGGATATAGAGCCTGACATGACTTACGAGGAACGACCGGTTCGGATTTTAGATACCAAAGTCGAAGAGTTGAGGAACAAAAGCATTCCGTTGGTTAGAGTTCTTTGGAGGAATCACAATGTTGAGGAATCGGCTTGGGAGCTTCGAGAGGAGATGGAGCGTAGATATCCGTGGCTTTTTAATTCGGGTAAGTCTCGCTAAAATTCGGGTCGAATTTTCTTTAAGGGGGAGTGAATGTCACGACCCGAAAACTCGCCTCTATTTCCTAATAATAAATATCTAATTATTTATTTATTTCTTATTTAATTGTTTAAATTATTATTTAATTAATGATTTATGTGTGCATTTTATGTGTTATAATAATTTATGCCTAGCATTTTATGTGGGTCATTTGTGCTAGTGTAGTATTATTTGGTCTTAGTTGTTAGTAGGAAGTATTAGAGTTATGTAGTTAGTGGGGAGGGGGTCTAAGTGTAAGTTTGAAAATAATCATCTTCTCCCTACTTTGGAATCAGTGGTTGTTTATTTAAGATAGTGTTTATTACTTAGCTTTTATTTGACAGTCCAGCTGGTTATTTGTGTATCGAGTCAGGCAATGGATAATGCTATAATGGCACAAGCCAAGTCCATTATAGCATCGCCCATTGGTCCTTCTTTCCTCATCCAGATTGGCCTTGGATGGGATGAGCTAGCTCCTTTTGTGAGTATTCTAGCTACACGTTTTGGAGCATGACTTTGTGGCATGGCTCCCGCCCTTTGTGGCACGTTACTTTGTTATTGGTTCCGGTACCGGGGGTTTTCTCTTCAGCTTTCATGCTACTATGAAGATGTTGATTGTTGATTATTGAAGCTGCGTAGCGACCTTTATTTGGGTATATCAGTTGGGAAACCTTGGCTAATATCCTTTGTTAATTGTTTATTTCCGCTGCTATCTGTTAAATGATAATTGCTACGTGCTAAGTGATATTTATTGTTGTTTATTGCTTATTGCATCATAGCATGTCATGTAGCTGCACTAGTAACTTATTGAGATTTATCTCACCCCCCCTTTCTTTTATCTTTGTTTTTCCTTAACACCCCCCCAGGAGGAAAGGATTAGACTCGCTGATCACGAGGAGGACGCCGCGAGGGTTGAGCTTTTGGGGAAAGTTGTTATTGGTGGGTTTACATTACATAAATGTGTAACCTTTTTGGGAATAGTTGTACCAAACTTGACGTCATGAGAATTTGTATATTTTATTATTTTGGGTGTAAGCTTATGGAGCTTACACTAGTTTATATTTTGTTGTTCAAGTTAGATTTCAAAACTTTGTGTGATCATCTTTTGGTATAAAAGGAAATTTTTATCTTCATTATTTTAGAGTTCATTATTTAAGTCGACGTCCAGCTCGCGTACTCCGGGCCCGCGGGGTCGGGGTCACGACATAACCGCAACTTGGTTGACCGTGAGTACTGGTGTTCCTTAGAGATTTTAGTCAAAATCAACTCTACCTTATTTCCATCGAAAACTTCCGTTGTGCATATTACACCTTGACCGCACGGTTTATTACGTTACCGTAAAACTCAAGATTGTAAGCACTTGGTTGAATTTTGAAAAAGGGTTGAAATTTTTAAGTAGGCTATTTACCCCCCCTTTAGCCTCCTTTCTCATACCCTTGTTGTGTCTTTGGGACCAACAGTTTTGACTTTTATATATTTGGGTCAGTCAAAACCCATGATTTGGGCGCGTATGCACCTACAGTCCCTTCTAAATTGACGGTTACAAGTACTCCCACTCAAACCATTATTGCCTACAATTAGGGAGTATGACTTCCCCATAAAGGAAAATGTCCTTTCAACTAACCCTCAATCAGTCGCCTGACACGGATGTGACGTCACGGAGCCTAAACTTGAAAATGTTCAACCTAATCTATGCCTGGGGACCACACGAGAAGTCTAACATGATGGCCCAATACTGAAAGAGGACTGCCAGTACAAATCAACGTCTTCATGCACATAGCTCGACATGGCTTAACATATATCATTCATAAGGATGTGACACATCTTAGAAGATAAAAAGCAACTAGACAAGTTGAAAAGCATATTTTATATACAACAAAAGAATGGCCCCCACAGTCTGACTGGGGACCTGGTCTTTACATATATATTGGACCTAGAACAAATCATGATCTTCGCCATCATATTCATCCGATTCATAGTCCCTATAGTAGTTCCGCTCGTTTCCATCCACGGAGCCTCCATCATCCTCCTCTTTGTCATCTTCGCCGGCGTCTTCATCACTGTCATCACTACTGCTTTTGTCACTGGACGATTCATCTTCTTCACTGTCGAAGCGTACTGGAGATGAATGCTCTCCATTGCTATCAGAAGGAGAGTCATCTACAAGAAAAGAAGACTTAGGGGGGAAATGAGAGTCACTATATTACTATCAGCACCAGAACCCAGATGCTGATCTCGTACGCCCGATTCGGAAGAGCCCCTATCTTCAGGAAAAGCTTGAGAAAATAGTCTCTTTGGGGCCATGATTGTAGGAAAAACAAGAAACAAGTAGGGATGAATGAAACGATGAAGAGAGAAGAGGGATTTCACCATTTATACGCCTGGGAATATGGAGGGGTGGAATACAGAAGGGTCGTCATAATTGAGAAGCATTTAATATTTCAGTGAGATGATTAAACGAGCCTCACAATCTTAAGTACAAAAGATTTTTCAGAAGCTAGAAAGATTTTGGCGACTCATTGTCACATCAGAAACAAGGGCTTGACTAGAAATTAAAAAAAAAACAAATCAATCAATCAAAGTTAACACTTTCTACTTAGATAATCCAAGATAGAAACTCGGGGACCACTGAAGGACATATGTCGCGCCCTGACCCGGGGTCCTACTTGGCCCCCACGATCGGGACACGCACGGAAGACGTCATAATTCACATTTTATTTTTGAAATGTCCTTTCATAATTATTCATTATATCAAAACTTGATAAACTTTAAAACTTCTAATACCACATTTACAAACTACACACAACACTAGATAGATAGCCTCAAGGGCTTACACACGTTACTTACAATATTTACTAACACTAGAAGAGTACCAAAATAGTGATATGACACCAAAGTCTTGGGTATGCTACCCCATAGGTTATACATTTACATAATGCAACCTGAAATAACTCCTGTCCCAAAATAGCTTACCAAACTCGATGTCCTCCCCGTACTCAACGTGACCTAGCCCCTGGCTCGCCCTTATCTAAGGAAAATAATTAAACAAGGAACAGGGTGAGATAAATCTCAGTAAGTTACTAATATGCAACTACATGACATGCTTTACATACAAATCTCAAATGAGCATTCCCAATAAGCAATCACATAGCACATAACATGAAAGGCGAAGCCAACTCATTACGCAGCACATTAGACTGAAATAAACACATTACAAAGGATACTGAGCCAAGGTTCTTCCAAAAGGATATAATAATTTGAGCAGTATCAACAGAGCAGCATCAAAGAGCTGAAGCAGGGGTTCCGGAACCAAACAACAACAAGTACAACAGTGGGAAAATGACACAAAGTCATAACCCTAAAACGTGTAGCTATAATACTCACACAAGGGAGCTAGCTCATCCCAACCAACACCATCATGGAAGGGGAAAAAGGGGTTACCAGTGAAGAACATTATACTGAACTTGGCTCGAGTGCCATTATAATATTCATCACTGCCCGACTCAACCAAGTAAGACCAGCTCGACTTTTAAACGAAAGCACAATCAGTGTATGATTCTAAAATAGGGAACCATACTAGGTACACCATAAAGATGGTAAATTGCTCATAAAGAGCCTAACAAACAAGTACGATAGAAACATTTTTCAAACAAAGGATTTCAAAGTAGGAAATCCCACCAAAGCATCATAAAGATGTAACAACACCAAAATGAACCCAAACGGTTACACATTTCAAACTCGATCACAAACGAACCAATCCTACTACTTTCGTGTTCCACAACAACTATTTGGGTACCCTAGAATAAGACCCAAAGCCTTGACCAGGATTGAACCCTAAATCAATTGAATTGGAACATTTTAGTTCATTCAGCAACCTGGGCGGTCGCCTACACCAACCTGGGCGGTCACCCAAAACTACCTCTCAGGCTCTAAAACATCACAGAAAGCATGGGCGGTCGCCTGCCCCAATTTGGGCCGTCGTCCAAAACCCTGCACTGCCAGAATTCAGAAATCTTTCCCAAATTAACATTTCACCGTCTCAAAAATACTATCACAATTTTTCTAACACAATTTGGTCAAGTTCTGAACTCTAAAACACCAAAATAGCCTCTTTACGACAACTAGTATCAACTTACTTCAATACTCACCACAAAGCCACATTGACCATAACAAGTATCACATATAACATATATGAACATTTTAATAATAAAAAGGGGAATAGTAACTTACCTACTACTGGAAAAGTATAGATGAAAATAGTTTCTAATCGGCTAGAAACGATCTATTCAACGCCCTGAACATTTAGGTGAAGTCGGATTTTAGAATGGAGGATTAATTAAAAGTAATAAAATCAAAACAAGTAGAAACTTTACCTTCTTCTTCTTCCCAGAGAAAGAAATGAGGAAAGTGTAAGTGTGTGAGTGTGTTTCGCAGAGAGAGAAAGAGAGTGAAGATAAGAATGAGTTTTTAACTCATGTTATGCTATTAGAATTTTTCCATTTAAGCCCTCCTAGTTCAATTATGCACACTTAAACTCCTAAACTAAAATTTTCACTGAAACCCCTAAGGTTTCAAATAAATAATGCTAGACAAGTAATAAAATGCAACACAAAATAGTGTCAGGTTTTGGGGTTGTTACAGTCACTCCCCCTTAAAAAAATTTGACCCGAATTTTAAAGATACTTACCAAGATGATCAAACAACCACAGATACTTTCGTTCAATATCTTCCCGAAGTTCCCAAGTCAACTCTTCAACGTTATGATTTCTCGATACCACTCTAACAAGGGAAATACTCGTGTTTCTCAACTCTTGGACTTTGGTATTGATCACATGAATTGGTTGTTCCTCATAAGACATATTTGGCTCAATCTCTTTCGGTACTTCTGACAACACATGAGATGGGTCGTACACATTTTTACGAAGCATTAAAACATGAAACATACTATGCATCTTACCTAGAGAAGGCAGCAACGCAAGACGATAAGCAAGATTCCCAACTCTTTGCACAATCTCAAAAGGTCCTATATACCTTGGAGAAAGTTTACCCTTTTTACCATACCTTCTTATTCCAACCTTTGGAGACACTTTCAAAAACACAAAGTCACCCATCTGGAACTCAAGATCTCGCCTCCGGTGATCAGCATAGCTCTTTTGTCTACTTTGAGCAGTTTTCAATCGATCCCGAATAAGCTTGACTTTTTCAATTGAATCATGAACCATATCAATGCCCCAAAGTTTGGCTTCTCCGACTTCATCCCAACAACTAGGAGACCTACACTTCCTTCTGTACAAAGCTTCACAAGGAGCCATCTCAATACTCGACTGATAACTGTTATTATAAGCAAACTCGGCAAGTGGTAGATGAGTATCCCAAGAATCTGAGAAGTCAACTGAACAAGCCCGTAATATATCTTCAAGAATCTGAATCGTTCTTTCGGATTGGCCGTCAGTTTGAGGATGAAACGCCGTGCTAAATCTCAAATCTGTACCCAATGCCTTTTGAAATGCCTGCCAAAATCGTGAAGTAAACCTGGGATCACGGTCTGACACAATACTAACAGGAACTCCATGCAATCTCACAATCTCATGAATATACAAATTCGCAAGCTTCTCCATCGAATAGCCAATATCAATAGGTAAAAAGTGAGCAGACTTTGTCAATCTATCCACGATTACCCAAACTGG
Source organism: Campanula takesimana (assembly GCA_026119855.1). Lineage (NCBI taxonomy): Eukaryota > Viridiplantae > Streptophyta > Magnoliopsida > Asterales > Campanulaceae > Campanula > Campanula takesimana. The sequence goes on along the minus strand of JAOWBW010000392.1, from coordinate 230,058 downwards.
ATCAAATTTTCTACGAGTACAAGCCAATCCAGTTACAAAATCCATCGTAACATGCTCCCCATTCCACTCCGGTATCTCTAAAGGTTGAAGTAAACCTGTGGGTCTCTGATGTTCAGCTTTAACTCGTTGACAAGTCAGATACTTTGACACATAATCTGCTATTTCCTGCTTCATATTATTCTACCAAAATGTTGCTTCAAATTCTGATACATCTTTTTATTCCTGTGATGAATGGTATATATGGACTTGTGGCCCTCATTAAGAACATGGCATTTGATCCCATCAAGGTTAGGCACAAATAAACGACCTCTATAACTCAATACTCCTTCAGAACTAAGAGAGAAATATTCAAACTTTCCATTGTTGATTTTATCCATTATCTTCATTAATTTGGGATCATCCTTCTGAGCATCCTTTATCTGATGAATAAAAGTTGGCGATACCTTAATATTTGCAAATATAGCTCCATGATTCGATTCATAGGGACACCAATATTGTGCATCCTCCAACATCTTCCATTCTCGAACCATCAATAAAGCTACATATGATCTCTTGCTAATAGAATCTGCAACCACATTTGCCTTGCCTGGATGATAAGAAATGGTACAATCATAATCTTTCAAAAGATCCATCCATTTACGCTATCTGTTGTTCAATTCCTTCTGAGAGAAAAGATATTTCAAACTCTGGTGATCGGTGAAAATTTCAAACTTTGCTCCATAAAGATAATGCTTTTATTTATGTAACGCAAAAACAATCGCAGCAAGTTGCATGTCATGGTCAGATAATTCTGTTTACTAGGAGTTAATTTCCTTGAAGCATAAGCAATTACCTTTCCATTTTGCATCAAAACACACCCCAAACCTTCCTTTGAAGCATCACTATAAATAACCAAGTCATCATTTCCATTAGGCAACGCAAGAATGGGAGCGGTGGTCAACCTCTTCTTTAATTCTTCAAAACTGACTTGACATTTCTCATTCCACACATACGGTACATTTTTCCGAGTCAACTGAGTCAAAGGTGTTGCAATTTATGAAAACCCCTCAATGAATTTTCGATAATACCCCACTAAACCCAAGAAACTTCGAATCTCGGTTACTGTTCCCGGCCTCTTCCAATTAACAATGGCTTCAATTTTAGAAGGATCAACAGATATCCCTTTATTCGAAACAACATGCCCCAGAAAAGAAACCTCATCAAGCCAAAAAGCACACTTACTGAACTTTGCAAATAACTGCTTCTCCCGTAGCACAGACAAAACCATTCGTAAATGTTGCTCATGTTCCTCCCGCGATTTAGAATAGACCAGAATATCATCAATGAATACAACCACGAAAGTGTCAAGATAAGGCTTGAAAACCTGGTTTATCATGTCCATAAAAACGGCTGGCGTATTTGTTAACCCAAACGGCATGACAAGAAACTCAAAATGGCCATACCTGCTACGAAAGGCAGTCTTGAGTATATCTTCTGAACGAACCTTCAACTGATGGTAACCAGTCCTCAAGTCAAGTTTCGAAAAGACTTTTAAACCCTGAAGTTGATCAAACAAATCATCAATATGAGGCAATAGGTATTTGTTCTTCACAGTTACCTGATTCATCTTCCGATAGTCAATGCACAATATCAAAGACTCATCTTTCTTCGTAACAAAAAAAACTAGAGCTCCCCACGGTGAAACACTAGGTCGGATGAATCCCCTATCGAGCCATTCTTGTAGCTGAACCTTCAATTCTTTTAATTCAGCCGGAGCCATTCTATACGGTGCCTCAGATATTGGAGCTGTACCTGGAAGTAAATCAATACAAAACTCGATTTCCCTATCGGGAGGCATAGCATACTCTGTAGAGAACACATCAGGGAAATCTTTAATCACATGAACATCCTCTAACCCAGGGAACTCTTTCGTAGTATCCAATACACTAGCCAAATACCCAACACAACCACGACGTAATAACTTTTTAGCTTTCACATAAGAAATGACACGTATATCCCTACCCGAAGGAATGGCCTCAAAAACAAACTCAGGCATATTAGGGACGGAAAATGTAACAACTTTCTTATGAAAATCAACTGAAGCATGATACTTGCTTAACTAATCCATACCCAAAATAACATCAAAATCTTGTAGTGGTAACACTACTAAATCAACATGTAACACACGATCATATATAAGCACATCACAAGCACGTAACACCTTATCAGTAATCAAACATTCTCCCATAGGAGTCGACACTTCTAGCACATAAGGCAAAGACTCAGAAGAAGAATGCAACCGAGATACAAAATGCAAAGAAACATATGAATGCGATGAGCCAGGGTCTATAAGTGCGCGTGCTCTCAAAATTGATATAAAAATGATACCTCCTATTACTGTCGACGCATCCGACGCCTGCTACTGATTTATGGCAAAGAAACGGCCTTGAACTTTAGGCCTCCCCGAAGCATCCTTTCGCCATAAATCAGCAGCAGGCATCGGATGCCTCGATAGTAATAGGAGGTATCATTTTTATATCGAGTTTGAGAGCACGCGCATTTATAGACCCTGGCTCATCGCATTCATATGTTTTTTTCATTTTGCATCTCGGTTGCATTCTTCTTCTGAGTCTTTGCCTTATGTGCTAGAAGTGTCGACTCCTATGGGAGAATGTTTGATTACTGATAAGGTGTTACGTGCTTGTGATGTGCTTATATGTGATCGTGTGTTACATGTTGATTTAGTAGTGTTACCACTACAAGATTTTGATGTTATTTTGGGCATGGATTGGTTAAGCAAGTATCATGCTTCAGTTGATTGTCATAAGAAAGTTGTTACATTTTCCGTCCCTAATATGCCTGAGTTTGTTTTTGAGGCCATTCCTTTGGGTAGGGATATACGTGTCATTTCTTATGTGAAAGCTAAAAAGTTATTACGTCGTGGTTGTGTTGGGTATTTGGCTAGTGTATTGGATACTACGAAAGAGTTCCCTGGGTTAGAGGATGTTCATGTGATTAAAGAGTTCCCTGATGTGTTCTCTACAGAGTATGCTATGCCTCCCGATAGGGAAATCGAGTTTTGTATTGATTTACTTCCAGGTACAGCTCCAATATCTAAGGCACCGTATAGAATGGTTCCGGCTGAATTAAAAGAATTGAAGGTTCAGCTACAAGAATTGCTCGATGGGGGATTCATCCGACCTAGTGTTTCACCGTGGGGAGCTCCAATTTTGTTTGTTAAGAAGAAAGATGGGTCTTTGAGATTGTGCATTGACTATCGGAAGCTGAATCAGGTAACTGTGAAGAACAAATACCTATTGCCTCATATTGATGATTTGTTTGATCACCCTTTTCAAAACTTGACTTGAGGAGTGGTTACCATCAGTTGAAGGTTCGTTCAGAAGATATTCTCAAGACTGCCTTTCGTAGCAGGTATAGCCATTTTGAGTTTCTTGTCATGCCGTTTGGGTTAACAAATGCTCCAGCAATTTTTATGGACATGATGAACCGGGTTTTCAAGCCTTATCTTGACATGAGGAACATTTACGAATGGTTTTTTCTGTGCTACGGGAGAAGCAATTATTTGCAAAGTTCAATAAGTGTGCTTTTTGGCTTGATGAGGTTTCTTTTTTGGGGCATGTTGTTTCGAATAAAGGGATATCTGTTGATCCTTCTAAAATTGAAGCCATTGTTAATTGGAAGAGGTTGGGAACAGTAACCGAGATTCAAAGTTTCTTGGGTTTTGTCGCGACCCTGGACCCCGCGGGCCCGAGACCGCGATCTAGACGTCGACTCTAAAACCAAAACCGTGAAATACCGAAGTTAAAAATTCCATTTGATACCAAAAGGTGATGATCCAAAGTTTTACAAAACCAAGTTTGATAAAAACCAATTACAACTATCATAAACTTCCACAAGTTTATGCCCAACAAAATACAAATATACAATTCTTAGTGACGTCATTGTTTGGTACAACTATCCCAAAATGGTTACACATTTACATAATGTAAACCAACCTATGACAACCTTCCCCAAAAGAATGTATCAACACTCGACGTCCTCTTTCTCGTGATCAGCGAGACTATTCCTTAGCACCTTGGGGGGGGGGTTAAGGAAAAACAAAGATAAAAGAAAATGGGGTGAGATAAATCTCAATAAGTTACTAATGCAACTACATGACATGCTATGATGCAAGAAGCAATAAGCAATAATAAATATCACATAGCACATAGCATTTATCACATAACAGATAGCAGCGGAAATAAACACATAACAAAGGATATAGCCAAGGTTTTCCAAACCGGAACATCCAAATAAAGGATCGCTGCGCAGCTTCAATAATTAACAATCATCATCTTCATCATAGCATGAAAGCCGAAGAGAAAACCCCGGTACCGGAACCAATAACCAAAGGAAGTGTCACAAGGGACGGGAGACATGCCACAAAGCCATGCTCCAAGTAAAGCTAAAATGCACACAAAGGAGCTAGCTCTTCTCACATCCAAGGCCAATCTGGAGGAGGGTAATAATGGGGCAAAACAATGGTCAACATCACAATGGACTTGGCCGTGCCATCATAATGTTTCGCATCGCCCAAACACACACAAAATACCTGCTGGACATTCACGTAAAGGCTAAGTAATAAAATACTAGCACGATAAACAATCATTGATTCCAAAGTAGGGAATCATACCAAGAAGTCACCAAGAAAGTGAAACGTACCCACAACGCACAATTAAAGTGTTCCAATAATCTCAATTAACACTTAATTAATTTCAAACACAAACTTGATCACAAAGGACTCAATTCTATCACTAGAGTGTACTACAATGATCACTAAGGTCAACTAGAAGGACACCCAAGACTTAGACCAAAACACGTTCTTCAATCACACAAATTAACAAAATGTAAACTTTCAGAGGTCTGTGCGGCCGCCCACCAAGGACTGTGCGGTCGCCCAAACAAGCCCTCAAACAAGAACAAAAGCTTTCAGATAGATGTGCGGTCGCCCAGACATTTTTGGGCGGTCGCCCAATCTTCTGAATTGCCGGAAATCGGGAAGAACAAACTGGGTTCTTCCATTTTTAACCCAAAACACATTTCAACCAAAATTTCAACCTTCCAACAAGTTTACTAATGTACCAAAACAACTTGTAAGTCTAAAAGGACTTATATAACAACCAAAATCAAGAATCAAACCCAATTCACATATTCACCATTTTTAACCCAAAATCCAAATAATTCCCAAATAAATTCCAAATAAATTGCAACCTCATCCAAACTTCAAATATAACTATAAAAGCATTATATGAACATCATATAAACATGATATGAACATTTTAGCATCAAAATGGGGGAAAAGTAACTTACTTGCAAATTCTCAAAGATGACGGAATTCAATTCTTTTTGGTTCTACGCGATCCTATCGACGATCTAAACACATTTCACGTTATAAGAAATGAGAGATTATGAGAGGAAGAGGAAGATAATGAAGAGAGAAGGAGGAGAAGAAAAACTCACCTTTTTGCTTGGAGAGAGAGGAAGAAATGGACTGGGAAATGGGATGGAGAGAGTGAGGGAGAAGGTGAGGGAGGTGAGGGGGAGTAGGGAGATTATTCAAAAACTTACACTTAGGCCCCCTCTCTCACACTACACACAAATATTATACTCCCTACTAACAATTAAGACCCAACAATACCACACTAACCCAAATGACTCAATTAAAATGCTAGGCATAAATATTATAACACATAAAATGCACACATAATTATTTAAATAAATAATAATTTAAATAAATAAATGGGCAATTAAATAAATAATAATTAATTTTTACTAATAAAATAGAGCCTAGATTTCGGGTCGTGACAGGTTTAGCGGGGTATTATCGAAGATTCATTGAGGGGTTTTCAAGAATTGCAACACCGTTAACTCAGTTGACTCGGAAAAATGTACTGTATGTGTGGAATGAGAAAATTCAAGTCAGTTTTGAAGAATTAAAGAAGAGGTTAACCACCGCTCCCGTTCTTGCGTTGCCTAATGGAAATGATGACTTGGTTATTTATAGTGATGCTTCAAAGGAAGGTTTAGGGTGTGTTTTGATGCAAAATGGAAAGGTAATTGCTTATGCTTCGAGGAAATTAACTCCTAGTGAACAGAATTATCCACCTCATGACATGGAACTTGCTGCGATTGTTTTTGCGTTACATAAATGGAAGCATTATCTTTATGGATCAAAGTTTAAAATTTTTACCGATCACTAGAGTTTGAAATATCTTTTATGTCGCGTCCCCGGACCCCGCGGGCCCGAGACCGCGGTCTGGACGTCGACTCTAAAACCAAAACTGTGAAATACCGAAGATAAAAATTCCATTTGATACCAAAAGGTGATAACACAAGGTTTTGAAAATCAACTTGAACAACAAGGTAAAACTAGTATAAACTCCATAAGCTTATACACCAAAGTTACAAAATACACAAATCCTAATGACGTCAATGTTTGGTACAAATATCCCAAAAGGTTACACATTTATATAATGTAAACCAACCTATAACAACCTTCCCCAAAAGAATATATCCACACTCGACGTCCTCTTTCTCGTGATCAGCGAGACTAATCCTTAGCACCTGGGGGGGGGTTAAGGAAAAACAAAGATAAAAAGAAAGGGGGTGAGATAAATCTCAATAAGTTACTAATGCAACTACATGACATGCTATGATGCACGAAGCGATAAGCAATAATAAATATCACGTAACACATAGCATTTATCACACAACAGATAGCAGCGGAAATAAACACATAACAAAGGATATAGCCAAGGTTTTCCAAACCGGTACATCCAAATAAAGGATCGCTGCGCAGCTTCAATAGTCAACAATCATCATCTCCATAATAGCATGAAAGCCGAAGAGAAAACCCCGGTACCGGAACCAATAACCATAAAAGTGTCATAAAGGACAAGGACCATGACACAAAGTCATGCCCGGTAGCTAGATACATTCACAAAGGAAGCTAACTTATCCTTTCCAAGGCCAATCTGGAAAAGGGGGTAAAAAAGGGGGCAAAACAATGGTCAACATTATAATGGACTTGGCTTTGCCATTATAATCTTTCCCATCGCCCGATGCACCAAACATGCCAGCTTCCAAATAAATGCTAAGTAATAATAATTTAGCATGGATAAACAACTTAAGGTTCCAAAGTAGGGAACCAATCCAATTAAATCACCACAAAGGTAAACCAATATAAACAGCACATCAAAGATGCCCAACATTCCCAAAATGGTACTTAAATAAATTTCATAACACATTTATTCACAAAAGAATCAATTCCACTTAAATAAGTATTCCACGGTGTTATTTTAAGTTAATTAGAAGAAATAAACCTCAACTAGTTAAGCCTTAAGTCTTAAACCAAGCAAAAAGGCAAAATCCCCAACAGGCGGGCGGGCGGGCGCCTGGGCATAGGCAGGCGGGCGCCTGTTTGGCCAGAAGGTTTGGGTCGCTGGAAAAGGGGGTGTAGGCGGGCGCTCGGGTCAAGGCGGGCGGGCGCCTGGTCTGCGGGCTGGGAGGAAAAACAGAGCTGGGTTCTTCAAATTGCCTTACCATTTTCATACCAAATCCATAACACCCAAAATCAACACTCCCAACAAGATTTCTAAGGTACCCAAACAACGTTTAGCCAAAAAGGGGACCTTAACAACACCCTTTATCAACCAAAATCAAGACCAAAATCCCACATTCAAGATTTCACCATTTTTAACCAAAAACTCAAATAAATTCCAAACAAATTCAAAACCCAACCAAACTTCAAATATAACACATCAAGCATTGTCTAAACATGATATGAACATTTTAGCATCAAAATGGGGGAAAAGTAACTTACTTGAAAATTCTCAAAGATGACGGAATTCAATTCTTTTTTGATTCTACGTGATCCTATCGACGATCTAAACAAGGTTCACGTTTTAAGAAATGAGAGATTATGAGGAGAAGATGAAGAAAATGAAGAGAGAAGTGAGAGGAGAAAACTTACCCAATCAATGGAGAGAGAGAGAGAGAAATTTCTGGGAATGGGAGGGAGTAGGGTGAGGGAGAAGGTGAGGGAGGTGAGGGGGAGTAGGGAAATTATTCAAAAACTTACACTTAGGCCCCCTCTCTCACACTACACACAAATACTTACACTCCCTACTAACAATTAAGACCCAAATAAAAAGCTAGGCATAATTATTATAACACATAAATTGCACACATAATTATTTAAATAAATAATAATTTATTCAATTAAATAAGCAATTAAATAAATATTAATTATTTATTACTAATAAAATAGAGCCTAGATTTCGGGTCGTGACATTCACTCCCCCTTAAAGAAAATTCGACCCGAATTTTAACGAGACTTACCTTAAACAAAAAGCCACGGAAATTTCCTCTCGATCTCATCTCGGAGCTCCCACGTCGACTCCTCGATGTTATGATTCCTCCAAAGAACTCGAACCAACGCAATGCTTTTGTTCCTCAACTCTTGGACTTTGGTATCTAAAATCCGAACCGGTCGTTCCTCATAAGACATATCGGGCTCAATATCCTCCGGTATCCTCGGTAACACGTGAGATGGATCATGAATGTACTTTCGAAGCATAGAAACGTGGAAAACGTTGTGCAACCGGTCTAAAGATGACGGTAACGCGAGACGATACGCTAGAAGTCCAACCTTTTCCAAAATCTCAAACGGGCCAATAAACCTCGGAGCCAATTTGCCTTTCTTCCCAAACCTACGAATACCCACCTTCGGAGACACTTTCAAGAATACCAAATCACCAATCTAAAAACTAAGATCTCGCCTTCGGTTGTCTGCGTAGCTCTTATGTCGACTCTGGGCTGTTTTCAATCGATCCCAGATAACTCTAACCTTTTCAAGTGAATCCTAAAGCAAATCAATACCCACGATCTTCGCTTCACCAACCTCATCCCAACAAATAGGAGATCTACATTTTCTTCCATACAAGGCCTCAAACGGTGCCATCTCGATACTAGCCTGATAACTGTTGTTGTAAGAGAATTCCACTAACGGTAGGTGCGAATCCCAAGAATCGGAAAAGTCTATCGAACAAGCTCGCAACATATCCTCCAAAATCTGAATAGTCCTCTCGGATTGACCGTCGGTCTGGGGATGAAAAGCTGTACTGAATCGCAAATCTGTACCCAAAGCTTCCTGAAACGCCTTCCAGAATCTAGAAGTAAACCTCGGGTCTCGATCTGACACAATGCTAACCGGAACCCCATGCAATCTCACAATCTCGTCGATATAAAGGGTCGCAAGCTTCTCCATCGAATATCTGATGTCAATGGGAAAGAAATGGGCACTCTTGGTCAATCTATCCACTATTACCCAAACACTGTCATACTTCCTACGGGTACGAGGTAGTCCCGTAACGAAATCCATAGTCACATGCTCCCATTTCCACTCGGGAATATCTAACGGCTGAAGTAATCCCGCGGGTCTCTGATGCTCGGCTTTGACCTGCTGACAAGTTAAACACCTCGATACATACTCGGCTATTTCCCTTTTAATATTAATCCACCAAAATTGTTGCTTCAAATCCTGATACATCTTCTTACTACCCGGATGAATAGTATACCTCGATTTGTGACCCTCATCTAAAACTTGTCTCTTTATTCCACCAACATCGGGCACGCACAAACGACCACGGAAAGTCAAAACTCCACTCGAGCTCAATGAAAAATCCTCGAAATTCTTTTCCTTCAATTTATCCATTATCTTCGCCAACTCGGGATCTTCTTTCTGAGCTTCCTTTATCCTTTGAATTAGGGTCGGAGACACTCTAATATTCGCAAAAATAGCCCCATGTCTCGATTCACGAGGAGACCAATCTCGAACATCCTCAAGCATTTTCCATTCACGAACCATCATCGAAGCCACATAAGACTTTCTACTAATCGCATCGGCTACCACATTCGCCTTCCCCGGATGATAAGAAATCGTGCAATCATAATCCTTCAACAATTCCATCCATCGGCGCTGTCGGTTGTTCAATTCCTTCTGAGAGAATAGGTACTTCAAACTCTTGTGATCGGTAAAAATCTCAAACTTCGCTCCATAAAGGTAGTGCTTCCACTTGTGCAACGCAAATACTATCGCGGCCAACTCCATATCATGAGTGGGGTAATTCTGTTCACTAGGGGTCAACTTCCTTGAAGCATAGGCAATTACTTTCCCATTCTGCATCAACAAACAACCCAAACCCTCTTTCGAAGCATCACTGTAAATTACTAGGCCATCGCTCCCATTAGGCAAAGTCAAGATCGGTGCGGTAGTCAACCTCTTCTTCAATTCCTCGAAACTCTTGTCACATTTCTCGGTCCACACAAACGGAACATTCTTCCGGGTCAACTGAGTCATCGGAGTAGCGATCCTCGAAAACCCTTCAATAAATCTTCGGTAATAACCGACTAAACCCAGAAAGCTTCTAATTTCTGTCACTGATTCGGGTCTCTTCCAATCCACTATAGCTTCAATCTTTGAAGGATCCACAGAAATCCCATCTTTCGAAATCACATGACCCAGAAATGACACCTTCGCGAGCCAAAATTCGCATTTACTGAACTTCGCAAATAATTTCTCCCTCGCAAGAACGGATAAAACTGTCCTCAAGTGCTGCTCGTGCTCCTCTTGAGATTTAGAGTAGACGAGTATATCATCAATAAAGACCACTACGAACGAATCAAGATAGGGATGAAAAACTCGGTTCATCAAATCCATAAACACGGCCGGCGCGTTAGTCAACCCAAACGGCATAACCAAGAACTCATAATGACCATACCGAGTGCGAAAAGCAGTCTTCGGAATATCCTCCGATCGAACCTCCAACTGATGGTACCCACTCCTCAAATCAAGTTTAGAGAAAACCACGGACCCTTGAAGCTGATCAAATAAATCGTCAATATGGGGTAGAGGGTACTTATTCTTCACCGTAACCTGATTCAACTTTTGGTAATCTATACACAATCTCAACGGACCATCTTTCTTCCGCACAAATAAAACCGGTGCTCCCCACGGGGAAACACTAGGGCGGATAAACCCTCGAACAAGCAACTCTTGCAATGAACCTTTAATTCCTTCAACTCTGCGGGAGCTAACCTATAAGGTGCTTTCGAAATTGGAGCCGTACCCGGCAAAAGATCTATACAAAACTCAATCTCACGATCGGGCGGCATATCATACTCGGTAGAGAAAACATCGGGAAATTCCCGAACTACCCGAACTCTATCCAAACTAGGGGATTCCTTCCTAGTATCAAGAACACTAGCCAAATACCCCTCACAACCACTATGCAATAATTTTCTCGCTTTCATAAAAGAAATTAAGCGAACCTTTCTACTCAGAGGACTAGCCTCAAACACAAATTTAGGCACATCGGGAATAGAAAAAGTAACAGTTTTCTTACGGCAATCAATGGAAGCATGAAACTTGCTCAACCAATCCATACCCAAAATGACATCAAAGTCTTGGATAGGAAGAACTACCAAATCCGCACAAAGGACTCGACCACAAATAACCACGTCACAAGCACGAAAGACTCGATCAGAAATCAAGCATTCTCCTATAGGGGTCGACACCTCTAGCACGTACGGTAAAGACTCGAATGAAGCATTTAACATGGAAGGAAATTGCACAGAAATGTATGAATGAGATGATCCTGGATCTACTAACGCTCGTGCGCTCACATTAGACACAGAAACAACACCTCCAATAACGGATGGATCATCGGTAGCTTGTTGTTGATTCATGGCATAAACCTTCCCTTGAACTTTGGGCTTCCCAGCGGCATCCCTTTTCTAACCCTGATTAATACCAACTCCTGACCCGGATGCTTGACCTCGGTACCTCGTGCACTCTCTCGCAAAGTGCCCCATTTCACCACAATTGTTACACTTGCCATGCTTTTTCCAACACTTATCCTCCGTATGGCCTACCCTCTGACAAAAGGTACAAGGTCTCCTATTCTGAATCCCCGGAGTAGTACCCGGATTCCTCGGTGAGGTTTGCCCCTTAAACTGAAATGATGCTCCCGGGTTACCTCGGTTGTCAGAACGGTGTTGTGGCATGCTTTGTGCTCCTTGCTTACTCGGGTTGGCCACCTTGGTCTTCCTCTTATGTTCCCCAATATCTTGCTCTATTAAATAGGCTCAGTCCACCGCATCTTGGAATGTCACAATCCGTTGAGCAATAAGTTGAGTACGGATGGAGGTCTTCAATCCCCGAATGAATCTCATAGCCTTTTGTTCCTCGGTCCTCACCAAATAGTCGCAATACCGGGCTAATTCTATGAACTTAGCCGAGTATTGTGCTATAGACAACACACCTTGCTCCAGGTTGAGTAGCTCGATCTCCTTTCGGTTTTGATCAACAACCGGAATGAAATGCTCCTTGAATTTGCGCACAAACAACTCCCACGCATACACCGTGTGAGTATCATCCCAAGTAGCTTTAACACCCTTCCACCAATGCTCGGTGGCTCCCACAAGCTTATAAGCCGCGAACCGGACCTTGTCCTCATCCGAGCAACCAAATACATCATAAATCTTCTCCATCGACTCAATCCATAACTCAGCTTTCCTTACATCGGGTTCCCCATTGAATTCAACCGGTTTCAACTTCAGAAATTGCTCCAATCCATAGCGGGGTGGTGCTGGTTCTACCCTTGGACCTTGATCATGTATGGCCTTCATGGCCGCCTCGAACATGCCTTGAAACATAGCACGTGCTTCTTCCCTTGTATCATTCTGATTTGCATTACCGGTACTACCTTCACCACTCCTTCTACGAACCATCGTAAACAAGTACCTGCATAAAACATCAACCGTTAATCACTCCGCACACTACTACCCACCTAGGTCATACTAATCCACCTAGACTTATACTTAGAGCTAATGTCATAGCTCTGATACCAACTGTCGCGTCCCCGGACCCCGCGGGCCCGAGACCGCGGTCTGGACGTCGACTCTAAAACCAAAACTGTGAAATACCGAAGATAAAAATTCCATTTGATACCAAAAGGTGATAACACAAGGTTTTGAAAATCAACTTGAACAACAAGGTAAAACTAGTATAAACTCCATAAGCTTATACACCAAAGTTACAAAATACACAAATCCTAATGACGTCAATGTTTGGTACAAATATCCCAAAGGTTACACATTTATATAATGTAAACCAACCTATAACAACCTTCCCCAAAAGAATATATCCACACTCGACGTCCTCTTTCTCGTGATCAGCGAGACTAATCCTTAGCACCTTGGGGGGGGGGTTAAGGAAAAACAAAGATTAAAAGAAAGGGGGTGAGATAAATCTCAATAAGTTACTAATGCAACTACATGACATGCTATGATGCACGAAGCGATAAGCAATAATAAATATCACGTAACACATAGCATTTATCACACAACAGATAGCAGCGGAAATAAACACATAACAAAGGATATAGCCAAGGTTTTCCAAACCGGTACATCCAAATAAAGGATCGCTGCGCAGCTTCAATAGTCAACAATCATCATCTCCATAATAGCATGAAAGCCGAAGAGAAAACCCCGGTACCGGAACCAATAACCATAAAAGTGTCACAAAGGATAAGGACCAAGACACAAAGTCATGCCCGGTAGCTAGATACATTCACAAAGGAAGCTAACTTATCCTTTCAAGGCCATTCTGGAAAAGGGGGTAAAGAAGGGGGCAAAACAATGGTCAACATTATAATGGACTTGGCTTTGCCATTATAATCTTTCCCATCACCCGATGCAACAAACATGCCAGCTGGGCTTCCAAATAATTGCTAATAATAATTTAGCATGGATAAACAACTTAAGGTTCCAAAGTAGGGAACCAATCCAATTAAATCACCACAAAGGTAAACCAATATAAACAGCACATCAAAGATGCCCAACATTCCCAAAACGGTACTTAAATAAATTTCATAACACATTTATTCACAAAAGAATCAATTCCACTTAAATAAGTATTCCACGGTGTTATTTTAAGTTAATTAGAAGAAATAAACCTCAACTAGTTAAGCCTTAAGTCTTAAACCAAGCAAAAGGCAAAATCCCCAACAGGCGGGCGGGCGGGCGCCTGGGCATAGGCAGGCGGGCGCCTGTTTGGCCAGAAGGTTTGGGTCGCTGGAAAAGGGGGTGCAGGCGGGCGCTCGGGTCAAGGCGGGCGGGCGCCTGGTCTGCGGGCTGGGAGGAAAAACAGAGCTGGGTTCTTCAAATTGCCTTACCATTTTCATACCAAATCCATAACACCCAAAATCAACACTCCCAACAAGATTTCTAAGGTACCCAAACAACATTTAGCCAAAAAGGGGACCTTAACAACACCCTTTATCAACCAAAATCAAGACCAAAATCCCACATTCAAGATTTCACCATTTTTAACCAAAAACTCAAATAAATTCCAAACAAATTCAAAACCCAACCAAACTTCAAATATAACACATCAAGCATTGTCTAAACATGATATGAACATTTTAGCATCAAAATGGGGGAAAAGTAACTTACTTGAAAATTCTCAAAGATGACGGAATTCAATTCTTTTTTGATTCTACGCGATCCTATCGACGATCTAAACAAGGTTCACGTTTTAAGAAATGAGAGATTATGAGGAGAAGATGAAGAAAATGAAGAGAGAAGTGAGAGGAGAAAACTTACCCAATCAATGGAGAGAGAAAGAGAAATTTCTGGGAATGGGAGGGAGTAAGGTGAGGGAGAAGGTGAGGGAGGTGAGGGGGAGTAGGGAAATTATTCAAAAACTTACACTTAGGCCCCCTCTATCACACTACACACAAATACTTACACTCCCTACTAACAATTAAGACCCAAATAAAAAGCTAGGCATAATTATTATAACACATAAATTGCATGTCACGACCCGAAATCTAGGCTCTATTTTATTAGTAATTAAATGATTTTTGTTTAATTATTTGCTTATTTATTTATTTAAATTATTATTTATTTAAATAATTATGTGTGCAATTTATGTGTTATAATAATTTATGCCTAGCATTTTATTTGGGTCATTTGTGCTAATGTAGAAATATTGGGTCTTAGTTGTTAGTTGGGAGTATTGAGTTGGGTAGTTTTTGAGGAGGGGGTCTTTGTGTAAGTTTTTAAATTACTCCTACCCTCTCCCTACACCACCTTCTCCCTCACTCTCCCCATCCCATTTTTCCCAGGCCATTTCTTCCTCTCTCTCCAAGCAAAAAGGTGAGTTTTTCTTCTCTTCCTTCTCTCTTCATTATCTTCCTCTTCCTCTCATAATCTCTCATTTCTTAAAACGTGAAATGTGTTTAGATCGTCGATAGGATCGTTGGAAGCCAAAAATATTTGAAATCCATCAACTTTGAGATTTATCAAGTAAGTTACTTTTCCCCCATTTTGATGCTAAAATGTTCATATCATGTTTATATGATGTTTGATGTGTTATATTTGAAGTTTGGTTGGGTTTTGAATTTATTGGGAATTTATTTTGGGTTTTGATCAAAAATGGTGAAATCTTGAATGTTGGGTTTGATTCTTGATTTTGGTTGTTAAATGTGGTTGTATGAGTCTCTTTAGACTTATTAGTTGTGTTGGTACATTAGTATACTAGTTGGAATGTTGGATTTTGGTGGAAATGTGTTTTGGGTATAAAAATGGAAGAACCCAAGTTGTTCTTCCCGATTTCCGGCAAACCAAAAGGTTGGGCGGCCGCACAAAATTGACTGGGCGACCGCACAACTATCTGAAAGCTTTTGTTCTTGTTTAATGGCCTTTTTGGGCGACCGCACATACCCTTTTGGGCGGCCGCACAGTCCTCTGAAAATTTACATTTGTTATTTGGTGTGGTTGAAGAACGTGTTTTGGTCTAAGTCTTTGGTGTCCTTCTAGTTGACCTTAGTGATCATTGTAGTACACTTTAGAGATAGAATTGGTTCCTTTGTGATCAAGTTTGTGTTTGATATTCATAAATGGTTAATTGGAACTTTGAAGCACCTTTATTGTGTATTGTTGGTTCATTTCATCTTCTTGGTGATTATTTGGCATGATTCCCTACTTTGGAATCCTTTGTTGTTTATCGTGCTAGTATTTTATTACTTAGCCTTTACGTGAAAGTCCAGCTGGTATTTTGTGTGTGTTTGGGCGATGCGAAACATTATGATGGCACGGCCAAATCCATTGTGATGTTGACCATTGTTTTGCCCCATTATTACCCTCCTCCAGATTGGCCTTGGATGTGAGAAGAGCTAGCTCCTTTGTGTGCATTTTAGCTTCTTGGAGCATGACTTTGTGGCATGTCTCCCGTCCCTTTTGACACTTCATTTGGTTATTGGTTCCGGCCCGGGGTTTTCTCTTCGGCTTTCATGCTATGACGAAGATGACGATTTGTTGATTATTGAAGCTGCGCAGGGATCCTTTATTTGGATGTTCCCGTTTGGAAAACCTTGGCTATATCCTTTGTTATGTGTTTATTTCCGCTGCTATCTGTTATGTGATAAATGCTATGTGCTATGTGATATTTATTATTGCTTATTGCTTCTTGTATCATAGCATGTCATGTAGTTGCATTAGTAACTTATTGAGATTTATCTCACCCCTTTTCTTTTATCTTTGTTTTTCCTTACCCCCCCAGGTGCTAAGGATTAGTCTCGCTGATCACGAGAAAGAGGACGTCGAGTGTGGATCCATTCTTTTGGGGAAGGTTGATATAGGTTGGTTTACATTATGTAAATGTGTAACCATTTTGGGGTAGTTGTACCAAACATTGACGTCATTAGGAATTGTATAATTGTATTTTGTTGGGTATAAACTTGTGGAAGTTTATGATAGTTGCATTTGGTTTTTATTAAACTTGGAATTGTAAAACTTGGATCATTACCTTTTGGTATCAAATGGAATTTTTAACTTCAGTATTTCATAGTTTTGGTTTTAGAGTCGACGTCCAGATCGCCGTCTCGGGCCCGCGGGGTCCGGGGTCGCGACAGTTGGTATCAGAGCTATGGCATTGGCTCTAAGTATAAGTCTAGGTGGATTAGTATGACCTAGGTGGGTAGTAGTGTGCGGAGTGATTAACGGCTGATGTTTTATGCAGGTAATTGTTCTCAATGTCTGGAAGAAGAAACAGAGGAGGTACTAGTGGGGCACAGAATCAGAATGACACAAGGGAAGAAGCACGTGCCATGTTTCAAGGCATGTTCGAGGCGGCCATGAAGGCCATACATGATCAAGGTCCGAGGGTAGAACAAGCACCACCCCGCTATGGATTGGAGCAATTTCTGAAGTTGAAACCGGTTGAATTCAATGGGGAACCCGATGTTCGGAAGGCTGAGTTGTGGATTGAGTCGATGGAGAAGTTTTATGATGTATTTGGGTGTTCGGATGAGGACAAGGTCCGGTTTGCGGCTTACAAGCTTGTGGGAGCCGCCGAGCATTGGTGGAAAGGTGTTAAAACTACTTGGGATGATACTCACACGGTGTATGCGTGGGAGTTGTTTGTGCGCAAATTCAAGGAGCATTTCATTCCGGTTGTTGATCAAAACCGAAAGGAGATCGAGCTACTCAACTTGGAGCAAGGTGTGTTGTCTATAGCACAATACTCGGCTAAGTTCATAGAATTAGCCCGGTATTGCGACTATTTGGTGAGGACCGAGGAACAAAAAGCTATGAGATTCATTCGGGGATTGAAGACCTCCATCCGTACTCAACTTATTGCTCAATGGATTGTGACTTTCCAAGATGCGGTGGACCGAGCCTACTTAATAGAGCAATATATTGGGGAGCATAAAAGGAAGACCGAGGTAGCTAACCCGAGCAAGCCGGGAGGGCAAAGCAAGCCACAACACCGTTCCGATAACCGAGGTAACTTTGGGGGACAATCTCAGTTCCGAGGGCAACCGATCCCAAGGAACCCGGGTACCACTTCCGGGAACCAAGGGAGCCAAATTAGGAGGCTTTGTTCGTATTGTCAAAAGGAAGGTCATTCTGAAGACCGTTGTTGGAAGAAGCAAGGAAGGTGCACCAATTGTGGTCAAATGGGTCACTTTGTAAAAGATTGCCCGAGAGGTAGAGTACAAGCATCCGGGTCAGGAGTTGGTACTAATCTGGGTCAGAAAAGGGATGCCGCTGGGAAGCCCAAAATTCAAGGAAAGGTTTATGCCATGAATCAACAACAAGCTACCGATGATCCATCCGTTATTGGAGGTATTGTTTCTGTGTCTAATGTGAGCGCACGAGCGTTAGTAGATCCAGGATCATCTCATTCATACATTTCTGTGCAATTTGCTTCCATGTTAAATGCTGCATTCGAGTCTTTACCGTACGTGCTAGAGGTGTCGACCCCTATAGGAGAATGCTTGATTTCTGATCGAGTCTTTCGTGCTTGTGATGTGGTTATTTGTGGTCGTGTCCTTTGTGCGGATTTGGTGGTTCTTCCTATCCAAGACTTTGATGTCATTTTGGGTATGGATTGGTTGAGCAAGTTTCATGCTTCCGTTGATTGCCATAAGAAAACTGTTACTTTTTCCATTCCCGATGTGCCTAAATTTGTGTTTGAGGCTAGTCCTCTGTGTAGAAAGGTTCGCTTAATTTCTTATTTGAAGGCGAGAAAATTATTGCATAGTGGTTGTGAGGGGTATTTGGCTAGTGTTCTTGATACTAGGAAGGAATCCCCTAGTTTTGATAGTGTTCGGGTAGTTCGGGAATTTCCCGATGTTTTCTCTACCGAGTATGATATGCCTCCCGATCGTGAGATTGAGTTTTGTATAGACCTTTTGCCGGATACGGCTCCAATTTCGAAAGCACCTTATAGGTTAGCTCCCGCAGAGTTGAAGGAATTAAAGGTCCAGTTGCAAGAGTTGCTTGATCGAGGGTTTATCCGCCCTAGTGTTTCCCCGTGGGGAGCACCGGTTTTATTCGTGCGGAAGAAAGATGGTTCGTTGAGATTGTGTATAGATTACCGGAAGTTGAATCAGGTCACGGTGAAGAATAAGTATCCTCTACCGCACATCGATGATTTGTTTGATCAGCTTCAAGGGTCCGTGGTTTTCTCAAAACTTGATTTGAGGAGTGGGTACCATCAGTTGAAGGTTCGATCGGAGGATATTCCGAAGACTACTTTTCGCACTCGTTATGGTCATTACGAGTTCTTGGTTATGCCGTTTGGGTTGACTAACGCGCCGGCCGTGTTTATGGATTTGATGAACCGGATTTTCCATCCCTATCTTGATTCGTTCGTGGTGGCTTTCATCGACGACATTCTTGTTTATTCGAGATCCCGAGAAGAGCACGAGCAGCATTTGAGGACAGTTTTATCCGTTCTTGCGAGGGAGAAATTATTTGCGAAGTTTAGTAAATGCGAATTTTGGCTCGAGAAGGTGTCATTTCTGGGGTCATGTGATTTCTAAAGATGGGATTTCGGTGGATCCTTCAAAGATTGAAGCCATAGTGGATTGGAAGAGACCCGAGTCAGTGACCGAGATTCGTAGTTTTTTGGGTTTAGCCGGTTATTACCGAAGATTTATTGAGGGGTTTTCGAGGATTGCTACTCCGATGACTCAGTTGACCCGGAAGAATGTCCCGTTTGTGTGGACCGAGAAGTGTGACAAGAGTTTCGAGGAATTGAAGAAGATGTTGACTACCGCACCGATCTTGACTTTGCCTAATGGGAGCGATGGCCTAGTGATTTACAGTGATGCTTCGAAAGAGGGTTTGGGTTGTGTGTTGATGCAGAATGGGAAAGTGATTGCTTATGCTTCGAGGAAGTTGACCCCTAGTGAACAGAATTACCCGACTCATGATATGGAGTTAGCGGCTATTGTCTTTGCGTTGCACAAATGGAAACACTACCTTTATGGAGCGAAGTTCGAGATTTTTACCGATGACAAGAGTTTGAAGTACCTTTTCTCCCAGAAAGAGTTGAATAATAGGCAGCGCCGATGGATGGAATTGTTGAAGGATTATGATTGCACGATTTCTTATCACCCGGGAAAGGCGAATGTGGTAGCCGATGCGATTAGTAGAAAGTCTTATGTGGCTTCGATGATGGTTCGAGAATGGAAAATGCTTGAGGATGTTCGAGATTGGTCTCCTCGTGAATCGAGACATGGGGCTATTTTTGCGAATATTAGGGTGTCTCCGACCCTAATTCAGAGGATAAAGGAAGTTCAGAAAGAGGATCCCGAGTTGGTGAAGATAATAGGTAAATTGAAGGAAAAGAACTTCGAGGATTTTTCATTGAGTTCGAGTGGAATTTTGACTTTCCGTGGTCGTTTGTGCGTACCCGATGTTGATGGAATTAAACAGAAAGTTCTTGATGAGGGTCACAAATCGAGGTATACTATTCATCCGGGTAGTACGAAGATGTATCAGGATTTGAAGCAACGATTTTGGTGGATTAATATGAAGAGGGAAATAGCGGAGTATGTTTCAAGGTGTTTAACGTGTCAGCAGGTCAAAGCCGAGCATCAGAGACCCACGGGATTACTTCAGCCGTTAGAGATTCCCGAGTGGAAATGGGAGCATGTGACTATGGATTTTGTTACGGGATTGCCTCGTACCCGTAGGAAGTATGACAGTGTTTGGGTAATAGTGGATAGATTGACCAAGAGTGCCCATTTCTTGCCTATTGATATCAGATATTCGATGGAGAAGCTTGCGACCCTTTACATTGATGAGATTGTTAGATTGCATGGAGTTCCGGTTAGCATTGTGTCAGATCGAGACCCGAGGTTTACTTCTAGATTCTGGAAGGCGTTTCAGGAAGCTTTGGGTACAGATTTGCGATTTAGTACAGCTTTTCATCCTCAGACCGATGGCCAATCCGAGAGGACTATTCAGATTCTTGAGGATATGTTGCGAGCTTGTGCGATAGACTTTTCCGATTCTTGGGATTCGCACCTACCGTTAGTGGAGTTCTCTTACAACAACAGTTATCAGGCTAGTATCGACATGGCTCCGTTTGAGGCTTTGTATGGAAGGAAATGTAGATCGCCTATTTGTTGGGATGAGGTTGGTGAAGCGAAGATCGTGGGTATTGATTTGCTTCGGGATTCGGTTGAGAAAGTTAGAGTTATCCGGGATAGATTGAAGACAGCCCAGAGTCGACATAAGAGCTACGCAGACAACCGAAGGCGAGATCTTAGTTTTCAGACCGGTGATTTGGTGTTCTTGAAAGTATCTCCGAAGGTGGGTATTCGTAGGTTTGGGAAGAAAGTCAAATTGGCTCCGAGGTTTATTGGCCCGTTTGAGATTTTGGGAAAGGTTGGACTTCTAGCGTATCGTCTTGCGTTACCGCCATCCTTAGACCGGTTGCACAACGTCTTTCACATTTCTATGCTTCGAAAGTATGTTCATGATCCATCTCACGTGTTACCGAGGATACCGGAGGATATTGAGCCCGATATGACTTATGAGGAACGACCGGTTCGGATCCTAGATTCCAAAGTCCAAGAGTTGAGGAGCAAGAGCATTGCGTTGGTTCGAGTTCTTTGGAGGAATCATGACATCGAGGAGTCGACGTGGGAGCTCCGTGATGAGATCGAGAGGAAATTTCCGTGGCTTTTTGTTTAAGGTGAGTCTCGTTAAAATTCGGGTCGAATTTTCTTTAAGGGGGAGTGAATGTCACGACCCGAAATCTAGGCTCTATTTTATTAGTAATTAAATGATTTTTGTTTAATTATTTGCTTATTTATTTATTTAAATTATTATTTATTTAAATAATTATGTGTGCAATTTATGTGTTATAATAATTTATGCCTAGCATTTTATTTGGGTCATTTGTGCTAATGTAGAAATATTGGGTCTTAGTTGTTAGTGGGGAGTATTGAGTTGGGTAGTTTTTGAGGAGGGGGTCTTTGTGTAAGTTTTTAAATTACTCCTACCCTCTCCCTACACCACCTTCTCCCTCACTCTCTCCATCCCATTTTTCCGAGCCCATTTCTTCCTCTCTCTCCAAGCAAAAAGGTGAGTTTTTCTTCTCTTCATTCTCTCTTCATTATCTTCCTCTTCCTCTCATAATCTCTCATTTCTTAAAACGTGAAATGTGTTTAGATCGTCGATAGGATCGTTGGAAGCCAAAAATATTTGAAATCCATCAACTTTGAGATTTATCAAGTAAGTTACTCTTCCCCCATTTTGATGCTAAAATGTTCATATCATGTTTATATGATGTTTGATGTGTTATATTTGAAGTTTGGTTGGGTTTTGAATTTATTGGGAATTTATTTTGGGTTTTGATCAAAAATGGTGAAATCTTGAATGTTGGGTTTGATTCTTGATTTTGGTTGTTAAATGTGGTTGTATGAGTCTCTTTAGACTTATTAGTTGTGTTGGTACATTAGTATACTAGTTGGAATGTTGGATTTTGGTGGAAATGTGTTTTGGGTATAAAAATGGAAGAACCCAAGTTGTTCTTCCCGGTTTCCGGCAAACCAAAAGGTTGGGCGGCCGCACAAAATTGTCTGGGCGACCGCACAACTATCTGAAAGCTTTTGTTCTTGTTTAATGGCCTTCTTGGGCGACCGCACATACCCTTTTGGGCGGCCGCACAGTCCTCTGAAAATTTACATTTGTTATTTGGTGTGGTTGAAGAACGTGTTTTTGTCTAAGTCTTTGGTGTCCTTCTAGTTGACCTTAGTGATCATTGTAGTACACTTTAGAGATAGAATTGGTTCCTTTGTGATCAAGTTTGTGTTTGATATTCATAAATGGTTAATTGGAACTTTGAAGCACCTTTATTGTGTATTGTTGGTTCATTTCATCTTCTTGGTGATTATTTGGAATGATTCCCTACTTTGGAATCCTTTGTTGTTTATCGTGCTAGTATTTTATTACTTAGCCTTTACGTGAAAGTCCAGCTGGTATTTTGTGTGTGTTTGGGCGATGCGAAACATTATGATGGCACGGCCAAATCCATTGTGATGTTGACCATTGTTTTGCCCCATTATTACCCTCCTCCAGATTGGCCTTGGATGTGAGAAGAGCTAGCTCCTTTGTGTGCATTTTAGCTTCTTGGAGCATGACTTTGTGGCATGTCTCCCTTCCCTTGTGACACTTCATTTGGTTATTGGTTCCGGTACCGGGGTTTTCTCTTCGGCTTTCATGCTATGACGAAGATGACGATTTGTTGATTATTGAAGCTGCGCAGGGATCCTTTATTTGGATGTTCCGGTTTGGAAAACCTTGGCTATATCCTTTGTTATGTGTTTATTTCCGCTGCTATCTGTTATGTGATAAATGCTATGTGCTATGTGATATTTATTATTGCTTATTGCTTCTTGTATCATAGCATGTCATGTAGTTGCATTAGTAACTTATTGAGATTTATCTCACCCCCTTTTCTTTTATCTTTGTTTTTCCTTACCCCCCCCAGGTGCTAAGGATTAGTCTCGCTGATCACGAGAAAGAGGACGTCGAGTGTGGATCCATTCTTTTGGGGAAGGTTGATATAGGTTGGTTTACATTATGTAAATGTGTAACCATTTTGGGGTAGTTGTACCAAACATTGACGTCATTAGGAATTGTATAATTGTATTTTGTTGGGTATAAACTTGTGGAAGTTTATGATAGTTGCATTTGGTTTTTATTAAACTTGGAATTGTAAAACTTGGATCATTACCTTTTGGTATCAAATGGAATTTTTAACTTCAGTATTTCATAGTTTTGGTTTTAGAGTCGACGTCCAGATCGCGGTCTCGGGCCCGCGGGGTCCGGGGTCGCGACATTGCACACATAATTATTTAAATAAATAATAATTTAAACAATTAAATAAGCAATTAAATAAATATTAATTATTTATTACTAATAAAATAGAGCCTAGATTTCGGGTCGTGACATTTTATCTCAGAAGGAATTGAACAACAGACAGCATAGATGGATGGAGATTCTGAAAGATTATGGTTGTACCATTTCTTATCATCCAGGCAAGGTAAATGTGGTTGCAGATGCTATTAGCAGGAGATCATATGTAGCTTCATTGATGGTTCGAGAATGAAAGATGTTGGAGGATGCACGAGATTGGTGTCCCTATGAATCGAAGCAGGGAGCTATATTTGCGAATATTAAGGTATCACCAACTTTCATTCAACAGATAAAGGATGCTCAGAAGGATGATCCCGAATTAATGAATATAATGGATAAAATCAACAATGGAAAGTTTGAAGATTTCTCTCTTAGTTCTGAAGGAGTATTGAGTTATAGAGGTCGTTTATTTGTGCCTAACCTTGATGGGATCAAATGCCATGTTCTTAATGAGGGCCACAAGTCCATATATACCATTCATCACAGGAATAAAAAGATGTATCAGAATTTGAAGCAACATTTTGGTGGAATAATATGAAGCGGGAAATAGCACGTTATGTGTCAAAGTATCTGACTTGTCAACGAGTTAAAGCTGAACATCAGAGACCCGCAGGGTTACTTCAACCTTTAGAGATACCGGTGTGGAAGGGGGAGCATGTTACGATGGATTTTGTAACTGGATTGGCTCGTACTCGTAGAAAATTTGATGCAGTTTGGGTAATCGTGGATCGATTGATAAAGTCTGCTCACTTTTTACCTATTGATATTGGCTATTCGATGGAGAAGCTTGCGACTTTGTATATTCATGAGATTGTGAGATTGCATGGAGTTCCTGTTAGTATTGTGTCAGACGTGATCCCAGGTTTACTTCACGATTTTGGCAGGCATTTCAAAAATCATTGGGTACAGATTTGAGATTTAGCACGGCGTTTCATCCTCAAACTGACAGCCAATCCGAAAGAACGATTCAAATTCTTGAAGATATGTTACGGGCTTGTTCAGTTGACTTCTCAGATTCTTGGGATACTCATCTACCACTTGCCGAGTTTGCTTATAATAACAGTTATCAGTCGAGTATTGAGATGGCTCCTTATGAAGCTTTGTACGGAAGGAAGTGTAGGTCTCTTATTTGTTGGAATGAAGTTGGAGAAGCCAAACTTTGGGGCATTGATATGGTTCATGATTCAGTTGAAAAAGTCAAGCTTATTCGGGATCGATTGAAAACTACTCAAAGTAGACAAAAGAGCTATGCCGATCACCGGAGGTGAGATCTTGAGTTCCAGATGGGTGACTTTGTGTTTCTGAAAGTGTCTCTAAAGGTAGAATAAGAAGGTATGGTAAAAATGTTAAATTTGCTCCAAGGTATATCGGACCTTTTGAGATTGTGGAAAGAGTTGGGAATCTTGCTTATCGTCTTGCGTTGCCGCCTTCTCTAGGCAAGATGCATAGTGTGTTTCATGTTTTAACGCTTCGTAAATATGTGTACGACCCATCTCATATGTTGTCAGAAGTACCGGAAGAGGTTGAGCCAAAATGTCTTATGAGGAACAACCAATTCAGGTGATCGATACCAAAGTCCAAGAGTTGAGAAACAAAGAGTATTTCGCTTGTTAGAGTGGTATAGAGAAATCATAACATTGAAGAGTCGACTTGGGAACAACAACTTCCCGCAGCGATATATTCTGCTTCCGTTGTTGATACAGACACTGAAGCTTGTTTCTTACTCGCCCATGACACAAGTCGATATCCAAGGAAATGACAAGTGCCACTCGTGCTCTTCCTATCAATTGTGCACGCTGCATAATCCGCATCTGAATAACCTACAAGTTTAAAATTCGAATCTTTGGTGTACCAAAGTCCAAGGTTGATAGTACCGGAGAGATATCGTATAATACGTTTCACAGAAATCAAGTGCGCTTCTCTAGGGTCAGATTGATAATGAGCACAAACACAAACACTAAACATAATATCGGGCCTACTAGCAGTAAGATAAAGGAGTGAGCCAATCATACCTCGATAGAGCGTTTGATCAACACGTTTACCTTTTAAGTCTTTGTCGAGTTTGTTGCCGGTAGCCATTGGAGTGTCGTATGCTTTAACATTCTTAAGTCCAAACTTTTTGATTAAATCGTTTGTATATTTGGATTGATTGATAAAAATGCCTTCATTCATTTTCTTGATTTGAAGCCCGAGGAAGAATGTGAGTTCTCCCATCATGCTCATTTCAAACTTTCTCTTCATTAGTTTCTCAAGACGCTTGAACAACAATTCATTAGTAGAACCAAATATAATATCATCAACATAAATTTGAACAAGTAATTTATTACCATTATGTTTGGCAATGAAAAGAGTAGTATCGATTTTACCGCGAGTGAAGACTTTCTCAATGAGAAGCTTTGATAGTGTATCGTACCATGCTCTTGGTGCTTGCTTGAGCCCATACAAAGTTTTCTGGAGTTTGTACACATGATTTGGAAATTGTGAATCTTCAAACCTAGGTGGTTGAGCTACTTAGACTTTTTCTTGGAGCTCACCATTTAGAAACGCGCTCTTCACATCCATTTGATATAACTTGAAGTTCTTGTGAGCGGCGTAAGCTAGAAATAATCTGATAGCTTCAAGTCTTGCTACGGGCGCAAAAGTTTCATCGTAATCAATTCCTTCTTCTTGCCTATAGCCTTGTGCAACCAATCTTGCTTTGTTTCTCGTGATGGTTCCATTCTCATCCATCTTGTTTCTGAACACCCATTTCGTACCAATCACTCCTTGATCGTTTGGTCTTGGAACAAGAGTCCAAACCGTACATCGTTCAAATTGATTGAGTTCTTCTTGCATTGCAACAACCCAATTTGGATCTTGGAGCGCTTCATCATCCTTCTTTGGTTCAATTTGAGAGATAAATGCAGTGTAAGCATCAAAGTTTGTAGCTCTCCTTGTACGAACACCAACATTTAGATCACCAATGATATTATTTATTGGGTGACCTCTAACTTAACAAATTTCAGGAGGTAAGTTAGGTTGGGTTGTAGTAACTTGAAGGTATTCAATTGGTACATCTTCACCAGATTCAATCATCAAAATTTGGGGGATGAACTGGTTCAGAATTGAAACTAGGGTTAACACCAGATGCAGTAGTAGATATAGGCGCGTGAGAAGAATCAAGAGGCACAACATTAGAAAGAGGCGCAGTTGATGATTCATTTGGCGCGCCATATGAGGAATTAGGCGCATTTGATGTAGATGGATTTCCTTGAGTTGATAGATTCTGATCTTGTGTAGGCGCAACATAAATAGGAGCACCTGTGTCATTAAGCTCAGCAGAATCATCAGCAACATTTTGGAGCCAAATGTGGCTCAAGGAGAGAATGTTCATCAAATGTAACATGTACAGATTCAACTATCACTAATATAGATCTATTAAAAACGCGAAAATCTTTAGAATGTTTGGCATACCCAACAAAAATACCTTCGTCGACTTTGGCATCGAATTTTTACCTCTATGTTCATTTCCGTTGTAGAGGATATAACATTTGCAACCAAAGATCTTGAAGAATGCAATGTTGGGAGTTCTACCACGCCAAAGTTCATACGGAGTCTTGTTGTGAAGTTTGTTGATGAGGGAACGATTTTGAGTAAAACATGCTGTGTTGATAGCTTCTTCCCAAAAGTACTTAGGCAATTTAGCTTCAGCTATCATCGTCTTTCCAGCTTCAATAAACGTCCTATTCTTTCTTTCCCACAACACCATTTTGTTGAGGAACACCAGCGGTTTAGAAGTTGTGATCTATCCCATGATCGTCGCAATATCGAGCAACACCGTTGTTCTTGAATTTTGTTCCATTGTCGGATCGAACACTAACGATATCATCTTCTTTTTGGGTTTGGAGCAGTCTGAATAAGGTGGTCAAAATGTCATAACAATCGTCTTTTGAGATCATCATTTCCACCCATGTATATCTTGAATAATCATCCACCACGACTAGAGTATACTTGTTTCTTCTAATACTTGCGGTGGTGACTGGTCTAAATAGATCAATGTGCAACAGTTTCAAACATCTAGTAGTTGAGGGATTGGTCTTGCTGGAGAAAGACTTTTTCGGTTGTTTGCCAAGTTGACACGCGGCGCACTTCTTGTCATGATGATCAGCAACCTTGGGAAGTCCTTTTACAAGATTATTCCTGCTGAGTTTAGATAGATACTTGATGTTCAAGTGACTTAAGCGCTTGTGCCACAGCCAACTATTTTCGCTCACACTTTTAGCTACAAAACAAAGATTAGTACTAGAGTTCATACTATGAAAATCAATAATGTAAATATTTGTCTTACGATATCCCGTGAGTAATGTAGCTCCAGTTTTGCCATTCTTGATAAGACATTACGTTGAAGTAAAATGGCATTCTAATCATTTGTCACAGAATTGAGATATGGATAATAAATTGTGCTTGAGCCCTTCGACGAGAGAGACTCTTTCAATGCACACTTTGTCTTTTTTGAGCTTTCCATATGCTACAATTTGACCTTTGTTATTATCACCAAATGTTACGGAGGGACCTCTTTCTTCATGAACATCTTCAAGTAAGGATTCATCTCCAGTCATGTGTCGAGAACACCCACTATCGAGAATCCATTCATACGTTTTAGCTTTTGAAGATCCAGCCATGAAGCAAAGAACCTTAAATATAAACATTTAAAGCAGGTCCCCTTTATTCCTTTTCGGGTCCTAGAGTTAGCAACTTTTGACGACCCACTCTTGCTTGACCTTAGGATTCTTACGTCCTTTGGCATTGAGAGTGAATCTCAAAAGGCATTCCACGGCCTTATGTCCCGAACAATTACAAATTGAACAGTGATGAAAGCCCCCAATCACGTGAGTTTTCACAAACTCTTTACTTTTCTTTGGGATAGCATCCTTCTTTGGGTCAGATGAGCCAGCCTTAACAAAATCTTTCTTTTGAAATTTTGGGGCGCTTTTTCTTGGAGGGCGCATAGGGCTAGGAGGTGCACGGCGGTTACGCGCGTGGCTCCTAGGCGCATAATGTGCACTCAGAGAAGGAGCGCGCCTAGTTTCAAGAATGGTTTTGCTGGAGGATGATTCATCTGTAGCTACTTCCTTCTCTTTAGCTTTCCCAAATTGTTTTGTTGGGTAGACATAATGGAATGATTGTCTCTTGACTTTTTCCTGTCCTTTACACATTGAATTAGAATGTTTTTCCTTGGGAATTTCAAAAGTTTGCTGATTTGTAAATTCACTATCTCTTTCAGCACAGGCATCACATTTAAAGTTGTCACTAGTTGATGAGAATCCCAAGACACTTTTATCGCCACTGATCTTTTGGGACTCAAATATATTCTCCATAGTGACACGAGAATTGGACCACTCATTTGTAATCTTTTTAAGATCAGTAATTTGAGCAACCAATTAATCGTTTTGAACTTTAAGAAGTGAGTTCTGTTCTGTTAGAAAAGTGTTTTTAACAGTAAGAGGAGTCATGCTCTTTATCTGCTCCTTAAGGAGGGTGAGTTCAGATTTAAATAGAGATTTCTCGGTCTTAAGCTGGGAAATTTCATCACATGATAGTGCTAAAGCTTCCTTCATTTTTCCAAATTTACTAATTATCTTTTCGGCTTCTAAGAATAACTTTTCTTGTTTGGCATTGTCCTCATCGTGATTGATTGTAGGAATAGGTGCAACTTGAGGTCTAACATATTCACTCTTTCTGAGCTTGCTTCTAGCACTCAGATCACATCTAGAAAATAACAATCCACCATCGCTTTAAGCCGGAGTAAGTAATCCTTGTTCAACGAGCTTGCTAATGGTTGGTCCTTTCTTCCTTTTTACTTCTTGAAAACCTGCAGATTTCTTGATAGTTTTATTCAAGACATTCATATCGGGGACATCTTTGGAGAAGTCATCATCAGAATCATAAGTGTCAACTTCATCATCATTTTCTACCAAACAAACGAGTCCATCATCAGAATCTTCATCGCTTTCATCAGAGTCTGTTTCAATCCATGTGTTATGCTCATTTGCTGGTGATTCTTCTTCAGCAACCATTCCCTTGTGACGAGTGAATTTGGGAGTATGGCTGCTTTTCTTCTGCATATATTCAAATTTTAGGATTGGGCAGCTTGAAGCAAAGTGTCATGGTTTCCTGCAATTAAAACAAACAAGGTCATCTTTTCTTTTTGAATCACTGCTCCTCGTGAACTTTGGAGGAGCTTTGCTGGTAGATCCTTGAAATTTGCTGGTTGAGCCGGGTCTTGAGAATTTTCTGAACTTTTGAAATTTCTTCACAAATAAAGCGAAGTCTTCATCATCCATGTCTAATAGCTCAGAGGTAGAAATTTTGGAATTGGAACTTTTCTCTTCCTGAACCGGCGCAGGTGCATGCACTTCTTCTTTATGCACCACCATTGCTATGGATTTTGACTTTCCTTCAGTTTTCACTGATTCGTTGGAGTTTGAGCTCATAAACCTTAAGATTTACGTAAAGGTTCCTTAAAGTCCATACATCTAAAGTTCTGGCATCTTCAAGAGCGCTGGATTTATGAAGATATCTTGAGCCAAAAGCTTGGAGGAAATTTACATTCAAATCTTTGTTTGAAAACTTCATGCCAAGTGAAATACATAGATTTATAATTTCACAGTAGCGTTCATAAGTTTGTCTTAAGGTTTCACCGGGGAGTTGAGAGAAATTGTTGAATCTCTTTTGCACTTCATATTTCTTGTTCTCCTTACAAATAGTATCTCCTTCTATATGCTCTTCAATAGCATCCCATAGCTCATTAGCAGTAGCACAATGCATGACTTGTTGTTTCATAGCCGTGCTTAGAGTTCTTAGGAGAATGTTTATTGCTTTTCCATCATTTGCAACTCTTCTTGTTTCTTCCTCAGTCCATTCTTCCCTTGGTTTCTTGATGGTTGGTTGAGCAGCGTTGGTGCGCTGATTTGGATTCGCATTCATTGGGATGTAAGGTCCATAAACCACGGTGTCATGAAGCCTTTCATCGATTGAGGTAAGATGAGTCAAGATGCTGAATTTCCACACGTCAAAATGATCTTCATCAAATACTGGAACATGTGTGTAGTTAGCAATTGCCGAAGGTTTTGAGTTTGCCATATTGAATCGGCACCCAAGCTGTTAAGCTTGAAAAAAAAAACGTTTTATAAAGGTGTTTTCTCTGATACCACTTGTTGGTCCCAAAGGAGGAAACAAGGGTATAAAAATAGCTAGGGGGTGAATAGCTGTTTTGAAATTCTTTTCGTACCCTTGATAAACTCAATTGCAAATGCGCACTTTATCAAATAAGCGTTATGATATGCGCCTAAGTGAGTGAGTGAAATGCACAGCGGAATAGTTAAGTAAATAGGCGCAAAGTATGATAAAGGGGGCGCACACACTCTAAGTATTTTGGCTCAAAGTGAGTGAAATAAGGAACTAAGGCAAATGATATAACAAACACAACACAGTTCAATCAAACAATCTACAATGAATTAATCAAGCAAATAGTTAGATATGATATGAACTTGAAAGGAAATAGCAATAAGTAAGTACGTACTATTTGGAGAGGTTCGATCGGTAAAATGATCTACGTCCTCTACCAAGATGGTTAGTCTTGGATTTTCTAATGGAGATCTTATTATGAGTGAGTGTTACAAATTACAATCGTTTGAGGTTATACACTAACTCAAGATCTAATATTCTATGAAAGAACAAATCCTAGACAATAACCGGTGTATCTCTAAAAGAAAGATCTAAGTGATCAAACTTAAAGAAGTGCGTGTGTGATTTTAGATTCAAGGCTCTTTAGATCTTTGAGATTGAGAGAAAAAGAAAACTAAAGTGTTTTTGCTTGAGGATCTGGGCTAAGGATGAAGTTATGAAGATGTTCTTGAGAATTCTGGAAAGATCAAAGGCAATCTTCAAATCTTCAACAAATGCTTGAGAGAGAAATTCTGAATTGCTTAGCAACTTCAAATGGTTGAAGTTATGGGGTATTTATAGTAGAGCCCTAAAAACTAGCCGTTGGAAATCCTTGGTGAGTCAGAGAAAGGACGGATGTGTTATCGCTCATTGAGTGGAGCACGTGTCCTTTTATAGCAGTTAGACACATAACACAAATATGACTGTTATGGACAGGTGTCCTTAGATGCGGGTGCATACGTGTTATTTAACCACCGTTGGATCATTGGCGTAGTTTGAATCTCTTCAAGTTTTCGAGTCTTCATTAAATCACTGAGTGTTAATTCAATATTGATGTGCGTTGATCCAAGGGGCGCGTAGACATAGCGCGCGCTGAGCCATCTGGGGCGCATGAGCTAAGCTAGGCGCATACTCATGCGCACGCCTAAGGAGGCGCATGGCGCAAGAAAGAGGCTCATAGGCACATGGCTCAAACTGAACTTGTGATTTTTCTTGAATCTTGATGTTCTTGCCCTATTCCTAAGCATATTCTATTACAATGGACAGCCTAAAAAATGAAGTATAAATACTTCTTACATGTGGGTCTAAAGTCCATGAAATAAAACTTAAGTGATGGATCAATCAAATCAAATCAATCCTATTACATTGAAACTGAGATATAAGTGGGCATACCCAACACTAGCCGATTAGAAAATATTTTCATCTATACTTTCCCCGTAGTAGGTAAGTTACTATTCCTCTTTTTATTATTAAAATGTTCATATATGTTATATGTGATACTTGTGATGGTAAATGTGGCTTTGTGGTGAGTATTGAAGTAAGTTGATACTAGTTGTGTTAAAGAGGCTATTTTGGTGTTTTAGAGTTCAGAATTTGACCCAATTGTGTTAGAAAAATTGTGATAGTATTTTTGAGATGGTGAAATGTCAATTTGGGAAAGATTTCTGAATTCTGGCAGTGCAGGGTTTTGGGCAACCGCCCAAATTGGGGCAAGCGACCGCCCATGCTTTCTGTGATTTTTTAGAGCCTGAGAGGTAGTTTTGGGCGACCGCCCAGGTTGCTGAATGAACTGAAATGTTCCAATTCAATTGATTTAGGGTTCAATCCTGGTTTAGGCTTTGGGTCTTATTCTAGGGTACCTAAATAGTTGTTGTGGAACACGAAAGTAGTAGGATTGGTCCGTTTGTGATCGAGTTTGAAATGTGTAACCGTTTGGGTTCATTTTGGTGTTGTTACAGCTTTATAATGCTTTGGTGGGATTTCCTACTTTGAAATCCTTTGTTTGAAAAATGTTTCTATCGTACTTGCTTGTCTTACTTGGTTGAGTCGGGCAGTGATGAATATTATAATCGCACTCGAGCCAAGTTCAGTATAATGTTCTTCACTGGTAACCCCTTTTTCCCCTTCCATGATGGTGTTGGTTGGGATGAGCTAGCTCCCTTGTGTGAGTATTATAGCTACACGTTTTAGGGTTATGACTTTGTGTCATATTCCCACCGCTGTTCTTATTGTTGTTTGGTTCCGGAACCCCTGCTTCAGCTCTTTGATGCTGCTCTATTGATACTGCTCAGATTATTATATCCTTTTGGAAGAACCTTGGCTCAGTATCCTTTGTAATATGTTTATTTCAGTCTAATGTGCTGCATAATGAGTTGGCTTCGCCTCTCATATTATGTGCTACGTGATTACTTATTGGGAATGCTCATTTGAGATTTGTATGTAAAGCATGTCATGTAGTTGCATATTAGTAACTTACTGAAATTTATCTCACCCCATTCCTTGTTTAATTGTTTTCCTTAGATAAGGGCGAGAGCACGGGGAGGACGTCAAGTTTGGTAAGCTATTTTGGGACAGGAGTTATTTCAGGTTGCATTATGTAAATGTATAACCTATGGGGTAGCATACACGAGACGTTGGTGTCATATCACTATTTTGGTACTCTTCTAGTGTTTGTAAATATTGTAAGTAACATGTGTAAGCCCTTGAGGCTATCTATCTAGTGTTGTGTGTAGTTTGTAAATGTGGTATTAGAAGTTTTAAAGTTTATTAAGTTTTGATATAATGAATAATTATGAAAGGACATTTCAAAAATAAAATGTGAATTATGACGTCTTCCGTGCGTGTCCCGATCGTGGGGGCCAAGTAGGACCCCGGGTCGGGGCGCGACACTTATTCTCATGCCGGAGGGCCTTTGCCGGTGAAACCCCGACTTAGTTTACGTTTTATTGTTTCGTGTGTGTAGACCCGATTGAGGAGGCTCTCCTTGCTGGGATTATCCTGATCGTTGGACAAGGGCTGATCGGGTACGTTTCTTGCAGCATCACTCAATTTATTTTTAGTATCTAACTTAATCAAATTTATAAATTTTAAAGATTTTGAATATTTTCATAAAATCCTAAGACTTCAACTGATGCACTACAAACAATTTTTAATCATATTAAAAAATAATCAAATTCTCATAAACGTTTGGTCTAAAATCATAAAATCATAACTGTCCAAAACCACACAAATACATGAAATTTTGATCAGTTGTCTATTAGTAGAGTCAAGCAATCAATAGTCAATATAGGTTTAATGGGCGGAAAGCTCCAAAAAAGTTTCAAAATGCCCGAGAAGTTACTCACAACATGTTGTATTATTCATATTATTTTGTAATGTACTGCATCACATAACAGTGCACAATTAAGTATAATATTGCACGGAAGCGGCGACCGGATTCCAGCACCCAGTGGTGGTCGCTAAGAAGTAGTAGCATTGATGATGTATCATATCATAACTTTTTGCTTTATACGCAAGGCAAAAAAAAACTTTTAATTATTATGTTAAGTTGACAGTAGCATCTCAATATAGTATTGGTTTTTATGTATCCCTACTTCCCATATTAAGATATTGGTTGTTATATACTCTTTACGTACCAAACTGATATTATTACTTTTTTAATTATTATGGTAAATAGAATTTAAGTAATAATTTTAAATTAATTTATTGATACCAATGAATACTTAAAATTTATATTGATACACTAGTAACAATACTATTAATAATAAATTTTAATTTTTTATTAAAATAATTATATTGACGTAAAATTATTGCTCTAAGATCATTTGTGATATAACAACAAGAAATCCTTATTCCAAAAATAATTTGGGATCTGCTAACACGAATCCTCGTATATCCTCTTGATTGAAAGAGAATACGGAAAAAATATATTTATAGAAGGAAGAAATAGGTTGGAGAAAAAAAAATAGAAAATGAAAGGAAGAGAAGAAGAAAAGAAAAAAGTTAGTGATAATAAAAGAGTAAATAAATAATAGATAGGGAAAAAGAAAATAAATAACAAAAAAATCAAAATCAACCCCCATCACCTACCTGAATAATTTTTGCACTCCACCCCGGCCTCTTCAATGCCATATTTTCAACCAATCCAAGTAAACTCAAATCATTTTTAATCACCTTAATCCAAGTTTCTTCCCCTACGCCTCGCCAACTTATCACTTCTCTACTCTTCCGGCCTCCTAACTGATGCATCAATCGGTCTCCGTCTCACATGACCAAACTACATTAGACGATGCTCCTTCCTTTTATCATCAATGGGCGCTACTTCTACTTTACCCCTAATCACTTCATTTCTCAATCGTAGCATATGCGTCTCCGCTACATTCATCTTATGAATGTGACAATGTTTTACGCCCCAATAATCAGTGCCATAAAGCAGTGCCGTCCTAATTGCCGTGTGGTGGACTTTTCCTTTTAATCTATGTGGCAAGCCGGGATTACATCATTTTTGATAAATGCAAGAAAAAAAATGTAGAAACATCATTTTGATAAGAAAAAGAAAGTGGGAGCATTTTGAGACGGAGGGAGTATTGATTGCAAATTTTTCAAGAACCAATCCTGATTCCACAAATTATTGGCAAAAATCAAACACAACCATGAACTAAAAAACTCCTACCTTTTTGTTAGTACATCACTATATTTAACTCACAATTAATCATAGTAAATATGTTTTGATAAATAAATATTCAAACCCAATTGATTATATGATGTATACAAAAGACCTGAGCACAGGCAGCCCAAGACAAAGCTCAACAGCTAAGTTGTCCTGTTTCCATTCAAGCCAACAGTCAAGTCATTACATGATCCACCTATCATCTATACATATAACAAACTGAAGAACTACCTATTACAGACTCCCTTACCCTCAAATGTATTATCAAGATGCTAAATACAAACAAGCTTCAACAGCAAATGCTTACAAGCCCAACAACTAAGCTCCCCTGTTTCAACAGCTAAGACTAGTCTTCATCAATAGCTGACT
The DNA here is from genome assembly GCA_026119855.1 of Campanula takesimana. NCBI lineage: Eukaryota > Viridiplantae > Streptophyta > Magnoliopsida > Asterales > Campanulaceae > Campanula > Campanula takesimana. Next base: position 193,985 of record JAOWBW010000392.1, on the reverse strand, counting down.
CCACGTCATCAGATCCTTGAAGAATGATTATTCCAATATTACTAATCATTGGAATAACTCATATTGAAGCTTTTTCAAGTGTGAATACACCTTCCCTTCCCTTGACAACCTGTATACAGAGGAATAATAAACAGTCAGTCAAAGTCAAAGACAAACCATTACTTCTCTGTACCTTTGTTCCCCAAACGGCTACTAGTGTACCCTTGTCCCCCAACGGCTATATCCCCTCCCTTATATAAAGGAGTATACTGGCATGTTGTCAAGTTAACCCTTTTACACCCTTTTTACAAATCTTTAACCCTTACAATCCTTGGTAGCCTTACCGCATTCTCACTCTGCAGTCTTAAATATTTGCATAGACCCTTGCAAATATTGTGCCACTTTGCACCCAGTTACAACCCACATCCAGCCAGCTAAAAGCCAAGATATTTTGTAAACACACTTGTGATTATTTATTTTTTCTTTCTTTTTCTCGCTTTTAAAGAAGCAACCTTAATTGAAGTGTCAATTAAGTAGAGGGGGTTCAAAGGAACTTGCCTTATCAATTCTTGTAACTCTTATTTGAAGAGAATATTATAGTGGATTGATCTCACTGTTCCAACAGTGGGGGTGGATGTAAGAGAAGGGTTTTACCTCTGAACCACTTTAAAATACTGTGTACACTCTTGTCCATACACTAACACACACAATACACCTTGTCTTTTCATTTATTTATTCATTTATATTCCGCTGCACATTTCTTTTATTTATTATTTCTCAACAGCTAACCTCAAACAATTAGCTGTCCAAGTTTTAATTAATCTGTTCCTTTAGTTAAACAGGGCCTTTCAATTAGCATCAGAGCTTGGATTCACCATACAGAGTCTAACAACTTGTGAAAGATCCATTCAACCCACCATGCCTCAACCAAGAAGAAACAATGAAAAGGACATTCCACACATTGATGATTGTGGATCTTTTGAGATTTATTCCTCAAAAATTAAAACCTATCTAGATTCTAACAGCATATGGAACTGGTATGCCTTAGAAAATGAAGTTGAACCTCCCACCCAAGCAGAAGTTAATGGAGGAGGTAGCAAAACCAAATATCCTAAACACTGGACTGATGCTCAAAGACAACTTATGACTGCTAACTTAAAAGTAAAAAATATTCTGCAAAAAAGTGTGAATGACTCCCTAGCTCAAGAAATAGCTAAAGTACCAAGTGCTAAAGCAACATGGGAACTAATTAACACAAAGTTCACTAAACACACTAGTGTTAGAACTCAGAATCTGTATAACTTATTAAGACAGTTAGACAACTTCAAATTCTACCCTGGAGAAAAGGTGAGTGCTGCAAGACCAAGATTTGAAGATCTTGTGAGAGCCATTTCAGACCATGGCAAAACCTTTGAACAATCTGACCTATGCTTAAAGATCTACTTAAATCTCCCTCAAGAGTATGAGAAAGTAGCCCTTCCCATTAGAGAAGGAGCTGAATGGAGTTGTATGACCATTGAATAAAACTTTGGTAAACTTGAAGCCTATGAACTAGAAGGAATGATCAAAATTCAACCAGCATCCACCATATCTCAAACCCTTGCCCTTGTTGCTCAAGAGAAAACCAAGAAACAGTTCTCCCAGCAGGACATTGACACCCTTATTATCAATGCCCTACAAAAACTGAACATAACTCCTAAACAAGAATCAAAACCAGTCTCTCAAGAAGACATCCCAAGCCTTATCTCCATGGCTGTCAGAAATGCCATGAAACATCAAAAAAAAAAATTTGATAGAAGATACATCCCTTCACCATCCAACTCAACTCAATAAGTAGTTAAGAAGAACATTGAGTGTTACAACTGTGGTAAACCAGATCACTATGCTGCAGATTGCAAAGAACCTAAGAAACCAAGAGAAAACTAAAAAAGAATGACTTATTCCAAAGAAGTCATTCATAGCTCTAGGTTCAATTGCTTTAATTGTGTTAAAGCTAAGAATGACAAAAATAAAGAACAAGTCATGCTTGCTGACTCTTCTAGGTTTAGTGATAAAGAGTTTGAATCATCAGACTCAGATAGTGATGAAGAAGAAGCATTACTGTGTTTGGTTGCACAGGAATGTGAAGACTCAGATAATGAAGAGGACCTAGAAGCCTTAGCTGCTGCTGAAAAACTTAAAGAGGTACATAATTTTAACTCTCTTAATATAGAAGGTTTTAAAAATTTAGTTTGCACCCTCTTGATTCAAAAGAAGAAACAAGACTCTAGCTTTGCTGCCCCCATCACTGAAAACCTTGAACAATCCAAAACCATTGAAACTCTCAAATCCTCAAACACCAACCTTGAAACCACCAAAAAGGATCTAGAGGACAAATGTCAAAATCTTGAAAATGACATACATAGCTTAACAGCTAAGACTGACTGTTCAAAATCCCAACACGATAATGAATAAGAAATGAGTACCTTGAAAGAAGAAAATAATGCCTTAAAAAGAAAAATTGATTCCTGGAACAAATCAAGCAATGCTCTATCCTTGTATCACTTTAATTAAAGACATCCTGGGGATAGGTCTGGAATTGGAGCTAAAAATCCCACACTGAAAACCTACACTCCTCCTACTGGCAGTAGAGCTGTTGAAACTATGATTTTACAAAGTCTCAACACATTCTCTACCAGGAAACCATCTTACCCCATTCAAACAAAGGAAGATGTGTATAAAAAGGAGAGTGAAGGTACCAAAAAGAGTGAATTAAAAGTGGATTCTCCTACAATTCCTAATTCTCAAGCTTCAACTAGTACTGATGATATTAAATCTCAGAAAAGGAAGCAAGAACAGAAACCTAGAAAGCCTAGACAAGCCAGACAGGCAAGACAAGATGAACATCCAAGACAAGCTGGACAGCTAAGGAAAACTGGACAGCCAAGACAGGCTAGACAGCAGAGGCACTCTAGGCAACCTAGACAAAACTGGCAATATTCCAATGGAAAAATCCATGCTTATCAGTCCCAAGATTCCTCTCCTAGATCATCATACCACTCACAAATCCCCAGATAGCAATCTCACTTCCATCAACCAAATTACAGAAATAAAAGCCCATACAATTCTGGACACCTATATAACTCCCCTCAACCCTTCACACTGACACCCTACATGATGCAAATCATGTCCTACTATAACACCCTTAACCAGTTCTTCAAAAAAAGATCAGGTGGCAAGGCTAGGGTACTAAAGAATGTCTAATCCTTTGGACCCAAAAAGAAGAAAGGGTACCATAATTTTTAATTTTGTTTTGTAGGAATCTAATAAAGGAATCTGGTACTTAGATAGTGGATGTAGCAGACACATGACTTACAAAAAGGAATGTCTTCAACAGCTAACACCAAAGAATGGTCCCAATGTTACTTTTGGTGACAATTCTCAAGCAAGAGTCAAAGGATCAGGAAACCTAGTGACCAAGGAGATAATCTTTACAAATGTATCTTATGTTGAAGGCCTGAAGCACAATTTGATAACCATTAGTCAAATCTGTGATAAAGGTTATCATGTTATCTGCACCAAGGACCAATGCCAAGTCAAAGACAAGAACAACAAGGTTATTCTAACAGGAATTAGAAAGAAAAACCTCTACTATCTCTATCTTGAAGTTGTCCAAACCTCCTCTGCTCATTGTCTTTTGACCTACAGCCAATCTGATATGTCTTGGCTGTGGCACAAAAGACTTGCTCACCTAAACCTCAAAACCATTTTTAAGTTATCCATCTATAACCTTGTCAAAGGTCTTCCCAAAATAACTTTTAAGAAGGACAAGTTATGCAGAGCTTGTCAGTGTGGAAAACAAAAGAAGACATCATTTTCTGCCAAAACCAGACTGGACACATCCAAACCTCTTGATCTACTTCATATGGACCTATTTGGTCACATTAGAACCAGATCTTTAGGTGGAAAGAGATACTCCCTTGTAGTTGTTGATTACTACACAAGATTCATTTGGATCATCCTTCTTGAATCCAAAAGTGATACTCTTCATAATCTCACTCAGCTGTTCAACAAAGTTTAGAACTTTAAAGGCTTGTCTATCAAAAAGATAAGATATGATCATGGAACTGAATTTGAGAACACTGGAGTTCACACCTATTGTAATCAAATAGGGATTGATCACAACTTCTCAGCTCCAAGAATTCCTCAACAGAATGGAGTAGCAGAAAGGAAAAATAGGCCAATTTGTGAAGCAGCAAGGGCTATGCTATCATAACACAATCTTCCTAAGTACTTTTGGGGTGAAGCTGTGACTACTATTGTCTATGTGCAAAACAAAACTCTCATCAACAAGTATCATATTAAGACCCCATATGAGTTGTGGAATGGAAAGGTTCCAACCATATCCTACTTCCATGGATTTGGGAGAAAATGTTACATTCACAATAATGGGAAGAACAACCTAGATACGTTTGATTCCAAGAGTGATGAAGGAATCTTTCTTGGTTACTCCAACACTAGCAAAGCCTACAGAGTTTACAACAAAAGAAGACTGATTGTACAAGAATCAATTCATGTTGACTTTGATGAAAACAATGATTACAGCAACACTGACTTGGGTGATTTTGATGAAAGCATTGGAAACTCTGACAACCTTCCAGAACCCTCACCTACAACTAATAATCCCTCATCCCCAAATGAGAGCAACATTATTCTTCCCTATGCCTTGCCCAAAGATATCTCAGACTACCAACCAAATCTCAATAGCTTACCTACTCCCAACAGCTTTCCTCTTCCCAATAGCCAAGATAAAACTGTTAGCTGTCAAATAATCCCTTCTCAAATCCTTAATCCAATCCCCATTGAAAATGATGATAACCTTGTCATTTCCATCCCTATTCAAAAAGAAACAATTCTTGATGGCATTCCTCATTATGATATTTTCATGAGTGCCTTCATTTTTCAAATGGAACCCAAGAAAATCCATGAAGCCCTTCAAGATGCAGACTGGATAGAGGCTATGGAAGAACTTAAATAGTTTGAAAGGAATAAAGTATGGAAACTTGTTCCCAAACCCAGAAATCAAACTGTCATAGGCACCAGATGGGTATTTAGAAATAAAATGAGTGAAGATGGTACTGTAGTGAGAAACAAAGAAAAACTTGTAGCTCAAGAATATAGACAAGAATAAGGAATAGATTATGATGAAGCTTTTGCTCCTGTAGCAAGACTTGAAGCCATAAGATTATTTCTAGCCTTTGCATCTTTTAAGAAGATGAAAGTATTCCAAATGGATGTCAAGAGTGCATTCCTGAATGGATTACTTAATGAACAAGTGTTTGTTGCTCAACCACCTAGATTTGAACTCCCCAAATTCCTAGACCATGTATACAAGTTGGACAAAGCTTTGTATGGTCTAAAAGAAGCACCTAGAGCTTGGTATGACACTTTGTCTAATTTCCTTCTCAATAAAGGATTTACCAAAGGTCATATTGACAACACTCTGTTCATCAAAAAATATGGAGACGACACCCTACTCATTCAGGTCTATGTTGATGATATTATCTTTGGATCATCAAATGAAGACCTTTGCAAAGAATTTGGAGATCTTATGCAAAAGCAGTTTGAAATGAGTATGATTGGAGAACTCACCTACTTCTTAGGTCTTCAAGTCAAACAAATGAAGGCTGGAATTGTTGGGTTTCGTAGTAACATACGCAGCGGAAAATAGGATTTAAAATTTTATGAAACCCAAAGCCCATAGATCCATTCATATGATTAAATCAAATACTTGCAATATGAATACTAGGAAAAACTAACCCTTGATGACTTTGAATTTGGTCTTTGATCTTGGTGGAGAAATTGAAGCTTTAATCATGAACAAGTAAAACACGAACTTTGAAGATGATGAGCTTCACCCTCTAGCGGTATCCACACCTTGAACGAATATCAAGAACACTTGATCTTGGTTGCTAGACCAAAATTGTGAAACACGTTTTCATAATTAATATGAACTATATGGAATTTTAGTTTGTGTATTATTTTATTCTTCAATCTAGGATGTCTTAGAACAAAATAAAACTCTCTCAAACTCTTTGGAATTTGCACAAAAGCATTAGCTTTGATTCTGGCCGAATTTTGCTGTTTATATACAAGTTAGACCTATTCCAAATAGGAAACTTGTGTCTAAACCCGTCCAAAATTCTTTTCCAAATCAAATTAGGAAACCAGTCCCGACAAGGTGTGCGGCTGCCCAAAACCACCTGTCATCTATCTGGAAGGTTTCTGGTACTTTTTTGAGCCAAGCTGTACGGCCGCCCAAATCCTTTTGTGCGGTCGCACACCTGCCCCAGATTTCCCTAATTTCCAAATTCCTCCAAAGTCCTTCGACTCAATATTCCGATATAGTCTGTTGGTCCCAAAGACACAACAAGGGTATGAAAGGAGGCTAGAGGGGGGGGGGTGAATAGCCTACTAAAATTTCAACCCTTTTTCAAAATTCAACCAAGTGCTTACAATCTTGAGTTTGCGGTCGAGTAATAAACCGTGCGGTCAAGATGTAATATGCACAGCGGAAGTATTCGATGGAAATAAGGTAGAGTTGGTTTTGACTAAAATCTCTGAATAGGAATACCAGAACTCACGGTCAACCAAGTTGCGGTCAAATGAGTCCGGTCAAGGGTAAGTGCGGTCAAGAGATTTGCGGTCAAGAGATGGTTGAGAGTTTGAAAGTTGTTGTCTTAGAAGTTTTGGCAAAAGATAAGTTAGTCAGATTTTAGCTAAGGCAATGTGGAGAACAGACAAACACAATTCACAGCAAGTTATTAAATCTGAAAGATCAAAACACTAAACGACAAACAAAGTTAATATGAACAATAAAGAACAAGATGAACAATACTTGAAAGTAAATTTGCAGAAAGTAAAATGATAAGTATTTGGAAAGGTTCGATCTGTTAAAAGATCTACGTCCTTTACCAAGATGGTCAGTCTTGGATTTTGAATGGAGGTATATATTGATTCTTGAGTGTACAGATTACAGAGATGAAGTATTGAATCAACACCTATTTTCTATGAAGTTCAAATCCTAGACTTAGACCAGTGTATCCCTTTTGATTCAATCTATGTGATTGATCAATTGGGGTGAGTGTGTGTGTAAGAATCAGAAGCTCTTTGAAATCTAAGTGATTGTAGAGCCTAAAGAATCTTGTGTGTTACAAGGCTTGAGATGACTTGAATGTTACTGGAGATCTTTGAAGGTTTGAAGGTGAGTTCTTTGAAGATTCAAAGGATTCTGGAAATCTTGAGTATGATCTTCAATCACCAAGTATTTCAATAGCAATTTCTCTCTTAGAATCTCAGCTTAGTTCAATGAAGAACTTAAGGGCTATTTATAGCCTTGAATGAGAAAATAGCTGTTGGATTTACTTGGGCTCCAAGTTGAAGGACAATGAGCTGGTGAATTCTGATTGGAGCTCAATCTGAGTTTGTCCTTTTTGCAGATAAGAGGTGGTCCCACTTAGATTCAAATTTGAATTACTTGGGATCCAAGTTCTGCAACGTTCTAAACTAACCATAGTTTGACCATGGTTAAGTTTGAACAAACTTGGGTTCTTGGACAACTTCATCATTTGCGGTCAAGGCCTCACGGTCGAGTGGATTGCGGTCGAGGGGTCAAATGTGACCTGTCAAGATATGCCACAAAGCTTCACGGTCACTGACTTCCGGTCAAGTGATTCACGGTCAAGTGGTCTTCCACAGTCAGGTGGTCTACCACGGTCAAGTGAATTCACGGTCAAAGTCTTGACCACTAGTATTCCAGACTTAGAAAATTTTCAGTCTATCAATCTAAAGCCTATACTATCAAAGTGGACTATTCTAAAAATGAAGTTTAACACTTCTTACAATATATTCTAAAGTCCACAAAAAGATAAAATTAGGTTATGGGATCAATCAAATCTAGGTAATAGGAGTGGTTTATAATAAGCATACCCAACATAGTCCTTATTTAAGATTCATTCTATTGTGTGTGACCGTCTAGGATTACACTAAGTTGGCAATGGGTTCAACCATGAAACCATAAGATATGATTAGGTTCTAGCAAACCGTTATACCTACCCAAATAGTATAACTAGATACAAGTTCGCATTCCTTTAGAATATGTCATAATCCCTTTGTCCACGATCTCATTGAACACAAGTCATGGTCAAACGGTCAACTTGTTTTTGTTCAATACTTTCTCGATTCCGAATATGTTGATAATCCAAATGACATTAATCTAATCAATTCATTTGAGTCCGACCGAATATTTTCATCAACATCATTCCTACGAGAGGCCTAAGCTTGAGATCTCTCCGAAGAGGGACAAATCCATTTAGCTTATTATTCTTCCCTACGTGAATCCGATTATGTCAATCATACACTTTATAACTACCCGGTTAAAGGTAGCGTTTGAATATGTCAAACATAATGTTCATCAAGTAGAAGACTATAATAACTTCATGTCTAAGGATTCGAATGACATAACTAATATGAGATATATGTACGACATAGACCATGACATAAATCTCATACAGCGGGTCATGTCCAGTACCTTGTTCCAAACAAGTACCCATAAATCTAACATGATCATCCCATGATCATTTAGCCTTTATACTAGTGCTTAACAAGTACTAGGGACGGATATTATTATAAGTAAACATGAACAACAATAATAATCAAAACATCTCTTTATTAATATGAAATAAATGATAACAGTTACAACATTTATTAAACGTGCCTAGGGAACCACTACCAACAGGAATCTTCATTAACCAAGCCAAGTACACAAGAGATATGATAAAGAAGTTTGATATGCGGAATGCCTCAACAGCTAAGACACCCCTGTCTACCACAACAAAACTTCATGCTGACACTGATGGTCAAAGTGTTGAACAAACACTCTACAGAAGCTATATAGGATCTCTCCTATATGTTACTGCCTCAAGACCTGACATTATGTTCAGTGTATGTGTCTGTGCAAGATTTCAAGCCAATCCCAAAGAATCTCACCTTATTGCTGTTAATAGGATTTTGAGATATCTAAAGGGAACTCCTGACTATGGCTTGTGGTATCCAAATGAATCACCATTCTCATTAATTGGCTTTACTGACTCAGATTATGCTGGATGCGATCTAGATGGAAAGTCAATAAGTGGTGGATGTCAATTCATTGGATCAAGAATTGTGTCCTGGTCTAGCAAAAAGCAAACTCTGTAGCAACCTCAACAGCTGAGGCTGAATATGTTGCAGCTGGTCTCTGCTGTTCACAAATTTTGTACTTAAAAAGTCAACTACAAGACTTTGGTATGAATATCACTAATATTCCTATATTTTGTGATAATTCAAGTACAATTGCTATGACTGAGAATCCTGTTCAACACTCTAAAACTAAACACATTAAAGTTAGATACCACTTCATTAGAGATCATGTTGAAAAGGGGAATATTAACTTAGCCAAAGTTGGTACTGAGGACAATGTCTCTGACATACTGACTAAAGCTATGGATGAAAAAAGGTTTGAACTTTTGAGAGAAATGTTAGGAATGATTAGCTTGCCTAAGTAAAAAGGATTAACTGAAAATTCATTTCATAACTTTAAACAAGTACAAAGAGCATGGTTAGCTGTTTGTAGTGTTTCAACAGCTAACTTAAACAGATCTCTATTCAATGGAAACCATATGATAGCCTGTTTACATCATATGGTTTAGAACTATTCCTTAAACATCACTACCCATGTGGAACATGGTAGCCCTCCCCTCTCAAAGTACCTCTCCAAAACAACAAAAATAAAAGGAGTACAAAAACCTTTTCCCAACAGCTAACCAACAAACTTAGTTGTCCAAACCATTTTCCTTCTAACAAAACTTGCTTCCAAACATATCCAGATCCCTTCCCAGATGTGTCATGCCTCTTATCCTCTCCATATGGCCTAGCAGGTACAGACTGTCTTGGCTCCAAATACCTCTCCAACCATACTGGATGCCTTTCCATAACAGGATCAATGGAAGTCACTGAATGCTGTAAAGGTGGACCCATGGTTCTTGGCCACCACTCCTCAACAGCATCATAAGGAAGAAAATCATCCAAGGGAGACAAAAAGCTAAAGGTTCCTGAAGACTGTATGCTCTCAGCTGCTATCATTGCTATATGAGATGAAGGACCCTTATTTTTCCCTTCATTGACTTGAACAGGACTGCAACACCTCAAATACTGTCTAAATAGTTGAGTGTGAGTAGTTGATGGAGACTGCTGGATCCCATAGAAATTATCACCCCCTCCAGCACTGCCATGCTGATAGACAAAGAATCCCTTTTCACTAGGGCATAAACCTTTGGCTGTTCAGCAATAGGCACCTTTTTGGCCTGAACAGCTAAGCCATCCTCTTGTTGCATCAATTCCCTCAATGTAAATTGTCTCACATTCTGGGTCTCTCCTATCACTCTCCTTCCTAGGTCTCTGTCATGAACCTTGAATTCCTCCTTTCTCATTAAGTCCCCAAGGGAATGGACCCTTTGGACTTCAGTTTGTGCAACATTTGCTTTGCTGCTCTCTCCTTCCCCTATCCTCATATTCTGACCAAATAACAATAAGTAAGCAAATGCATCAAACAAACATTCAAGAGGCACTCCACAAAAATATAACCATTAAAGTGAGGAGTGCAGACAAAAGAGATTAAAGTTTTACAGACCCAAATAAAACAAACAGAAATAAAAATTGTTTAGACAAACATCAATAAATTGTTTCAAAGACCACACTCGGTTAGTTCAAATGGTGGGATTTAACCAAGATATGGATCTCCTTTAAAGTAGCAAAGATTAGTTGAGAGGCCAACTCCAGGTATGATGATGGGGTCCTTAAGGTCGTTGATCTCTAGGAAATCTTTGTTCACGGTCGGAAATTCAAAACTATCTTCGCCTTCATCTTTGTCAGCAGCAAGTCTGTTCCCATGTCCGGTCGCTTGATTTTGAGATGAGGAGCCTTGAGATTCAGCAATGCTATCCACGGTCAATTGTAGGGTAGAAATTTTGCTTATCACTTCCTGCACATTTGAGTTAGCAATTTCATAAACCCTATCAATCTTGGAAGTTTGACCTTCAAGCCGTTGGGTGTGGACTTACATAGCTTGCCTCATAGCTTCTATCTTGGGCGTGAACTTTTCTGCGACCGATAACAAACCAACAGAAACACTTGCGTTGATTTATGCTTTGAGAGAGGTCTTGACCTTATCCATCTTCTCAAATAGAAAATTCTTGTTGCCTGTCATCACCTTTGACATTTCTTTGCCAGCTTCATCAATTGTCTTGACCAGTGAACGGTCAATGGAATTGGATTGTGCCTTGAGTTCCTCTTTAAGATCAGCACGGGTGAGAGAAGCGGTAGAAGTGGATGCGGTCAAGGCAATGTTGGGATTCACAGTAGCTAGACTTTCAAGAATAGCCTTTGTTATGTTCTGACTCTCCCCCTTAATGGTCTCAACAACAGAAGTCTTGAGCTGATCAACCTCATTCTGCAACTTAATCTGGTTTGCAGCAAGCTTTGCAACCTCACCTTGAGTATCAAGGTTGATCTGAGTCAAGAACTCAATAGCAGTTAAAATGTGAGCCATTTGATCGACCGTACCAGAAGCGGTCGGAGGAGCTTGAGTAGACTGAAGGGGTGAGGGAGCAGGAGACTTGGTTAAAATATCATCATGGTCACTGGGTACACGGTCGCCATCTTGACCGTGACCCTGAAGCTCAACATAAGTGGACTTGTCTTGTTCAGCGGTCACCTCAACAGGATGCACTTGATCATTATCACTAAAATCAGGACTGTCTATATTCACAATTTTCTCAACATGTTCAACATCACCACCTTCAATATCTTGATTACCAGATTCACCACTTGATTCTACTATCTCCACATCATCTGGTTCATCAACTAAGTCAAGAGTGTGCTTTGCTCTTGGACGGTGCGGTTGAGTAGGGGGAACATTAATATCCTCATCACGGTCGCCTTGCATAGGGGAACCTGATGGAGTAAAAACAGGAGATGCGGTCGACGGAGGTGGTTTAGATACCTTGGTTTTCTTTGAGGTTTGGATGGGACTAAGTGAGAGGTACCTTTTCTTGGATTTCTCCCCCTGAGATGGAACGGGGAGTGCAGAAGACTTTGTTTTGAAGGATTTGGATGGTGCAGTCGGAGAGAGCACGGTAGGCTTGGAGATGGTTGATTTGGAGGGAGGTACGGTTGACTTTACTTTGAGAGGAACGGTAGAGGGAATTCTGGAAGGGGGCTTGACTGTTGAAGGTTCTTTAATAATCACTCCGATCAAAGGTTTGATTTTGGAAGGAGCGGTCGAGGAACTGGCAATTCCTTTGCCTTTAACTCTCCTAGACACTTGCTCCTCAGCTTCTTCATCATCCTCTTCATCATCATGAACAGATGAGGACTTTCCAGGAGCATCAAGTCCTAATGCTAATCTAGCAGCCTTGGTGAAGTTGGGAGGGATGTATTTTTCTCTTTTATGCTCAGGTTCACGGTTTCTGTACTCTTGATACTGAACATCACCAAATCTGTTGCGGTAGGTGGATCTCATAGTCTTGATGTCAAAGACCTTGGATAATGAGATAGTCACACTAGCATCTTTGTCCCTGTTGATTTCCCTTCGAACTTCAGGGATGAATTTGAATAGGAGGGAAAGGAACCTGGTGTTTTTCTTGTACTTGGTGATGGCCTGATCAGATAGTTGCTTCTTGTAATCATGAATATGGTCCAACAATAGTCCATACAGGATCTTGGGCCAGTTCAATGTTCGACCGAGATAGATTGCGGTTGATAGCTTCCATTGGGTAGAGTTGAAGTTTCCATGATTGCCACTTTTGCAAAGAAGACCATGGCCAACCAGATGACCATTATAGTACATCACTTCAGGAAATGTCTTGCGGTAGGGCTTGCAGACATCAGTGGATCCAATCAATCTCATTGCTAGACCATCATACTCCTCATCAGTTAGGGAGATAGGGGCCTCAGTGTCGATGTCAAGGCCAAGTGTGGCAGCAATGTCGGTGTAATCAACCTCAACTTTGTGACCGTAAACTTCAGCTTCAATCCAATTGAGCGGTCTGTTTTGATCATCTCTCCCTTTGGTTTCTTTAGCTGTGGAGTAGAATTCTCCAACTGCGGTAAGGTAGTGATCAGGTTGATTCATGGTGAAGTAATGAAGTATGCTAGATTTCTTCATTCTTTTGATCAAATGCCTCCCAATAGCATCTTTTTGGAGGTCTTCATAGTCAATAACGCACCCAGGAATGAATGATTGTTCTTCCTACAAAATTGAGAAAGTTAGCAACACTGATGCGGTCGACCAATGTGCGGTCGAAGGATTAATGATGATGCGGTCGACAGGCACACGGTAGACAGAGAGAACGGTCGACGCAAAAACACTTAGAAATATTTTAACGAAGTTTCCAAAATATGCACAAACACCATATCACTATGTGTAGCAAAAAAATGAGAATCAAAAAGTAATTGCTCAAGAACACGAAGAACACCATAAGAACACGAAGAACACTGTTCATGACGAAAACCCAGAAAATGATTCTATGCACGAAAATCAATAAAAATTATATCAATGTGAGCATAAAAACCGATTACACGCATAAATAACATCAATTTCATTATCAAAACAACATAAATATACAGAATATGAAAGGGCAAAGTTTAACCAAAAGGCTTTAAAAGAAATCATGGCATAGAGAGATTTATCAACTAGAATATGAATCTAAGCACTATATGGAACTCGAAATCATGAAAATAACTAGAATGAGCATTATCAAAACATATAACAACCCAGAAATTGAATCAAGACATTAGAATATGAAGGGTTGTTGAAACCCGCCAAAAACAAAAATGAAAAACTGAAAATAGGAGAGTTTTGGGTCAAAATCATACCATTGTATCTTCAGAAAGTTGTTCTTGCAATTTCTTAGATGATTTTGTTGGTTGAGTTGATTTTGGTGCCATTTATAGAGAAAATGAGAGTGAAATGATGAAGGAATGGAGAGAGGGTGAACTGGGTTTAGAGAGAGAAAGTAGAGAGAGACAGTGAGTAGAGAGAGAAAGTGAGAGGTGGGTTTCTGATAAAAAGTAAGTTGCAGAGGTGGAGTTGAGGGTAAGTGGAACGGTTTGGGAAGAAAGAAGTGGGAGGTTAACTCTGCAAATTCAGGGATTTGACAAGAGATGTCCTTTTGTCATAAATGCATGGATAGTGACGGCGGACATAAATAAGGGAATAAAATTAATTGCAAATGATTTGAATTAAATAAAAACGAGGGAAAAGAGGAAATTACAAAATTACCCCTTTGGATGACTAAGATGATCCTAAAATTTGCTAAGTTAGAAATACTTACCTGGTCACCAAACTTTTGCGGTCAGGTGCTTGACCGTGAATATTTGCGGTCAAGAATGTTACCTTGGCCTATGTATGCTTCTTTAAAGCAGTGAACGAATATCATCATTTTCCCATGCGGTCGGCTTCTTTAAAGCCTGAACAAATTACATCTTTGTATGCGGTTAATGGGGCGGTTGGCATATGAGCGGTCGACATTTATGCGGTCAGCATTGATGAGGTCAGTAAGCTTTGATAGATTTTGATGCTTCGACCGGAATTACTTGACTGGTGAGATGGTAATCGACCGTTGAGACCTACTTGGTTTTGGACTTAGAGAAAACATAAGACATTAGCACAATCGAAGTATATGGACAAGTAATTAAAGTTCTAGCATACCCATCTCTCCTCTAAGATACCTAAATCTCTTGGAATCCAGAGCCTTGGTGAGAATATTTGCAATTTGATTGTCAGTACTCACATACTCTAGATGGATATTACCTTTTTCCACATGATCCTTGAGAAAGTGGTACTTGATATCAATGTGTTTGGTTTTTGAATGCATGACAGGGTTGTTGGAGACAGCAATGGTAGATGTATTGTTTCAAAAGATTGGACAATTTTCTTCGTTGATTCCGTAGTCAACCAATTGTTGCTTCATCCAGAGGACTTGGCAGCAGCAGCTTCCAGCAGCTATATATTCAGCTTCTGTGGTAGATACAGAGACTGAGGCTTGTTTCTTGCTTGCCCATGAAACGAGTCGATTTCCAAGGAAATGACAAGTTCCACTTGTGCTTTTCCTGTCTATTGTACATGCTGCATAATCTGCATCTGAGTAACCTATAAGATCAAAATTTGAATCTTTGGAGTACCAAAGTCCAAGGTTAATAGTCCCATATAGATATCGAATAATACGTTTAACAGCAATAAGATGTGCTTCTCTAGGATCAGCTTGATAACGAGCACAAACGCAAACACTAAACATGATATCTGGCCTACTAGCAGTTAAGTATAGGAGAGAGCCAATCATACCTCGATATAAGGTTTGATCAACCTTCTTACCTTTCAAGTCTTTATCCAGCTTGTTACCAGTAGCCATAGGAGTGTCGTATGCCTTTGCATTTTCAAGTCCAAATTTCTTGATAAGATCTCTTGTGTACTTTGCTTGGTTGAGGAAGATGCCTTCAGCACATTGTTTAATTTGAAGTCCAAGGAAGAATGTCAATTCTCCCATAATGCTCATCTCAAATTTGCTTTTCATGAGTTTCTTAAAACGCTTACACAACAATTCATTAGTAGAACCAAAAATAATATCATCTACATATATTTGAACAAGTAAAGTATGATCATTATATTTAGCAATGAATAGAGTTGTGTCGATCTTACCACGCTTGAATCCTTTTTCAAGGAGAAATTTAGATAGAGTATCATACCATGCTCGTGGAGCTTGTTTGAGTCCATACAAGGCTTTACGGAGTTTGTAGACATGATTTGGAAATTTGGGATCTTCAAATCCGGGAGGTTGAGCAACAAAGACTGTTTCTTGAAGTTCACCGTTGAGGAATGCACTCTTCACATCCATTTGATATAGCTTGAATCTTTTGTAAGAGGCATAAGCTAAGAATATCCTTATAGCTTCGAGTCTTGCAACGGGGGCAAATGTTTCATCATAATCAATGCCTTCTTCTTGTCTATATCCTTGTGCAACCAACCTGGCTTTGTTCCTTGTGATGCTTCCATTCTCGTCCATCTTGTTTCGGAGCACCCACTTTGTACCAATCACTCCTTGATCTTGTGGCCTTGGAACTAAGGTCCAAACTTTGCATCTTTCAAATTGGTTGAGCTCTTCTTGTATAGCAACAACCCAACTTGAGTCTTGGAGTGCTTCATCAAATTTCTTGGGTTCAACTTGAGATATGAATGCTGTAAGTGCATCGTAGTTTGATCTTCTTGTTCGAACACCAGAATGCAAGTCACCAATGATATTCTGAATTGGGTGATCTCTAACCTCACGAACTTCTTGAGGTATATCTGGTTGAGTTGATGGTGGTTGTAAGTCTTCTAGTGGTACATCATTTGTGCCATCCCAATTGTAAGTAATTTGAGGGATAGGTTCTTCCACATTGATGGGTGTTTCAACTTCAACTCCATTTGAGGTAGCAGCAGATGTGGTAGTTTCTGGTGCTTCATATGAGGTAGATGGAGGTGCAGTTAAGGTAGATGGGTTTCCTTGTCTTGATTGATTTTGTGGTTGATTTGTACCTGTCTCATTAAGCTCAACAAAATCATCAGCAACATTTGGAGCCATATGTGGCTCAAGGAGAGAATGTTCATCAAAAGTAACATGGACAGATTCAACTATCTTAAGAGTGGTTTTATTAAATACGCGAAAAGCTTTTGAGTGTTTAGCATACCCAAT
Source organism: Campanula takesimana (assembly GCA_026119855.1). Classification (NCBI taxonomy): domain Eukaryota; kingdom Viridiplantae; phylum Streptophyta; class Magnoliopsida; order Asterales; family Campanulaceae; genus Campanula; species Campanula takesimana. The sequence continues at coordinate 177,201 of JAOWBW010000392.1, read as the reverse complement.
AAATATACCTTCATCGGCCTTAGGAGCAAATTTGCCTCAATGTTCTTTACCGTTGCAGAGTATGAAGCATTTTCATCCAAATATCTTGAAGTATGCTATGTTGGGGGTTCTTCCTCTCCAAAGTTCGTAAGGAGTTTTGTTGTAAGTCTTGTTGCTGAGGGATCTATTTTGAGTGAAGCATGCTGTGTTGACGGCTTCAGCCCAAAAGTATTGAGGTAGCTTTGCTTCAGCAATCATTGTCTTTCCAGCCTCTATCAATGTTCTGTTCTTCCTTTCCACAACACCATTTTGTTGTGGAACTCCAGCAGAAGAGAAGTTGTGGTCAATACCATGATCATCACAGTATTAAGAAACACCGTTGTTCTTGAATTCTGTACCATTGTCGGATCGAACACTAACGATGTCATCTTCTTTTTGTGTTTGGAGCTGTCTAAAGAGTGCGGTCAAAATGTCATAACAATCATCTTTGGAGCTCATCATCTCGACCCACGTATATCTTGAATAGTCATCTACCACAACTAAGGAATATCTATTTCCTCCAATACCTGCGGTAGAAACAGGTCCAAACAGGTCCATATGTAGTAGTTGCAAACATCTAGAAGTTGAAGGTGTCGTCTTGCTGGAGAAAGACGCTTTTGGTTGTTTGCCTAGTTGACATACTGTGCACTTCTCATCGTGGTGATCAGCTACTTTGGGTAGACCACGAACTAGATTTTCTCTACCAATCTTGGAGAGATACTTGAAGTTTAAGTGACTTAGTCTTTTATGCCACAGCCAACTATTCTCACTAACATTCTTTGCTACAAAACAGAGATTAGAAGAAATGCAAGATGAATTAAAATCAACAACATAAACATTTGTCTTACGAATCCCTTTGAGCAAAGTGACGCCGGATATGCCATCTTTGATGAGACAGAAATTTGAAGTGAAGTGGCATTGCAATCCTTTGTCGCAGAACTGAGATATTGAGAGTAGATTGTGTTGTAGTCCAATAACTAGAGAGACTTCTTGGATGGTGATTTTTCCTTTACGAATGACTCCATATCCTACATTCTTTCCTTTGTTATTATCTCCGAAGGTTACTGATGGCCCTTTTTCTTCACGGACATCTTCCAATAAATTGATACCTCCGGTCATGTGCCTTGAGCAGCCACTATCGAGATACCATAAACTTGATTTATCCTTGAAGTGTCCAGCCATTAAGAAGAGGACCTATAAAATAAACATTTAAGAACAAGGTCCCCTTTTTATTCTTTTGGGTCCAAAGGGTTAGCAACTTTTGACAACCCACACTTGCCTCACAGAAGGAGGGTTACTCTTTCTGGGATTGGGTGTGAATCTCAAAAGACATTCAGCAGCCTTGTGACCATAACCATCACACACAGAACAATGGTGGAAGCCACCCAACTGAGGGTTAACAAACTTCGTTGAAGTCTTGAGCACAACATTGTTTACTGGTATGGATGAGGTCTCCTTAACAAAGTTCATTCTCTTGAACTTTGCTGCCTTGCCGCCACTTGCGGTCGCCAGCTTCCTAGGTGCGGTCGACTGACCTTGCGGTAAGTACATGCGGTAGGGAGCACCATCTACCTTGCTAGAGGAAGCCTCTGCGGTAGGTTCATACATGGCAATTCCTTTCAACTTTGCCTTTCCAGTTTGTTTCTTAGGGTAGACATAGTTAAACACTAGTTTCTTCTTTGGTTCTTGTCCTACACCCTTTGAAACATTATGTTTAGCCTTCGACTCTTCCAAAGTTTGCTGGGTAAATTTCTCATCTCTTTCACAACAAGATGCACATTTAAAGTTGTCACTAGTTTGGAATCCCAAGCCTTCCTTATCACCACTAGACTTTTGGGATTCTAAGATTTGTTCCATAGTGACACGAGAATTGGTCCACTCATTAGTGATCTTTTTCAAGTCATTTATCTCAGCGACCAATTCATCATTTTTAACTTTAAATATAGCATTTTGTTCTTCTAAGAAACGGTTTCGATCAGTAAGAGGAGTCATGCTCTTGATCTGCTCCTTAAGGAGGGTGAGTTCAGATCTTAATAGAGATTTCTCCGTCTTAAGCTGGGAAATTTCTTCAGTTGAAAGTGCTAAAGCTTCCTTCATGCCAGAGAATTTACTAATTACCTGTTCAGCTTTTGCAAACATCTTTTCTTGTTCATCGGGGGAAATGTCAAATTTGACTTGAGGTGTGGTAGACAGAACATCCTTCACTTTGGGGTTTAGTAGAGCCTTCTTTGCTGCACTCACATCACATCTTGAAAATAGAAGATCACCATTCTTTTGAACCGGAGTTAGGAATCCTTTTTCTGCAAGTTCATCGGCCGTATAACTTATCCGTTTAGGTTTTGCATTTGGTGAGCGACGACTTTTATTATCATCCTCATCATCGGACTGAACGACCAAACAGATGTGACCTTCTTCAGAATCCTCATCGCTTTCATCAGAATCTGACTCTATCCAGGTAGCTAACTCTTTTGTGGTAGAGTCCTCTTCAGCAACCATCCCCTTTTGCTTTGAGTATCTTGGATTGAAGTTGCTTTTATTCTTCATATACTCATACTTGGGGATTGGGCATTCTGATGCGAAATGACCGGGTTTCCTGCAATTAAAACAAACGAGATCCTCTTTCTTCTTGGAGAAGTTGAAGTTCTCTTTCTTCTTTGAAGGGCTGCTCCTTGAAAACCTTGTTGGAGCTTTGCTTGTTGATCCGGGTCTTGCTGTCTTTCTGAACTTTTGGAATCTTTTCACGAACATAGCAAAATCATCATCATCCATATCAAGTAAATCTGATGTGGAGATTTTTGGATCTTCTTCCTCGATCACTTCTTCCTTTTGAGCAACCAACGATAATCTCTTTGTTTTTCCTTCCATTTCAGCAATGTTGTTAAGCTTGATATCAAAGACCTTGAGGTTGGCATAGAGGCTTCTGAGAGACATGTCATCTAGTAGCTTGGTATCTTCAAAAGTGTTTCCTTTGTGTAGATATTGCGAACCAAGAGCGGCAAGAAAATTAACATTGATTTCTTTCTTGGTAAGCTTCTTTCCGAGTGCTGTATAAGTACTCACGATCTCATAATAACGATCATAAGTGGCTCTTAGTGATTCACCGAGGATCTTAGCAAAGTTGTTGAATCTTCTTTGAATTGCAAACTTTTTGCTTTCCTTGCAAGCTTGATCTCCTTCGATGTAATCTTCAATTGCATCCCAAAGTTCTTTTGCAGTAGAGCATTCCATGATCTGTCAACGCTGTGACGTACTCAAGGTACTTAGAAGTATGCTTTTTTCTTTCACATCCATTCCAACCAATCTCTTTTCTTCATCGGTCCATTCAGCTTTTGGTTTCTTGAGAGTCGGATTTGCACCATTGGTTTCTGGATCCGGATTAGCTTTCATTGGGAAGTATGGTCCAATGGTAAGACAATCACCAAGTTGCTCATCCATGGAGTAGAACTGAGTTAGAATGCTGTGCTTCCATACGTCAAAATTATCTTCGTCGAACGCTGGAACGTGAGTGAAGTTAATCGTTGCCATAGTTTTCTGACTTGCCATTTTGAATCGGCACCCAAGCTGTTAAGCTTGAAAAACAGAAGTTTTATAAAGGTGTTTGCTCTGATACCACTTGTTGGTCCCAAAGACACAACAAGGGTATGAAAGGAGGCTAGAGGGGGGGTGAATAGCCTACTAAAATTTCAACCCTTTTTCAAAATTCAACCAAGTTCTTACAATCTTGAGTTTGCGGTCGAGTAAAAAACCGTGCGGTCAAGATGTAATATGCACAGCGGAAGTTTTCGATGGAAATAAGGTAGAGTTGGTTTTGACTAAAATCTCTGAATAGGAATACCAGAACTCACGATCAACCAAGTTGCGGTCAAATGAGTCCGGTCAAGGGTAAGTGCGGTCAAGAGATTTGCGGTCAAGAGATGGTTGAGAGTTTGAAAGTTGTTGTCTTAGAAGTTTTGGCAAAAGATAAGTTAGTCAGATTTTAGCTAAGGCAATGTGGAGAACAGACAAACACAATTCACAGCAAGTTATTAAATCTGAAAGATCAAAACACTAAACGACAAACAAAGTTAATATGAACAATAAAGAACAAGATGAACAATACTTGAAAGTAAATTTGCACAAAGTAAAATGACAAGTATTTGGAAAGGTTCGATCTGTTAAAAGATCTACGTCCTTTACCAAGATGGTCAGTCTTGGATTTTGAATAGAGGTATATATTGATTCTTGAGTGTACATATTACAGAGATGAAGTATTGAATAAACACCTATTTTCTATGAAGTTCAAATCCTAGACTTAGACCAGTGTATCCCTTTTGATTCAATCTATGTGATTGATCAATTGGGGTGAGTGTGTGTGTAAGAATCAGAAGCTCTTTGAAATCTAAGTGATTGTAGAGCCTAAAGAATCTTGTGTGTTACAAGGCTTGAGATGACTTGAATGTTGCTGGAGATCTTTGAAGGTTTGAAGGTGAGTTCTTTGAAGATTCAAAGGATTCTGGAAATCTTGAGTATGATCTTCAATCACCAAGTATTTCAACAGCAATTTCTCTCTTAGAATCTCAGCTTAGTTCAATGAAGAACTTAAGGGCTATTTATAGCCTTGAATGAGAAAATAGCTGTTGGATTTACTTGGGCTCCAAGTTGAAGGACAATGAGCTGTTGAATTCTGATTGGAGCTCAATCTGAGTTTGTCCTTTTTGCAGATAAGAGGTGGTCCCACTTAGATTCAAATTTGAATTACTTGGGATCCAAGTTCTGCAACGTTCTAAACTAACCATAGTTTGACCATAGTTAAGTTTGAACAAACTTGGGTTCTTGGACAACTTCATCATTTGCGGTCAAGGCCTCACGGTCGAGTGGATTGCGGTCGAGGGGTCAAATGTGACCTGTCAAGATATGCCACAAAGCTTCACGGTCACTGACTTCCGGTCAAGTGATTCACGGTCAAGTGGTCTTCCACGGTCAGGTGGTCTACCACGGTCAAGTGAATTCACGGTCAAGGTCTTGACCACTAGTATTCCAGACTTAGAAAATTTTCAGTCTATCAATCTAAAGCCTATACTATCAAAGTGGACTATTCTAAAAATGAAGTTTAACACTTCTTACAATATATTCTAAAGTCCACAAAAAGATAAAATTAGGTTATGGGATCAATCAAATCTAGGTAATAGGAGTGGTTTATAATAAGCATAACCAACATAGTCCTTATTTAAGATTCATTCTATTGTGTGTGACCGTCTAGAATTACACTAAGTTGGCAATGGGTTCAACCATGATACCATAAGATATGATTAGGTTCTAGCAAACCGTTATACCTACCCAAATAGTATAACTAGATACAAGTTCGCATTCCTTTAGAATATGTCATAATCCCTTTGTCCACGATCTCATTGAACACAAGTCATGGTCAAACGGTCAACTTGTTTTTGTTCAATACTTTCTCGATTCCGAATATGTTGATAATCCAAATGACATTAATCTAATCAATTCATTTGAGTCCGACCGAATATTTTCATCAACATCATTCCTACGAGAGGCCTAAGCTTGAGATCTCTCCGAAGAGGGACAAATCCATTTAGCTTATTATTCTTCCCTACGTGAATCCGATTATGTCAATCATACACTTTATAACTACCCGGTTAAAGGTAGCGTTTGAATATGTCAAACATAATGTTCATCAAGTAGAAGACTATAATAACTTCATGTCTAAGGATTCGAATGACATAACTAATATGAGATATATGTACGACATAGACCATGACATAAATCTCATACAGCGGGTCATGTCCAGTACCTTGTTCCAAACAAGTACCCATAAATCTAACATGATCATCCCATGATCATTTAGCCTTTATACTAGTGCTTAACAAGTACTAGGGACGGATATTATTATAAGTAAACATGAACAACAATAATAATCAAAACATCTCTTTATTAATATGAAATAAATGATAACAGTTACAACATTTATTAAACGTGCCTAGGGCACCACTACCAACAGGAATCTTCATTAACCAAGCCAAATACACAAGAGATATGATAAAGAAGTTTGATATGCGGAATGCCTCAACAGCTAAGACACCCCTGTCTACCACAACAAAACTTCATGCTGACACTGATGGTCAAAGTGTTGATCAAACACTCTACAGAAGCTATATAGGATCTCTCCTATATGTTACTGCCTCAAGACCTGACATTATGTTCAGTGTATGTGTCTGTGCAAGATTTCAAGCCAATCCCAAAGAATCTCACCTTATTGCTGTTAATAGGATTTTGAGATATCTAAAGGGAACTCCTGACTATGGCTTGTGGTATCCAAATGAATCACCATTCTCATTAATTGGCTTTACTGACAAAGATTATGCTGGATGCGATCTAGATGGAAAGTCAATAAGTGGTGGATGTCAATTCATTGGATCAAGAATTGTGTCCTGGTCTAGCAAAAAGCAAACTCTGTAGCAACCTCAACAGCTGAGGCTGAATATGTTGCAGCTGGTCTTTGCTGTTCACAAATTTTATACTTAAAAAGTCAACTACAAGACTTTGGTATGAATATCACTAATATTCCTATATTTTGTGATAATTCAAGTACAATTGCTATGACTGAGAATCCTGTTCAACACTCTAAAACTAAACACATTAAAGTTAGATACCACTTCATTAGAGATCATGTTGAAAAGGGGAATATTAACTTAGCCAAAGTTGGTACTGAGGACAATGTCTTTGACATACTGACTAAAGCTATGGATGAAAAAAGGTTTGAACTTTTGAGAGCAATGTTAGGAATGATTAGCTTGCCTAAGTAAAAAGGATTAACTGAAAATTCATTTCATAACTTTAAACAAGTACAAAGAGCATGGTTAGCTGTTTATAGCGTTTCAACAGCTAACTTAAACAGATCTCTATTCAATGGAAACCATATGATAGCCTGTTTACATCATATGGTTTGGAACTATTCCTTAAACATCACTACCCATGTGGAACATGGTATCCCTCCCCTCTCAAAGTACCTCTCCAAAACAAAAAAAATAAAAGGAGTACAAAAACCTTTTCCCAACAGCTAACCAACAAACTTAGTTGTCCAAACCATTTTCCTTCTCACAAAACTTGCTTCCAAACATCTCCAGATCCCTTCCCAGATGTGTCATGCCTCTTATCTTCTCCATATGGCCTAGCAGGTACAGACTGTCTTGGCTCCAAATACCTCTCCAACCATACTGGATGCCTTTCCATAACAGGATCAATGGAAGTCACTGAATGCTGTAAAGGTGGACCCATGGTTCTTGGCCACCACTCCTCAACAGCATCATAAGGAAGAAAATCATCCAAGGGAGACAAAAAGCTAAAGGTTCCTGAAGACTGTATGCTCTCAGCTGCTATCATTGCCATATCAGATGAAGGACCCTTATTTTTCCCTTCATTGATTTGAACAGGACTGCAACACCTCAAATATTGTCTAAACAGTTGAGTGTGAGTAGTTGATGGAGACTGCTGGATCCCATAGAAATTATCACCCCCTCCAGCACTGCCATGCTGATAGACAAAGAATCCCTTTTTACTGGGGCATAAACCTTTGGCTGTTCAGCAATAGGCACCTTTTTGGCCTGAACAGCTAAGCCATCCTCTTGTTGCATCAATTCCCTCAATGTAAATTGTCTCACATTCTGGGTCTCTCCTATCACTCTCCTTCCTAGGTCTCTGTCATGAACCTTGAATTCCTCCTTTCTCATTAAGTCCCCAAGGGAATGGACCCTTTGGACTTCAGTTTGTGAAACATTTGCTTTGCTGCTCTCTCCTTCCCCTATCCTCATATTCTGACCAAACAACTTAATACTAGCCCTCTCCTCTTCATGTTTCTCTTTTCCCTTACCCTCAACCTTTCTTAGTTAAGCCAACCTCTCCCTTTCAAACTTCTCTAAAGCTTCCCTTTCACTCTCCCACTCTCTTTAACTTTTCTCTCTCTCTCTCTCTCTCTCTCTCTCCCTCCTCCATATACTTCAAAAGGTGATCAAGAAGAAGCTGTTCAACCTCATCATGCAACTTGTGATCACCTTGTATGATATATGACCTAAAATCTCTTTCAAACCTTTCTCTCTCTGTTTCCTCTCTAGATGGAAGTGTAAAAATCAATTTCTTTGCAGTATGAGCCTTCTTTTTTGGACTAAACTTAGAAGAAAGTCTCCCCATTTTCGAAGAAAATAAACTGAGTATGAATTCTACTGCTAAGACCAAAGAGAACAAACTTAGTGTGGTTTCTACAGCTAAGTGTATATTCCTTATATACACAAGGAATTTATGTTGGTCCATAATAGGGTATGACCATAGACTTAGCTGTTGAATAATTTTTATTTCCAAAATATCGACTGATTTGACCACCAAATCTGTACTATTGGTACACAAGTGTGGCAATTATGAGATATGATGGTCAAAATTAAATATATAGTGTGTTATGTTATATTTAGCACCTTACTTTCCATAAATAGCCGCCCACTATTTCTGGAAATAAATGATATATCATTTAATTCTATTCTATTTACTATTCATATAAACAGTAATAGAGGATAACTGACATATCACCTTGACGGATATCTTTAATCCCCACGTCGGCCCTCTCTCCAAAATTATAACCGTTGTCCCCACCTTCTAAACCACGATCTTTCCATTATCCCTACCCATTTATAATCCCTCAACAGTAATTTCCTTCCAAAATTCTCATTCAATCGATTCCTCTGCTTCAAACCCTAACACTCTATTTTCCCCCTCATCGTGTAAAATCAATGGCTCTCCCTGAAGAATCCCATGGATACTACATCGAAAGTGATTTCTTTGATAGTGAAGTAGGAACCTATGTCAAGGGTATTTTAGAAAACAATGGTCTTCTTAACATGTTAACTGCTCAGAATCCAATTCTTGAAAATGCTTCTTTGGAGGTATATAGAATTGGCACTAGGCTCAAAGATAGCTCTATTCTTTGTAGCTTCCAAAATGTCAAAATGATTATCACTCCCAAAGATGTGCATACCATTTATGGCATCTTAAATCACCCTAGCCTTGTAACCAACATTTGGAGCAATGAGTTGGATACAACATTCAGTGTCCTCTACAAACAATTCACCAATCAAGAAGACATTGACTATGACTCTATCAAGAACAAGTCAATCTTGAAGAAAAACCTGTCCATCAACAATTCAGCCCTAAGTGATGTGGTGATCAAAGGAATGTGTGGAAAGCAGTCCTCTTTAGACCAGCTGAGCTCTGTAGAATGGAAAATTGCTATTGGTCTCATTAGAAGGAAAGTCAATTGGTGTACAGTCATGCTTGAGAATTTTAATTTTGCCTCTTCTCAATCTCTCTACAAACCCTATGTGAGATCCACCAAACCCAACTTTTTTCGATTTATGAGTGGAATCTTAGCAAAGAAGCTTCAAGACCTCCCAGCCATTCTCAAGACAAGGTGGCTTGAACTAGTTCCCCTTAGTACTTCCAAAAAGTTTGACAATAATACCATTCCTCTCAAAGGACCTAAAGAGGGAATAGCTAAGCCTTCCAAAGCCAAGCTAGTTCAGTCTAAGAAGGTCCCAACATCCAAGCCTGCACCTCATGAAGCTCCAGCAACCAGAATGGCTACTAGAGGAACAGCTAAGTCTTCTGCTAGAAGGAAAGCCATAGCTGTTAAAAAGACACGCAAGAAGAAGATTGATGAACCACCCTCATCCTCATCTTCAACATCAAGTTCCTCCTCTCAATCAACAAAAAGGGACTCAAGCCTTCGTCCCACTAGTCATAAGAACACCACTGCTGACTTTCAAGTGATCAAACCTGCTGACAAAGCTCACAGTAAGGTTTTTGTGAATGATGAGACCCACACTAGTGAAGGAGACACTGAAGTTCAGAAGCCAAGTAACTCAAGTGATGTATAGATTTTAGATGATGAAGAAATAGATGTGCAACTCACTCTTGCTGACCATTTCAAGCATCTAAGATCTGCCAAGAAATCCCCTAAGGTAGCAAGCTCAACAGCTGAGCAAGCTGAGCCAACAGCTAAGACAGTGGATCCAACAGCTGAGCTCTAACAACCTTCCTCAGATAAGGTAACATCCTCATCTTCCTATGTAAATTCTTTCATTATGAAAAGAAGACCTGTTAGATCTCCCTCCCCTACTCCAAAAAGGCAAATACATATATCTGCACCCTCTTTCAAAAACACTTCCCGTTCTGAACATGCATCTGTCATTCAGGGCATTCTCCATTTGCAATCTTATACCCTCTCACATGTTGAAACCTTAAGGGGGAACTCACCTAGTTCAGAGAGCCCTGCTAAGTCAAGGGGGGAACTCTCCAGTTCATGAAACCTTTCCAACAGCTTAGACTCAATCTCTATCTTTCCCCCCCCCCTTCATCAAAACCTTTTGCTTCTCTCCCTCCTAGATCTCCTGCTCACTATACTATCCTTCTTATTCTTAACCCAAAACTCATTGAGTTTATTAAAGACAAGTTTGTGTCCAATCTATCTGAGGAAGAAAGATCAACTTTATTTGAGCAGCTATCTGCCAAATTTTCATTAGATGAGGCTCTAAAGGCCTTTGATTTTATGAGGATTAGAGAAGCTAGACAAACCCAAGGTCAAGGTAGATCCTCTTCTTCCCAGCCTTCCTCAACAGCTAACCCTCCTTCTAAATCAACTCCTCTCTCTCTTTCAAATTAATCTAGACACTTCCATGCCAACTACTAGCTTTTGGGCCTTAGATTGTGACATTGATTTTTCAGTCACAACTGTCCTTGAGGCTCATAAAAAGTTTGGTTCCATTTCTCCCCTTCCTCCACTTCTCAACCCTCATAATCTTTCCAACCCTTGGGATATGACCAGAACTCACATGAGCATTCATGCTAGAAACATTGGGGGTCAACTGTTCTATGCTTATGAAGAACGGAAAAAGTTTAGGATCACCACCCAATATTGCTTCTTATTCAATGCTCCTAAACTGCCCAATCCTATCACTGTTTCAAATCTTCTAGAATGGGAATTTATCTTCTGCCATCTCATTTCAAGAATCTTCAGGAATTCCTCTACACCCCTTCATCCCTTGTGTATGCTCTTTGCATTCAATATGCCCAGTCTGTCTTTTGGACTCTTCTATCCAAAAAGAGCTGCATACTTGGGTTAATTGTCAAAAATATCTTCCCCTTATTCACTGTTTATCCTCAACACCTTCCTCCACCTCCTCCTACATTCCATAAGAATTCCAGATCAAAGCTTGATAATCTACCTTCAAACTTTGACCCTCTCAAATTCACCCCTCAATATCACCTCACCTATACTGACTTCAACCAATTTTCAGCCACCCTCATCAAACAACTCAAATCCTTCATGCTTAGAAAGCTTGATGATATATCTGAGTTCATTGTCCAAAGAGGTGACAATCCTTTCCCTCCTTCTCATTAACAGCCAACCCATACAGCTTTCCCTCCTCCTCCTCCCAGCAGCCATCCCATGCCTCTAAGACCATCACAGGCATCCATTTACTCCTACTTCCAAGCTCCTCCTGCTATTCAGCCTTCCAAGGTCACCAAGAAGAGACCTGCCTCTCTATACAAGGAATGCTCAATGGGGGTTTCACCATCTGATGAGACCATGAATCCTCAACAGCTACAGGCCTGGATTGGTAAAAGGATTTTGCACCACCAACCTGTTCTCACTAAAGATTAGTTGATAGCGATACAAGACCAATATTTCCAATACAACCACATGATGGGTCTTGACTGGAACAATGAATGGTTCTACAGAAGAAATGAACCAGTGAGAAGAGCTTCACTCATTTAAGAGCTAAAAGCAGTGGAGAGGAACCAAAATGCCTAACTAGGATTGAAATCAGTTGGTTTGTTTTTTCTTTGTTTTGAATAGCTGTTCAGAACAACCTTTTCCTTTCAATTATTTCCTTTAGTACATTTTGTTGGGTTTCATAGTAACATGAGCAGCGGAAAATAGCATTTAAAATTTTATGAAAACCAAAGCCCATAGATCCATTCATATGATTAAATCAAATACAACAATATGAATACTAGAAAAACTAACCCTTGATGACTTTGAATTTGGTCTTTGATCTTGGTGGAGAACTTGAAGCTTTAATCACAAAAGTAAGAACACGAACCTTGAAGATGATAAGCTTCACCCTCTAGCGGTATCCACACCACGAACGAATATCAAGAACATATGATCTTGGTTGCTAGACCAAAATTGTGAAACACGTTTTCACAATCAATATGAACTATATGGAATTTTGTTTGTGTATTATTTTGTTCTTCAATCTAGGATGTCTTAGAACAAAATAAAACCTCTCTCAAACTCTTTGGAGACTTGCACAAAAGCTATGATATGTACTGGCCTGAATTTGGCTATTTATATACAAGTTAGACCTATTCCAAATAGGAAACTTGTGTCTAAACCCGTCCAAAATTCTTTTCCAAATCAAATTAGGAAACCAGTCCCGACATGGTGTGCGGCCGCCCAAAAACACCTGTACGGCCGCACATCTATCTGGAAGGTTCTGGTACTATTTGACCCAAACTGTGTGGCCGCCCAACCCATCTTGTGCGGTCGCACACTTGTCCAGATTCCCATAGTTTCCAAAATTCCAATATAATCCTTATTTAAGATTCGTTCTATTATGTGTGACCCTCTAGGATTACACTAAGTTGGCAATGGGTTCAAACATGAAACCATAAGATATGATTAGGTTCTAGCAAACCGTCATATCTACCCAAATAGTATAACTAGATACAAGTTCGCATTCCTTTAGAATATGTCATAATCCCTTTGTCCACGATGTCATTGAACACAAGTCATGGTCAACAAGTCAACTTGTTTTGTTCAATACTTTCTCGATTCCGAATATGTTGATAATCCAAATGACATTAATCTAATCAATTCATTTGAGTCCGGTCGAACATTTTCATCAACATCATTCCTACGAGAGGCCTAAGCTTGACATCTCTCTGAAGAGGGACAAATCCATTTAGCTTATTACTCTTCCCTACGTGAATCCGATTATGCCAATCATACTCTTTATAACTACCCGGTTAAAGGTAGCGTTTGAATATGTCAAACATAATGTTCATCAAGTGGAAGACTATAATAACTTCATGTCTAAGGATTCGTATGACATAACTAATATGAGATATATGTACGACATAGACCATGACATAAATCTCATACAGCGGGTCATGTCCAGTACCTTGTTCCAAACAAGTACCCATAAATCTAACATGATCATCTCATGATCATTTAGCCTTTATACTAGTGCTTAACAAGTACTAGGGACGGAGATTATTATAAGTAAATATGAACAACAATAATAATCAAAACATCTCTTTATTGATATGAAATAAATTATAACAATTACAACGTTTATTAAACGTGCCTAGGGCACCATTACCAACAATCTCCCACTTGCCCTAGGCCCAATCTCCCATGTATCTAATACCCATGGACCTAACATGACCTTCATGTTTAGCTTGTGGAAGTCCCTTTGTCAGTGGGTCCGCAACATTGTAATCAGTAGGTACTCTGCATATATTTACGTCTCCCCTATCAACGATTTCTCGAATGATATGAAAACGCCTAAGTATGTGGTTGTATTTCTGATGTGCTCTTGGTTCCTTTGCTTGAGAAATAGCACTATTATTATCGCAATAAATGTCTATTGGATTGGCAATGCTAGGAACCACTTCAAGTTCAGTGATGAACTTCTTAATCCAAACAGCTTCCTTTGCAGCATCTGATGCAGCAATATACTCAGCTTCCGTTGTAGAATCAGCGGTTGTACTTTGCTTGGAACTCTTCCAGCTTACAGTTCCACCATTTAACATAAACACAAAACCCAATTGCGATCGACTATCATCTTTGTCGGTTTGGAAGCTTGCATCCGTGTAAGCATTTACCACGAGATCATCTTCCATTCCTCCATAGACCAAAAACAAATCTTTAGTTCTTCTCAAGTACTTAAGAATCACTTTTACAGCCATCCAGTGATTTTCACCGGGGTCGGATTGGTATCTACTTGTCATGCTTAAGGCATAAGACACATCCGGCCTAGTACAAATCATGGCATACATGATGGACCCAATTTCCAAAGCATATGGAACATCATTCATTTTCTCACGCTCATCTTTTGTCTTAGGACATTGAGTCTTGCTTAGAGAAACTCAATGTAACACTGGTAAGGCTCCTCTTTTAGAATTTTCCATACCGAATCTTCTAATGACCTTGTCAATGTATGTACTTTGGCTTAAACCAAGTAGTCTCCTTAATCTATCTCTATAGATCTTAATGCCAAGTATATATGCGGCTTCACCCATATCTTTCATTGCGAAGCATTTTCCTAACCAAGTCTTCACGGACTGAAGTGTAGGAATATCGTTTCCAATGAGTAATATGTCATCCACGTATAAAATAGGGAATAGCACTATGCTCCCACTAATCTTTTTGTATACACAAGGTTCATCTTCGTTCTTGATGAAACCAAACTCTTTGACCGATTCATCAAAACGGAGATTCCAACTCCTTAAAGCTTGCTTCAATCCATAGATAGATTTCTGCAATTTGCATACCTTAGAATTCTGTTCAAAACCTTCCGGTTGTGTCATATACACATCCTCTTGTAGTTTTCCATTTAGGAAAGCGGTTTTGACGTCCATTTGCCATATTTCATAGTCATGATATGCGGCAATGGCAAGCAAAATTCTTATAGACTTTATCATTGCTACGGGTGAAAAGGTTTCATCATTGTCAATACCATGAACTTGCCTATAACCCTTTCCTACAAGTCTAGCTTTGTAAGTATGCACCTTCCCATCCATGTCAGTCTTCTTCTTGAAGACCCATTTGCATCCTATGGTTTTTACACCTTCGGGTGCATCAATAAAATTCCAAACTTGATTGTCTTGCATGGATTGCAATTCGGATTCCATGGCTCCAAGCCACTTGTCCGAATCAGGAGAAGACATCGCCTCTTGGTAGGTTGTCGGTTCATCATTCTCAATGATTTCCACCTCATTACTATCCGTTTCGAGAAATCCATATCTCTCGGGCTCGGATCGTAACCTATTAGATCTGCGAGTTGCTTGTGTATTTTGAACAGGTTCCACAAATCCTTGTGGTTCTTGTTCTTGTTCCACTATTGGTTCAATGTTATTTTCTGGGTCTCGAATCTTTTCAAGATTTATTTTACTCCCACTGATTTCTTTGGAGATAAACTCTTTCTCTAGAAAGACACCAGTTCAGGCAACAAAAACTTTGTTGTCCTCACGGTTGTAAAAGTAATATCCTCTAGTTTCCTTTGGATATCCCACGAAAATACATTTGTCGGATTTGTGTGCAAATTTGTCAGAGAGAAGTCTTTTGACAAAAGCTTCGCAACCCCAAATCTTCATGAAAGATAAACAAGTTTTCTTTCCGCTCCACATCTCATATGGAGTCTTTTGAACCGATTTAGTTGGAACACGATTTAGTTTGAATGCAACGGTTTCTAGAGCGTAACCCCAAAAGGATATTGGAAGATCAACTTGACTCATCATTGATCGAACCATGTCTAACAAAGTCCGATTTCTCCTCTCGGACACACCATTCCATTGTGGCGTTCCGGGTGGAGTCAATTGTGAAACTATTCCACAATTCTTTAGATGATCATCAAATTCATGACTCAAGTATTCTCCACCTCGATCTGATCGAAGTGCCTTAATACTTTTTCCAAGTTGTTTTTCTACTTCATTTTGAAATATTCTAAATATCTCAAATGCTTCACTTTTATGTTTCATTAGGTAAACATACCCAAATCTACTATAATCATCAGTGAAGGTTATGAAGTATTGAAATCCTCCCCTAGCATTGCTACTTAATGGTCCGCATACATCGGAATGTATCAACCCCAATAAGTCGCTTGCCCTTTTACCTAACTTGGTAAAAGGTGTCTTAGTCATTTTTTCAAGAAGACACGACTCCCAAGTATCATATGACTCAAAGTCACATGAACCCAAAAGTCCGCCCCATGGAGTTTTGAGATACGCTTCTCATTAATATGACCAAGACGGCAATGCCACAAATAAGTATGATTTACATCATTAGGTTTAGATTTTTTATTTATATGATAGACATTGTCATTATTTTCATTCTTGACATTCAAGACATAAAGGCCATTAAATGAATTAGCAATACCATAAAGCACATCATTTAAATAAATAGAAAATTTCTTATTCTCAATAAGAAACTTAAAACCTTCATTATCCAAACAAGAAATTGAAATAATATTTCTACTTAAATCCGAAACATAGTAACAATTATTCAAAACAAGAATTAATCCGGAAGGTAAAGTGACTTCATAAGTCCCTACGGCTAATGCAGCAACTCTTGCTCCATTCCCCACGCGTAGGTCTACTTCACCCTCTTTAAGTAGTCTCCTATTCTTTAGTCCCTGCACATTTAAACAAATGTGAGAACCACATCCGGTATCCAATACCCAAGAATCAGAGGTAGAAAGGAGAATATCTATCATATAGATACCTGAAGTCGATGCAGCCTTGCTGCCCTTCTTCTTCTTTTGCTCTTCCAAGAAATCTTTGCAATTACGTTTCCAATGACCAATTTCTTGACAATGGAAACAGATTGCATCCTTTTATGAATCGGGTTTTGCCTCAGAAGCCTTGGCAACCTTTTCCTTGCTTATCTCTGGTTTGACAACTTTCTTACCCTTTCCTTTGGCACTAGCCTTCTTCCCATCATGAACCAAGAGCACGGGAGAACCTTTCTCCACAATCTTCATCTCCACAGTTTTAAGCATCCATGCAACTCGGAGATATTCTTATCCATTCCATGCATGTTATAATTCATCACAAACTGATTATAACTTTTAGGTAATGAATTAAGAATGAGATCCGTGGCTAACTCCAATGGGATTGGATAGCCAAGTTTCTCAAGGTGCTCTACATAGCCTTTCATTTTCAGCATGTGAGGACTCACTTGTTGCCCTTCATTCATTTTGCAAGAAGTGAATGCAACAATGGTCTTGTACCTCTCTTGCCTAGCTTGCTCTTGAAACATAGCTCTTAACTCCACGCCTATCTCATAGGCTTCCAAATGTTCCAAACTTTGTTGGAGTTTTGAGCACATGGTAGCAAGCATGAGACAGCTTACATCTCTAGAATCATTACGATGTTTCTTGTAACTGTCTCTTTCTGCCCTAGGGGCAGTAGGTTGTGGTTCAGCAGGAAAAGGCCCATCGAGAATGTACAACTTATCTTCTTGCCTAAGAACAATTCTTAGGCTACGGATCCAATCCATAAAGTTCGTACCATTCTCTTGGAGCTTATCCTTCTCAAGGATCGATCGCAACGAAATTGATTGAGTGTTAGCAGTCATTGTCAACAAATATGCAAAATTTCCAAAATTTAATATGTACCGGTTTCATTAAAGAAATAAATAATGTATTTTTCAAAAAAATACTCCCACTAAATTATATAACCTTCATATACATCCAATGTATAATATAATTTTAATTGGGCTAAGATCCAACTTTAATTTAACTTTTGAGTCCACGGAGGCGGACCGCTCAAAACTAAATTAATTAGGTAGACAATCATGTCAATCTTATCCTATATCATTCTTAGATTCTTTTATGAGATTCTTTGAGAAATCCAATTTCAAAAAAACATGTTTAATCTCATCTTTTGCCTAGGCCCAAAACTGTTTTGACGCCTAATTAAGTCCAACCATTTTAAACGTATAGGAACCATTCAATTTAATGCACCTTGCGGAGGCAAGCCCACATTGAATTAATGAACCTCATCTTGCTCATACATGAATAAAATTAATGCACCTCGCGGAGGCAAGCCCACATCAAAACCACCCATGTATAAACAAGTGTTTTAATCATGGCATGGCAAAAAGAACTTAAAACTTTCTTTGAAGGTTCATCACATATAGCATACAACACATTTATGAGTTACGCATCAAGTTTAGCCACTAAATTAATCTCCATTAATTTAAGTATAATATTTATGTGTCATTGGTCTCTCTATAATTATGAGGATGAGACTCTTTGAACTTTGGTTATCTTCTTCCAAATCAAGACAACAAGAAGTGCGGCCGAAACTAAGCCATAAGGCATCCACAATTCCGCACTAATTCAAGAAACCAAGAAAATAGTCCATGTGGTCGAAACTAAGCAATAGATGGTCTCGATAAACGTAGGCCAATTGCATCCACAATTTCACATGAATCTCCAATCATTGAATCAAGAACTTTGTTTCTCAATTTTAGCAATTATGAACTCTTCATAATTCTAACTTCGTTTTATCTTCGAAACTTTGATTGCGATCAAGTTTGGGAAACACAGTCTCGATGAACGTAGATTAGCCATCCAAACCTTGAACCAATCTTAGAATCACAAGATCAAAACAAATAGGAAAATCAAACCCCAAGATCCACACCAAAACCAACTGCCCAAAACCCGCTCCAGATCAGCAGGTCTGGCCGGTATTGTCACTGATTCAGTTGGACCCCATCAAAATTCCAGAATCTGATTCTAATTCTGACCAACTGTGCGGCCGCCCAAGAAAATCTGTGCGGTCGCCCAAACATGTGCGGCCGCCCAATATTTTCTGTGCGGTCGCACAGTAGCATCAGACATAATTTTTAAAGTTCGAAAATTTGTCTCAAAATTGTTTTCCCCGATTATTAAAACTTTGATCCAATCAAAAATTAATAATCAAAAAATTCAGAATCCAACATAATTTTTAGTGCGATTCAATAGTGTGATTAGAGTTGTAAAACAATAAACCACATAAAATCATATAACACATAAAAATCATATATCCAATATTCATATCATGTTAGGCACATAAACAATTTATATACACACAACATGATCTAGGTATTGAAATAATCAACATGAACGGGGCTCTGATACCACTGTTGGGTTTCGTAGTAACATGCGCAGCGGAAAATAGCATTTAAAATTTTATGAAAACCAAAGCCCATAGATCCATTCATATGACTAAATCAAATACAACAATATGAATACTAGAAAAACTAACCCTTGATGACTTTGAATTTGGTCTTTGATCTTGGTGGAGAACTTGAAGCTTTAATCACAAAAGTAAGAACACGAACCTTGAAGATGATAAGCTTCACCCTCTAGCAGTATCCACACCACGAACGAATATGAAGAACACTTGATCTTGGTTGCTAGACCAAAATTGTGAAACACGTTTTCACAATCAATATGAACTATATGGAATTTTGTTTGTGTATTATTTTGTTCTTCAATCTAGGATGTCTTAGAACAAAATAAAACCTCTCTCAAACTCTTTGGAGACTTGCACAAAAGATATGATATGTACTGGCCCGAATTTAGCTATTTATATACAAGTTAGACCTATTCCAAATAGGAAACTTGTGTCTAAACCCGTCCAAAATTCTTTTCCAAATCAAATTAGGAAACCAGTCCCGACATGGTGTGCGGCCGCCCAAAACCACCTGTGCGGCCGCACATCTATCTGGAAGGTTCTGGTACTATTTGATCCTAACTGTGCGGCCGCCCAACCCATCTTGTGCGGTCGCACACTTGTCCAGATTCTCATAGTTTCCAAAATTCCAATATAATCCTTATTTAAGATTCGTTCTATTGTGTGTGACCCTCTAGGATTACACTAAGTTGGCAATGGGTTCAAACATGAAACCATAAGATATGATTAGGTTCTAGCAAACCGTCATACCTACCCAAATAGTATAACTAGATACAAGTTCGCATTCCTTTAGAATATTTAATAATCCCTTTGTCCACAATGTCATTGAACACAAGTCATGATCAACAATTCAACTTGTTTTGTTCAATACTTTCTCGATTCCGAATATGTTGATAATCCAAATGACATTAATCTAATCAATTCATTTGAGTCCGGCCGAACATTTTCATCAACATCATTCCTACGAGAGGCCTAAGCTTGACATCTCTCCGAAGAGGGACAAATCCATTTAGCTTATTACTCTTCCCTACGTGAATCTGATTATGCCAATCATACTCTTTATAACTACCCGGTTAAAGGTAGCGTTTGAATATGTCAAACATAATGTTCATCAAGTGGAAGACTATAATAACTTCATGTCTAAGGATTCGTATGACATAACTAATATGAGATATATGTACGACATAGACCATGACATAAATCCCATACAACGGGTCATGTCCAGTACCTTGTTCCAAACAAGTACCCATAAATCTAACATGATCATCTCATGATCATTTAACCTTTATACTAGTGCTTAACAAGTACTAGGGACGGAGATTATTATAAGTTAACATGAACAACAATAATAATCAAAACATCTCTTTATTGATATGAAATAAATGATAACAATTACAACGTTTATTAAACGTGCCTAGGGCACCACTACCAACACATTTCAGTTTGTATTAACAGTTTGTTTGCCAAGAAATATTATCAAGAAGAATTTCTCTTCATTGGTTTTCTATTCCCTTAGCACTTATGTTTGCAGGTACATAATCAAAACCGTTATTTATTTACCAAAAGGGGGGAAATTGTTAGTACCTCATTATGTTTAACTCACAATTAATCATAGTAAATATGTTTTGATAAATAAATAATCAAACCCAATTGATTATATGATTTATACAAAAGACCTGAGCACAGGCAGCCCAAGACAAAGCTCAACAGCTAAGCTGTCCTGTTTCCATTCAAGCCAACAGTCAAGTCATTACATGATCCACCTATCATCTATACATATAACAAACTGAAGAACTACCTATTACAGACTCCCTTACCCTCAAATGTATTATCAAGATACTAAATACAAACAAGCTTCAACAGCAAATGGCTTACAAGCCCAACATCTAAGCTCCCCTGTTTCAACAGCTAAGACTTGTCTTCATCAACAGCTGACTCCAAGTCATCAGATCCTTGAAGAATGATTATTCCAATATTACCAATCATTGGAATACCTCATATTGAAGCTTGTTCAAGTGTGAATACACCTTTCCTTCCCTTGACAATCTGTATACAGAGGAATAATAAACAGTCAGTCAAAGTCAAAGACAAACCATTACTTCTCCGTACCTTTGTTCCCCAAACGGCTACTAGTGTACCCTTGTCCCCCAACAGCTATATCCCCTCCCTTATATAAAGGAGTATACTGGCATGTTGTCAAGTTAGCCCTTTTACACTCTTTTTACAAATCTTTAACCCTTACAATCCTTTATAGCCTTACTTCATTCTCACTCTGCAGTCTTAAATATTTGTATAGACCCCTGCAAATATTGTGTCACTTTGCACCCAGTTACAATCCACATCCAGCCAGCTAAAAGCCAAGCTATTTTGTAAACACACTTGTGATTAATTTTTCTTTTTCTTTTTCTCGCTTTGAAAGAAGCAACCTTAATTGAAGTGTCAATTAAGTACAGGGGGTTCAAAGGAACTTGCCTTATCAATTCTTGTAACTCTTATTTGAAGAGAATATTATAGTGGATTGATCTCACTGTTCCAACAGTGGGGATGGATGTAAGAGAAGAGTTTTGCCTCTGAACCACTTTAAAATACTGTGTACACTCTTGTCCATACACTAACACACACAATACACCTTGTCCTTTCATTTATTTATTCATTTATATTCCGCTGCACATTTCTTTTATTTATTATTTCTCAACAGCTAACCTCAAACAGTTAACTGTTCAAGTTTTAATTAATATGTTCCTTTAATTAAACAAGGCCTTTCACTTTTTATAGCTTATACTCCACCATCTTACAAATAACATACTCACTGCTAATCTATCAAAATTTGTGGCAAAATTTCACCATTATTGCAAAGAAGAATTTTGATGAAATTTTTAAATATTATATCCTAAAAAAAAAAAAAAAAAATCACCTCTTACTTGCACATACACATTATATGTGCCACGACTTTTCGTAGAAGTTAAGCCTAGAAAACTGATAGCAATAGAACTACACTGATGATCATAACGACGAGGGGAACAACACGGCAACTTGATAGCCCAGAAGCCATGCTTTTTTTAGCAGATGGAGCAACTGCAGTTCCATTACTTGGTGAAGAACCTGGTAAAAATATTAACATACAAAACAGGAAATATTTATGAGATATATATAGGGTCGTGCTCCTGTGAGAACCTAAATATCGTGAGAACCGTGAGAACTTGGATACATTAGGTTTTTACCTAATGTATGTATAATTAATTAAGTGAATCGTCTAATGTAATATAAAAGGAAATAATTAACTCACTGTTGGCAGGAGGCGATGGAGCTGAACCTGGTGATGGGGCTGCAGTTCAAACATGTAGAAAGTGATTATCATGAATTGATAATGTTCCCATTTATTTTATACTACTTCCCATTTATTTTATAATAAATATTCTTTTGACTTGTGAAAATGTTGCAAGTGATCATTGGTCTTTGATGACCAAAGATAAAAGTGAGGCCTATTGTTACAGGCTGTAGGGTGTATTTATTTTTCCATACAAATCTAAAGATAGGTGTACTTTCACTGTTCATTATTGTTGAATGACAAAAATATGTATCCATCTTTGTCATTATAATTTCTAAAAATACAAACATTTTAAGAATGTGCCTTATAAAAAAAAAAAAAAGGGCAGCCCGGTGCGGCAAACCTTACTTTGCATTGAGGCTGCTTCCAGGACTTGAACCCGTGACCTCCAGGTCACACGGCAACACCTTAACCGGTGTACCAAGGCTTTTATTTTGGGATGGAGTGGATATGATTTTATGATGTTATATCTAATAATGAAAATAAGAAACTCAAATTCATTTTGGTACTAGCCGAGTTTGTTTGGTACTCCCTCTATCAAATTGAATGACCATTTATAACCGTGGAGAAATTTTGAAAGTTCAACATTTTGTAAGTGATAGTAACCAACATGCATCAAAATTTATGCTATCTACTTCCAAAACATTTAGTTTTACAAGTATAAAGAGAATAGTGAAAAAAATTGATAAAAAACATGTACTTATTTTTAAAAATGTCATTCATTTTGATATAATTTTTTTCAAAAAAGTGATCATTCATTTTGGGAGGGAGAGAGTAGTTTTCATAATCTCTACCAATCAAGAAGTAAAACCAGTAAACGAACCAAGAAAAAATAAAAATTAAATGAATTGTGTTAGTTGCATTACACTTTGCTTAACCAGTGCGAATTTCATTAGAATTCAGGATGTTTAGTGCTACACTTCATAAGAAAAAAGCATTAAAAATCATTAACGCCCCTTTTAATTAGTGAATACTCCCTCCGTCCCAAAATGATCTTCTCATTTGCCATTTTTCATTGTCTTAAAAAGTTCTTCACATTTCTACAATTTAGCCTTAAAAGTGTACAAAATAAACATGGCTAGTGAAACAAGTGTTCATATCCTTAAAAAGTTTGAATAGTCGTGAAGATCATTTTGGGACGGATGGAGTATAATTGTGCCTTTATAAATTTTCTGGCTCAGTCACTTTTGTGCGTTGGAAAAGTTAGATTTAATGCACAAAATGTGTCAAGTTCACTCAAATCTAGATGAAAATCAAGATCTAATCACCGAAATTGCTAATAAACATAATACTCCATTCATTTAAGCGATAATATTAATATCTCCGATCAAAATAATTTTAAGCATCTATATTGAGACGGAGAGAATAAGTAATTACCTGGTTGACACAAGGAATCACCTGACTTAGAACCACAAGCCTTGGCAAGTTTGAAAGCGTCATTTTTAGTCACATTGAAACTCTTCATCATAATTGGATTATTCAATATACTGCAAAGACACTTTGTATAATTCGGAGATGCCAGCAACTGATTCAATGGCCGGCAGCATGATTCCGGCGGTGGTTCCGACGGTGCCAGCAACATAGCCTGGCATGGTATCAGTTTCGTTATGCAGGGGAACGATGAAAGATCTTGACCATTTCCGATCTCAAAAATGGACGCAAAGAAAGTGAGCAGGAAGAATGAGAGAAGAAATGTGTTATTGTTATTCATTCTGTGATGTTTGTTTGAGTGGAAAAAAGTCTGTATAGCAGTTTAGGGTTAGGGTTTGAAAGTCGATTATGATAATGATCCTAACGATTAGGGATCCGTTTCTTGCGGTCTGTCACTTATCGAGATCCCATTATTTATCTTTTGACTTGGATTGGATATGAACTTCATTTATTTTGTTTTTTCATATTGGTTGTTGGGGCAAATTGCATTAACAGAAAATTTTGGGGGAATTCTCCATAAGTTATAAAAAGTCTTGTTTTTATAGGGGTTAAGGTTTAGGGTTTAAGGTTTAGGGTTTAGAATTTAGAGTTTAGGGTTTAAAGTTTAAGGGTTAAAAAGTGGACTTTTTATAACTTATGGAGGAACTAGTTTCCCCCAAAACCAACTCTTGCATTAATCCGATGAACAGTCTCATTTCTAGCTTTGGGATTTTCTTTATCAATGAATGGTACTCCCCCTATCCCGGTTTAAAGTTTGACAAATTCTTATATGCGGCACCTTGTTTTCGTGCGGCGGTGCGGCGGCCCCTTTTTTTTTTTCGATTTTTTTTTGTCAACCAAAACTTTTTTTCCTCCCAACAAAAGTAACACTTGTTATAACGAAATGTAACATTTTTTTCTTTCAAATGTAACACTTTTTTTATAAAAAATGTACCACAATTTTGCTGCAATAGATTAAAGATACCATAAAGATTGATAACTAAACTAATGTAACACTTTTTAAAAAGGAATGTAACACTCATTTTTTCAAATGTAACACTTTTTTTTCTCCCAAAATTAACATAGGATTGACAAACTAAACTAATGTTACATTTTATAAAAAATGAATGTAACATTTTTTTTCTCAATTTGTAACAGTTTATATTCCTAAATGTAACATTATATATGAAATGTAACAATTTTTTATTGAGAAAGTAACAACTAAAATGCAAACCCAATTTTTTTTTTTTTTGTAAAAATGCTGTTACATTTGACTGTAAAAAGTGTTACTTTTTGAAGATGAAAGTGTTACTTTTATCAGAACAGAGTGTTAAATCTCAGCTGACTAGCAACTAAAACTTTTTGTGTGTAAAAAAATATGTTTTTTTAAAAAAAAAATCAAACCATATCATGACCTATGTAGTTTTATTCGTTTTGTCGAGACGAACAAAAATGTATTTTTATATTTTTTTCTGAGTTATACATCTCAAGATATAGCATTTTAAAGAAGTTAATTTTTAATTATGTTGATGTTTACTAGTATATCTTTAAAAACAAAGTTATATCGTTGTTTATTAGAAAAATAGCAAGTTGTAATAAGGTTTTTGTCGATATATTTTTGAGATACATCTATTATACTTCTATTATAAAATCACTAAAACAAAGTGCGGTAAATCCGGAACGGTGCGCTCCGGTACCGATACGTCCTGTTCCAGTAGCAAAACTGGTGCGTCCACTGAAACAGTATTTATAACTATGCTCCCTCCGTCTCAGAGTAAGAGTCCTACTTTCGATTTTATTACGTCCCAGAGTAAGAGTCTCTTTCCTAAAATAACAAAGAATCTTTACAATTCATCACACTTGTTAGGATTCATTGTTAGTACACCCACTTAATTTGATTGATCCATGCCACGTGTCTTTTTATGGACTTTAGGACCGCATGTAATGAAGTTATACTTCAATTTTTAGACAAGTCTATTTCTAGATTTTTATTTGTCTAGGCTGAGTATTTAGTTTGGTTAACCTAGCGGTTTAGTTCTTAAAACTGCATTCGTGCTATCTTAGGACCGCCAGCATGGAGTCGTTTATTTTTCATCAAACCGCATTCTGTGGCTTTGATGAAACTGCTCTTTAAGTCTCTCTTGGAACCGCTGATGACACTTGATGGAACCGCAATCATGTAACCGCGTGCTTCAGTTTCTTATGAAACCGCACATCAAGTTCATCCTTGGAACCGCTCCTATGCTTTATGGAACCACCGATCAGTTAATGAAGCATTCAAGAGAAGTCATTTATTCCTTAGACAAATATTCCCTTTTCAACCATAAAGGAATATATTATGTCTTGTCAAATAACTCTAAGTTAACTTGGAGTTTCTGCAAAGAATGTCGGTTTGTCTATCAGTTTAAATTCTTTACCGTTAGCCCTTTCTCTGCTACAAAGGACAGTTGTCAGGTAGTGGTGCTAAAACTACCTAGGACTACAAGACAAAACCAAGGACGAAAATGACAGCTCAACCAATGGGATTTCGACAGCACTGTACCCTTCAGATTTATTTGAAATCTTTGTCCAACGGTCACAAGGGTGCACTGCCTATAAATAGCATTCATTTCTCAACAATGAAGGTTGCTGAGCTTCAAGAGAAATATCTCAAGTATTCAAGTTTGTTTTGAAGATTGAAACCCATATATTCATACCTTCAAACATCTCCTTAGCAAACCCAGAATTCCTTCATCAAGCTTCAAGCCTAACAACCATTCCATACTCAGCCTTTACACAGAAAGATATTCATTTGCCCATACCATCATTTAGATACTTAGAGCATTTGATTTCTTTTCACACACACACCCGATTTATATGATCATATAGATTATATACTTCGAAAACACCGGTTATTATTTTTATAGAATAGGTTAGACTTATTGTTTAGAGTTTAGATTTATCTTGTAAAACCTCTTCTAATTAATACAAGTCTATTAGCTATTAGAAAATCCTAGATTAACCATCTAGGTAGAGGACATAGTTCATTCAAGAACGAACCTCTTCAAATTGTGTGTTTGATCTTTACTTTCTGTCTTGTTATTTATATTTCTTATTTGTGGTCTCAAACTGAATCCATATACGAAATGACTTGAAATATGAATTGTGTTTTTCTTTGATCTTGAAGTTGAACTTATCTGTTGCATCATAGTGTTTTCAACCCGAGTTAAACCGCCCAACTCTTTAACTATCCTTTTGGCCAAACCGCAAAACTCCGCTGTGCATTTTATCAGTTCGGTTTAAGTGCTTTAAACCGCAGTTGACCAAACTGAAAAGTACTCGGTTGATTTTCAAGGGTATTTTATGAAAAAGTTTGGACCGCTATTCACCCCCCTCTAGCGGTTCTATACCCTTGTTGCCCTCTGGGACCAACAACACTCATTCTCTAACTCACTTTACTTTTATACTCATAACACCAATCAACTTACTATTCTCTCTCCTACTTTACTTTTACGCTCACAACACTTACATCACATCCACCATTTCTTAATCTCCGTGCAAAAGAGAGGTATGACTCTTACTCTGGAACCGAGAGAGTAGTTCTTTTGTAATCTACGTATGAACTTTATGAAGATAAGATTATCTAAAACATTGTTCATAAGTTGCCAATCAACAAATAAAGCAATAAAAACCTTAAACTAAGACGGAATATGTATTTTTTTCTTGTGCATCTGGATGAAAGTTAAAGAGAAAATTCAATCTAAACTATTAAATGCAATGTAATTATGTACAATTTAAATACAAAAACTCAGGTGAGACTATTCGACCCGTTGCGCGCCCGCCCGCCCAGGTCTATCCCATCTAAGGCTTGACCCACCCAGCTTTCGTCGCTTTCGCCACGTATTGCTTCCAAAAAGACAAAAAACCTCTAACAACTTTAAATTAAAATGATATGAAGTCAAAGAAAAAAACTGAAAACACCGTCGTGTTTGTCTTGATGATGTTGAGACGTATCAAACTATATAGGTGATGATATGGTTTTGTTTGTAAAATCATATTTTTTTTAACAAACAAAAAGCTGATCTGCTTGTCGCCTGAAATGTAACACTTGATATGAATGAAACAGTTGGATTCCGAAATGTAATTGATTTTATTATAAAATGTAACTGTAGTTGTAAGAACAATTTTACCCTGAATG
This sequence comes from Campanula takesimana, assembly GCA_026119855.1. Lineage (NCBI taxonomy): Eukaryota > Viridiplantae > Streptophyta > Magnoliopsida > Asterales > Campanulaceae > Campanula > Campanula takesimana. The sequence goes on along the minus strand of JAOWBW010000392.1, from coordinate 149,254 downwards.
CCATACTCATATTTAGAAGAAGAATGAGGAAGGAGATGAAGGCGGAAGCGTAACAATACCTGTTGAATCCATGGATGATGTAAGGAGAAAGAGAGATGAAGAAGAAGATGTAGGGAAAATATAGATCTTCTAAGTGATAGTGACTTCTTAATCTCTCAAGTACTTCCAATAATGTGAAGAGAATTTAGGAGAGATAACAAGAATCAATAATTGTTTCTAGGCTTGATGGAAGGGCCTTTAAATAGGAAACATGGTGTCACTTCACCTAGGGACTGCACTCTTTCAAGAAGCTTAGTGATATTATATTACCCTTTTGCCCATCACAATTAGGTAATTATATATCCAGGAATTCTACACATTTTATTATCAACTATACTTTATAAATTAATATTATAATCATAATTTTATGTATGGAAGTCTAAATGACTTGTGTTGCAAGCCATGTCCCAACAATCTCCCACTTGGGTTGCAAAACAAAGTCCTACCTTTAAATTATGAATATAACACAAATGACAACCCTTATATGCGCACTTTATTGCCATTTATAACAATCTCGTCCATTAGCCATTTAAGTATAGGACTAAAGGGGCAGTCGTTGTAATTGATTCGCAACTAAACCCACAATAATCACGTATACAAATCCAACTAAACGATATAGATCAAAAGTATAGATGTGTAGCATTGAACTTAATGAATATATAAACATATTCTCCAACTAGTCCAACTTTACCAAATGAGATCAAAATAATAGAACAATTAATGAAGTACAACACAAAACTCCCACTAAATTAAATGTTATCAAATTGTTACACCCATATGAGCAACATGCTCGTGAAACACTAAAGATGATAACGTTTCATAAATGGATCCGTTAAATTATGGAGTGTTCTAATAAGTTGTATTTCTCTGTTCATTTTGTACTCTTTTCTTTATAACAAGATACTTAATGTTTAAATCCATAAACCTTTTGTTAGAGTACGGAACTGCTACCTGATAGTCATATCTTAATTGGTCTTTTGACACTTGTTTTGACAAATCACAGTCCATTAAAACTTATGTAGCCATGTAATTTTAACAAATATCGGAATACCAAATGATCTCAAGATTATCCGATTAAAATAGGCATGTAGATCTTTGTGTTTTGTAAATACTATATCATTCTTTTGGCTAATACTTAATGTTCTTTCTGTATTGCTTTGGTATTGACCAAGCATCCCAACATTGAATGTAAGACTTACGCATTTATTAAGCTTTCTTACTGCTGATGCAAAGAGGGATATTTCTATATACTTGGATTCATAATTAACTTTAGGACACTGTTTGAGACTAAGCATGTCTCCTTTAAAATTAGGGGTGTCAAGTGGTTTATAGTTTTGCATGCTATACCTTTTGTAATACCTTTTCTATACAGGCTTTTTGTGATAATCCCAAAATACTCCGTGAATACTCACAGTGAACTTGGATTCCTAATACAAAAAGATGCCTCACCAAGAATCTTCATTCCAAAGAAATTTCTTAGTTTCCTTATTAAGGTTTAAAACATTACTAGTAAGCAAATATTACCCACATACAAGACCAAAATTATAATTTTTACTCCCACTGAACTTATGGTATATACAATATTTATCAAGATTCATTTCAAAACCAAATGAAAGAATAACTTGATTAATCTTTAAATACCATTAATGAGAAGTTTTACTTAAGTTCATAAATGGATTTCTTCATATAGATAGTTTCCCCAATGTTTCCATTAAGAAAAGTTCTTAATATCCATTTGATGAAGCTTAAGACACAAATTGCTACTAGTGCCATAATGGTTCTAAAAGAGTTTTTAGAAGATATCGGGAAATGTTTCTTTCTTGATAATTAATGCCTTTCTTATGAGTTAAAAATTCTTTAGCAACTAGATGGGTCTTATATCTTTCAACATTACTTTTGTGAATCCTTTTAGGTCTTACAGACCCATTTATAGGTTTCATATCTTTAAGTAATGTAAAAGATCTCAAAAGTTGTTATCTTTCAAAGATTTCAACTCTTTATATATGATATTAATCTATTTATGAGAATTAGGACCATTAATGGCTTTATGGTAGATGAATGGCTCATCTCCCACTAAACCTATGTGTCCTTTATTTCTCGTTAAGATACATCTCATAATTATCCGGTATTGCAATCCTTCTTACTCTATTGTATCTCTTTAAGGGCACTTGGTTCTTCCTAATTTTGAGGTTGTTGAATTTCCTTCTTATGATCAACATTTTCATGTTGTTCAATATTTATAGGGAACCCATATTTATTTTGAATTGCATGTTCTTCTTGAATATCAAGTACAAAATTTGAAATCCAATTGGAACTTATGGAAGAGATGAAGAGATGGATGCCCCTTCTATTCCAAATTCAAAATATTACACCTAATATCCCACTAAATTCAACATCCTCAAAGAACCTAGATTTTCTCGTTTCAAAATGTTCAAATTTTTGGGTTGTAAAATTTATATATCCCCTAGATCTCTCGGTTTACTTCATGAATAACTACTAACAATCTTATGTCTAACTTGCCCTTAATAGACTTATAAGGTCTATCATTATGTTAGATAACCCCATAAATGAAGATGATTTAGGGACGTGTTCCTTATTCGTCCCAAAATCATAAAGGGTTTTTATTAGTAGCTTAGAGGGAGCTTTAATGAGAATAAGGGCTGCGGTTTTAATGTATCGCCCATAATGAGTGAGGTAAAAGAAGCACAAAACATGCTTATTACCATTTCCTTAAGGATTTTATCATGTCTCTTGTGTACATCATTCATGCTAGGGGTACCCGGCTTAATGTAGATGGAGACAATCCCACACTCTTCAAAATAGCGAGTAAAAAGGACCTAGACGTTGTTCCCTTTAACAATCATTCCAATCATGATATACTCTATCATGATTGGACCTAATGTTCTTAATAGTCTTTCAAAGTTGATTTCCAACTTTGACCTCATAAGACTTGAAAACGTCCATAACTTGAGTCTTTGCATGAAGTAATAAATGTATCCATATTGAGAGTAGTCATTTATAAACGTAATAACTATTGTTGACCTTTCCACGAAGGAATAATGAATGGCCCACAATGTTCATATGTATTAGTTTTTTAAAGACACTTGATACTCTCGAGAATACTATTCTTTTAATGTTTGTAAATTTCCTTTAAGGCATTTAATGCAAAAGCATTTTCCAAAATATCAAGTTTGTTTAAGATTTTCGTTAACATAAGCTTATCAATTTTCCTTTTGGAAATATGACCCAAATGCCTATGCTTTAATGAAAAATAAAATAAAATTTACTTGATAACTTTTACTTTCTAGTTTTGGTTTCATTATTTATGGGATTCATTTATTGTGTAAATAAGGTCAAGTGAATAAAGACTACTTGAGAAAGTACTAGTACCATCAACATTGGAATAAAAATAAAAATCACATTTATAAAATTGAACAAAATAACCTTCTTTGTTCAATAGTGTGATAAATATCAAATTCCGTCTAAATGACGGTACAACAAATGTAGTATTTATACAAATATTACTAAGTACTTTAACAATAACAAAATTCCCGATGCCTTGCAATTCAACCGGATTCTGGCTTCCATATAGATGAATCCTTCATCTTCTCCAGGACTTCGGTATTTCAGGCAATCCTACATAAACTTCCTTTATGTGAGTTGTCGTTCCAATATTCAACCACTATGTATATGTAGGAAATGAAACCAAATTACCCTTTATCACAAACAAAGACCAAATGACATACCTTTCTTAGCACGCCAAGCGTGATACTTAGGGCAGTCGTACTTCATGTGATTGAGGTCCTTGCAAAAGAAGCATTCTTCATGATCATTAGATGATCCCTTACGCTTCTTATTTCTTGCAACCGCAACATCCTTACTTTTTCTCTTTGTCCCATGAGAGGAGGTAGATGCCAAACGTTCCTCAAGCATATCAAGGAATATTTTAGCATCAATATCCTTGGAGATACCTGTCAAAATGGTCTCCAGGACAACTATATTCATGATCATTAGGCTCACACGATTGGATCGTTTCCACTTCTCCTCATTTAAGCACTCTTCTTGAGTGCTTTCGTTAGAGAGAGGAAAAGGAAACGGCTCCCTTAATGCATGATCTATGTCCATATAGCCTAAGATCATCATCAATTTATTTTTCCAAGTTTTAAAATTAGTCCCATTAAGCATCGGTACTGTACTCATAGCAGTAATCACAGATGAAGCTATAAGTAAATCTGTTGAAATTTTGAGAACAAGAATGAATACAAAACATGTATAAGACACTACATAATGAAAAATGATTAATTATATCAATGAAATCCATCAACAAGACAATCAACATGACATCAAAACTAATCTTTGGATTGCGAGTTGACTCATAAATGATTGCCTTAGGCAACAAGTAATTTGAACTTATATTTTAATAAATACTTAATCTTCCTTTGGGCTGACATAAGTACCTAAGAAAATAACCTAATGTTCATTTTACTTGTTACCACATGAATGCCCATGTTTAGTCAAATGTCAAGATCTTCTTTGGAAAATTCAAGCCATTCACATATCAACTTAAACATCCAACACTTTACAATTTTAGGGTTTAAATAACGTAAATCACTTAGGCAATAATATTATTTAAACAATGAATAAAATTGTCAAAGCATATAATTAATCAAGGCTTTAAGGTTTGAAAAATGTATGATTTGTTCCAAAGGGAAAAACAAAATTATACAGAAAATTTCAAAAATCCAATTCTGATGAACAGTAGATGCACGGTCGAGCATATAAAAGTGCACGGCCGTGCATCAATTTACAGAAACATTGTTTTTCTCGGCGTAATGTGCACGACCGTGCTAAACATAAGGCACGACCGTGCCAAAATTAGCGGAAAAGACATGTTCTCACGGCACACTTTGCACGACCGTGCTAAAAAAGATGCACGACCGTGCCAAAATTATCCGAAAGTGCATGTTTTCACGGTACAATGAGCACGGCCGTGCTAAACCAGAGACACGACCGTGCCAAACGAACCGGTCCGACCGGATTAAACAAGACACCCGTTCGGACCAACACTATTCAGATGCACCGGTTCAAGGAAATGAATGCGCACGACCGTGCCAAACAAGGGGCACGACCGTGCCAGATTTTCTGCACTTCTGAATTTTTGTCTAAATTTTTCCCAAAATCAAATGAATTGCAAGTAGATCTACATGGTATGTACTTAAAACATAAAACCATGTTATTTAGGATAATCTTGCTTTTAAAATTAATGGAATCAAGTAAGTAGATCCACATGGTATGCACAAAACATAAAACCATGTTATGAAGGGATAGTCAAACTTGAATCATTGAGTTTTAATGAACAAAACTTTCAAACCATTTTCTTAATTTTAGATGAAGATTATCAGTACTCTATGAATGAATTAGAGTCCCTAATCATCATCAAATCTTTATGATTTAACAGGAAAAAATAAATCAATTAAAGCATAAAGTTTTCTTAAAAGAACTCAAACTCAAACTAAATAATGACCGGGCTCTGATACCAATTGTAAGAACAATTTTACCCTGAATGCCATACTCATATTTAGAAGAAGAATGAGGAAGGAGATGAAGGCGGAAGCGTAACAATACCTGTTGAATCCATGGATGATGTAGGGAGAAAGAGAGATGAAGAAGAAGATGTAGGGAAAATATAGATCTTCTAAGTGATAGTGACTTCTTAATCTCTCAAGTACTTCCAATAATGTGAAGAGAATTTAGGAGATATAACAAGAATCAATAATTGTTTCTAGGCTTGATGGAAGGGCCTTTAAATAGGAAACATGGTGTCACTTCACCTAGGGACTACACTCTTTCAAGAAGCTTAGTGATATTATATTACCCTTTTGCCCATCAAAATTAGGTAATTATATATCCAGGAATTCTACACATTTTATTATCAACTATACTTTATAAATTAATATTATAATCATAATTTTATGTATAGAAGTCTAAATGACTTGTGTTGCAAGCCATGTCCCAACAGTAGTTGCAGAAGATTTTAAATAGTTTGATCTTTTCATTTATTATAAAATATAACAGTAGATTTGCAGTAAATCTTATAATACTCCTTCCGTCCCATTTCAAATTGCAAATACTAGGTTGGCACGGGGATTAAGGGAAAAAGTGAAAAATGTGATGTGTTGTGAGTGTTGATAGTTGAGTGGGAGAGAGAAAGTGGGGTAGAAAATAGTTAGTGGGTTAATGGATGTGAGTGTGCAAGTGGGTTAAAACTTGCCTTTTTTGGATTTTGCAATTTTAGTTGAGACACCCTTTTTGGTAAGTTTTGCAATTTGAAATGGGACGGAGGGAGTAACTTTTATCTATTTTCTGCAAAATTATGGTTACATTTTCAGAATAAAAACTGTTATATTTCAGAAAAAATAATGTTACATTTCTTTATTATATGTGTTACGTTAGTGGACAAAGAAAAAGATGGCGAAAAAGAAAAATTAGCGGGCAAAAAAACGGGCGTGTAAGTAGATGAGTGGGTCGGCCCATAATTAACTCGTCACAGATGTCAGATGGTTGGAGACCGCCTCCAATTTAAATGCATGTACAGAACCCAAATCTTAGTGTTCGCTCCCGAGTTTTTAGAGGAGAGAAAGAAAAGGGAATAGAGGTAAGGGGAGGGAATTCAACATCATCTTGAAGTGCTCCTGAGTTAAGAAAAGAAATAGAAGGGGAAAAGGTGAATTACACTTGTACCTTTAATGAAAGAAAAGGGGAGTTTATATTTGAGGGATAAAATAGGTTTATAAAAAAAATTATAAGACTTTGTTTCCTTCCAATTCCTCTCACTTTTGGGAGGATTGTGTAGGAGGGAAAATCTTAAAAAAATTTCCTTTCTTTTCCGTCCACTTCCTTCCTAAAAAAACTTAGGAGCAACCTTGAAAGGAAAATATATTAAACCTTCCTCCCTTTTCTTTTCCTTTCCCTTGTTTTTAAAACTTGCGGGAGCAGACCAGTAATTGCAAGGGAGCGACTAATTGGGGTGGGTCATGACATTTTAAGGGCAAGATTGTCTTTCGCCAATTTCACAAATAGTGAGGCTAAAAATTTGAGAGTCGGTTTTATGAAAAACTTGTTTTACACTAAGAAATGTGTAAAACCTGTTTTACATTAAGAGATTTTGTTTTACAATAAACGATGAAAACAAGTTTTTCATTAAAACGAGTGTCAAACAAGTTTTTCTCAAAGGTTTTCACAAAATTTGAAATAAGCAAAAATCATTTTACTTAAATAAAAGGAAGTTTTACTCAAAAAAAATAAAAAATAAACAGAAGAATCATTAAATTAAAACCCCAAAATAATCAAAATATTTATAAATCAGGGAAATTTTCCTAATAGAGATCTTCATCTTCATCAGTGATTCCACTCCCACAAATAAAGGTCATGGATTGGTTAATTATGGGGGTAAAACATCAGAGTCTAATTGCATCACCCAAACTACTTCTACACACACACACACACAAAAAAAAAAAAAAAAAAAAAACTTATTGTTGGTGTATATGCCCTAGGTGTTTTAGATTATGCCCTAGGCCCTTGAGAAAGGCCTTATGTTATGTCATGTTCTCATTTGTTATAGAAATAACAGGATTTGATTATTATATGTTTTGCATGTTTATTATAATAATCTCCGTCTCTAGTACTTATGAAGAACTACTATAAGTTTAATCGATGATCATGTGATAATTATGTGCATACAATATAGTTAAACTTAGGGCATCCACACTCATAAACCTCTTCAAGAGGTTTATGAGTCCACCACATCATCACTTTATACACTCTCATTTTTACAAACCTCTAACAACTTTTTCCCTCACACTCATAAACCTCTTAAATAGCTTCTTTATTTTATTTTATTTTGAAAAAAATGAAATTTATTTTATTATAAAACAAAAAAATAAACATTATTTTGAGACATTGAAATACTAATTTTTTTTTTTTAACAAACTATTCAAGTAGCAGCAAAAAAAAAAAAAAAAAAAAAAAAAAGAGGAAAGAGGAAAATTGTGTCAAAGATAAACCGGAGCATATCTATGGTGCGGTTTATTTGAAATGCCCTCTCCCTATCCTACATGGCCTTCCACCTTGCAAGAACCTCAAACATAAACCCCTCTCTCTCTACCAATAATGTTTCTCTTATGGGTATGTGTTGGTGAACATATACTGGACATGACCCACTTATAAAATTTATGTCATGGTCAAATGTCATAATTAAATCTTATATATATAGTTATATCATTTGATATCCTTGGACTTGAGATTATCATGGTCTTCCACATGATGAACGTTATGTTTGATAAAGTCAAACGCTATCCTTAACCAGGTAGTCATAAAGGCTATGATTGGCATAATCAGATTCTTGTAGGGAAGAATGATAAGTCAAGATGGGATTTGTCCCTTTCTCAAGAGTGATATCTGCTTAGGCCACTCGAAGAGTGAGATTGATGAAATGCATGGCCACGCTCAAATGAATTGATGTGTTCAATGTCATTTGCTCATATCAATCTACTCGGGATCGAGAAATCATTGGATAAGATAAGTTGACATGGACCATGACTTATATGACATCGCATGACAAAAAGATTGTGATATTTGATATAAGGATAAACGAACTTTAATAAGTTATATTAATTGGGTAATCATAATGGCTTGATAGAGTCCGATCATGATTTATGAGAACAAATGTGTTTGGACTCATTGCCAACTTAATATAATCTTATGGGGTCACACACATTAGAACGAATCATTTAAAAAGGCTAAATTGAGTTTATGGGGTGCACGGTCGAGCACCTTAAAAGGAGCGGCCATGGAGTGCATTGTCGAATGCATACAAGATTCTGACCAGTATGCACGGGGGTGCAGAATAAAGGACTCCGCCATGCAACTCAGCTGAGAACTTTAAAAGGAGCGGCCGTGCAACCGCTGGAAGGCTGGTCTGGACAGTTTTGAACTATGACGGGATTTAGACTCAACGACCTTAAGGGTTAAGGACCTGTGAGTATAAATAGATATTCAAACACCCCAAATCAGCCCTAATTGATATTGTATCATTATTGGTAGCCTCCATATGTTTGAGAAACATATTCTTGAGTTTATATTGAGAATCAAAAGCTCAAGAACACCAATAATTCATATAGCCTTTAAAGATTAGAAAAACGTGTTTTCTAATGAATGGATCTAGCAATCAGGATCTAGAATTATTTTAGATATTCGTTCGCGTGTCGATAGACATAGAGGGCGTTGATCTCAACTCCTTCAAGCTCGTGATCCCGCAATTGAAGATATGTTCATGTGATCGTGGTTCAAAGAACGCGAAGAACAAGAAAATCAAATCTAATGTTTGAAGACTTGAAGATTTGAAGATCCAAACTTTAAACGCATAACAACAGTTAGTATTCTAAATTCATCTCATATTTAATTTAATCATCATGAACGTTTTCGGGGCTTTTGGTTTTTGTTCTTGTTTTCATACGTCGTTTCCGCTGCGCATGATGCCTCAAAACCCAACAGTGGTATCAGAGCCCCGTTCATTGTTGATTATTTTAATATTATCATGTTAAATATATGATTTGATTATATGATTTAGCATGATGTGAGTTATGAACAAGGTTTTCAAGTTGCATGATTAATGTGATTAATCAATTTATCGGATCATCAATCTCTTTAATTTGATTATTGAATTGATGATTCTTGATCTTGAAGAAAAAATTGTTTGTTCTTAGGGTTTAATATTCATGATAATTTGATTACCATGAATATTTGAATCCTTAAAAATCAAGAGTTGATAAATTGCGTTGGTGCGGTTCGCGTGCAATGCACGTTTTTGTGCAGAATCTTCGTGCAGATTACGTGCAACACACGTGCAGTCCAGAAGTTTTGTGCAGTTCGCGTGCAAAACACGTGCAATGCACAAATTCGTGCAGATTTTTTGTGCAGTTCGCGTGCAGTGCAGATTTTTGAATTCATGTTTTTCAGACTTGGAGATGCATTGTTGAATATGTATTGTTCATGGAATTGGATTCTATAAAGTAATGTATTGTGATAGAGTTGGACTCTATGAAAGAATGCATTATTCAATACATATTATACCTAGAGTATGACTCTATGAAAATCTCAAATTCATAATTATATTCACATAGTATCTGTAGACACCCCTCCTTGGACCGCTCACCCTGATTGCACATTTGATTTTGTGTTTCTCCCTTTTTTATGTGTTTTTCGTTAGTTTCTGTCACTTCCGTTAAGTTCCTGACTGACTTCGTTAAGTCTAGGGACTAAACTGAATAACAGGGCTGACTTTCTAGTCCATTCTGTCAAAAAAAATCATCTCTACGTCACGTGCCTCCGACCCTAGGAGCCAGACGCGCGCGCCTTCCTCCCCCGAGGTAGGAAGCGCACGCCTCTGGGCGTCAGTTACAGATTTCTGTCCAAGAATCTCTCCCTTGGTCATTTTTACATGATTTTGCCCGGGAAAGATTTCTTCGTGACTCTGTTTTGGCACAAAAAACATGTCTTTTTTTAACTATAAAAGCCTCTTTTCTCCACCATTTCAAGGGACTCTTTTTAGCACTCTTTCAAGGACCGAAAATTCTCATCTCTACAAAAACTATACACAAATACACTCAAGGCATTTCCAAAGGCAATCTCCCAAGAAATACTTGAAGTCGTTTTGAAGCTTAGGTAAACAAGACCTTTCTTTCTCTCTTATCTACTTCATCTCTCTTCTTCTCTTTTATTTTTATCAAAAGTGCAATCACCCAAACATTTTGGGACATGACACCAAAGACTACTTCACTTCATTGAAACTAGTCAAGGAGTTATCTCCCTACATTCCAAAGACCCCTTTTAAAACCCCCCTTTATTATAGTCAAGAATAGGAAGAACATTTTATTATTTATGTAGACTTTGATCAAGCAAGACCAACTTTAGTTGGGCGAGATGGGTGTTTAAGTACTTCCCATCTCGTAACCTAACCTCCGAACCTCATAACAAGAATCTCTGTTTTCGTAATCAAACTTAGGCTACACATTAGGTTTTTCTTATGTTCCTCTAAAACATAGGTGGTGACTCTACAACTAAAACACAAATAGACATCCTAGGACCAACCCGCGTGCTCTAGCCAAGCCGTGGGCCCCTCCCGGGGTATCTACAGTGGCGACTCGGTTGGGGACGTTTGAGGGTTAAACTTGCATTTCTGATCAAAGTCTACATTTTCTGGGCATTCTGGTTCCTGATGGGGGAAGCGTGCGCCTCTGGCCTTCTTGGCCTAAGGCGCGTGCGTCCCACATCAAGTACCAGAGTCACCCGCTTCTTAATGTTCTTCATATTCTTCTTCTTTCTTCTACACTAATCATTTCTGCAGGGGTCACAATATATATTCAGGACCAGGGCAATCCCCTGAGTCCAAAGTCTGGCAGTCTGACAGGTTTGCCCAGAAGCGGGCGCCTCCCATAGACTCTGCGTCAGGTGCGCGCATCCCATAATACAGGTCAGAGGCGCGCGTTTCTGGGTAGTTTTCCAGAACAGGAACAGCTTCAAAACAGAGCAGAATGATTGGGGTATGGGCACAGTTGCTTGCATCAGGCCTAATTTGGACCTTTGGACTGTCTTACTTTCGTGTTTTGTTTTATCGGTCACACGGGTGATTCGAGAGTTGTAATTACGTGCTTATTTGCTTTTCTTTCATAAAAAAAAGTAAAAAAATGTTTTGTCACACGTTGGACCTCACACTACATGCACATATTCTTATAAATTGCTCACTATCGAGTCGCACAAGTTCATAACCCCAAACCCATCGAGGCCCATCCTAGGAAGTTTCAAGATCCACCCGACCTTGACTATTTCAAAGCGGTAAACCTCAGCCCATGGCGTAGTTTATGACTACATGCCGGGGGTGACCTTAAGCCTCTCATTAGCCGAGCACATACCAACATAATTCTAGTTAGGGTCTAACACTCCGTGACTAAGTCGGTTTTCATGTGCCGAGATTTCCCTAAACTAATGTCTTCAACACCATTTCATCTCTCTGTTTATCATTTATCTGAAGATTCTGATATCTCTATTTGTTTCTTTTCAACAGGTGCCCATTGCTGAGTATAGAGAGGTCGCGGGACGGCTTGCCCAGTTCATGGCCTATGCCAAGAGGGTGAAGAGAGAGACCGTGGATCTTCCTAGGCAGGTTGGCTCGGCAGACGGCAGAGTCAGCCTCTTTTGGGAAAAGGCATCGGACTGACGAATGACCATGTGGCAGTGGCGACGTCTCCATTTTTTTGATGCCCGAGTAGATAGAATCCCCTATTCCCTTTCTGTTGATGATGTATTTATTGCCTCGGCGTAGGCAAAGACAATTTTTCTTTTTGTACCTATGCAACAGTCATTTCCTAACTCTAACACACAATACATTAGTTAATTTTAGTTTTTATTTCTGACTGTGTAAATGGATTGATTCGCATCCGGTTGGTCAACCGAGGGGTAATTTTATGAGATGGATTCGTGTTGGGTCATTTGTATGTGATGTATAAACTGTTTCGAGTGCATTTCTGGGGTGATTGAGACATGTTTTGACCTGTCGGGCAAGCTAGGATTTGAGCAGAGTTGTTGCTGTTCTGAACTGGGAGATGCCTCGTACGAGACATCGATGTCTTGTACGAGCCATCCTGTCAATCTGCGACTGTTTCTCCTTTTTCCTTGAGGATTTGGTGTCCAGACTTGTATATAAGCACCTCTAGTCCGTCCTAGAATACCATGCAGCCTTGAATAAGTTCTGGGAACCTTTCTTTTGGAGTGGAATTCTCAACCTTTTACTCCTAATGGCCCTAAGTAAGTCCGTCCCTTTATCAATAATTGTTGATAAGTTCTCCTTGGACTCAGAATTAGTGGAATGCTACAAGGGTGATCTAGCAACGTTCTTTCGTTCATTCAATAAACCCCGTCAAGAGAGATTCGTGGAGATGTTCGTGTTTAAGATTCTTTTCACCTTGAAGAATCTAAAACCAAATTGGGACCTTTTAAAGGAGTTGCACGCTTCTGGGATCCCTCGACTCATCTCTTCAATTTTTTGCTTAATGAGATGGTCCCTACTGTGGAGGAGATGGCGGCTATTTTGGATATGCCATTGACCGGGGTGATTGCCGTTCCTTATTGTGACAAGGTACCGGCGGAGTCTCTTAGGGACTTATTGAGTATAGGCCTTCCCGAGGCGCAGAGTTATATTCATAACCGCTATGTCGATCTCCACTCTTTGCCCAGGAGATTTAAAGGTCGGGTGACTCGCGGTCATGGGGTGGATTCCCAGTGTTGCCTCTTGGCACTATGTTTGTTCCAAAATGTACTTTTCATGAGCAAGTGTGGCATGGCGAACACGGAGCTCGTAGACATTGTTCTGCAAGCTAGAGGACGGGCCTTTAACATAATCCCTCTTATCTTGGGGGAGACCCTTCACGGTCTTGATGAGTTACATCGAACCGGTTCCATGACTCGGGGAAGTCCATTATTTTTGACTATTTGGCTCAGAGAACATTTTAAACTGTTGGATTCTCTGATCGAGTATTCTCCTTACACTTTCTATAGGCGGAAACTATTGGTGAAGGGCCTTAGCATTGAGGAGTGGGCCTTTCTTTTTGCCAAAGTTGAGACTGATGATATTGCTTGGTGCCCCTCCTTTTGGACGGTGAAGCGGTTTGTAGCTAATACCATTGGGTACGACAGGGTCGTCCTTCTGGGTTTGAGGGACTCCTCTTTCTATTTTGCTCGGAGGGTAATGCGACAATTCGGTCAACAACAGGACACTTTCGTGTTAGGGGGACGGCCTCAAGACATCTCTTTTATGGACTCAGAGTTCTCTACGAGCTTGGCTCGCGCTTGGGGGCAAGGCACCACTATGGATCGTTGGACCAATCTTCGTCACGAGGGAGGGAGCATCTATTTATCGGACAAATACTTGGATTGGTTTCTCACAGAACTCCGTCCCAGTGTTGAGGGTATTGATGGCATTCGCTGCTCTCTGTTGGGGGACCAATTTGAGCCTAGCTTGAATTTGAGGACGAAGGAAGCTAAGGAGGATCCTTCTAATGTCAGAGTAGATGCCACTCAAGACTTTCTGGACAGTGACTTTTACGAGAAGAGGGCGAATGGAGTTCCCGGTAAATTTTAGGCTTTGGATAGGCCTCATGTGTTTGCGAGGCTCACTCCCTCATTGTTAAGTCGACTTGATGTTCCTCCCGGTTTCGAGATACCTTGGTTCAAGAGGAATATGGACGACAAGGCGTATCGTGGTCAAGCCCCTACTAAGTTAAGGAAGAAATAGGTCCTTAGGAGTATCGAGAGATTGCTTTAGATAGACCAATGTTTAGATTTTTAGTATTTTATTTATTTTCTTTTGCAAGTTGGTATTCATGTTAGAAATTTTCTTATTGCTTTCTTGAAAGGCATTCAATTAATAAGAAGACAAGATTTTGATTTTATCTATAGAATAGACCGGACCAAAAGGCTGCCTACGTTCTCCTTTTACATCAATTAAATAAGGAGCTCAGGTCATCGTAGTTCTTGTTTAAGAAAGAGAAAAATATGTCTGCTGACTGACATGTCTCGTACGAGACATAGGTGTCTCGTACGAGACTGTCCCCTATTTATTTATTTATTTATTTATTATTTTTTTATGCACACCCTGATTTTTCCTAGACCGCCCTTTCAGGTTTTCAATCTAGCGGGCTTCTTTTCTCGTGCTCTCTACCCTAATTTTTGCCTAGGCCGCCCTTGCGGGTTTTCAACCTAGCGAGCTTTTCTTTTTTTTTTTTTTGAAATAGGGGACGGACTTATGAGTAGTACTTCTTCAGCTTGTCCATGTTGACGGGCTTCGGCAGTTGATCTCCATCTAGGTCTGCAAGTTGTACCGCTCCTCTGGAGAAGATCTTCTTGACTATGTAAGGGCCTATCCATCTTGGTCCCCACTTTCCCATAGGGATGAATGGTCCAGGACGATGTTCGCGTAGGACAAGGTCCCCTTATTTGATGTTTCTGGATTTGACTTTCTTATTAAATGCTCGGGCCATTCTCCGTTGATATGCTTGGATATGCTCGGCGGCTCGAAGTCGACGTTCATCTAGCAGTGCTAGTTATTCGTACCGGCTATTTAACCATGCGACTTCATTAACTTGGTTTTCTAGGAGAACCCTTAGTGATGGTACTTCTAATTCAAATGGTAACACTGCTTCCATCCCATAGGCTAGGGCATATGGAGTTTCACCGGTGGCGGTACGGATCGAAGTACGGTAGCCCCAAAGTGCAAAAGGTAGCTTGTCAGGCCAGTCTCTGCCAGTCTTAGCCATTTTCCTGATGATGGTCTCTATGGTCTTGTTAGCAGCTTCGACTGATCCATTGGTTTGTGGTCGGTACGGTGACGACTTATGTCTCTCTATCTTGTACTCTGCAAGTAGTTGGTCACATTCTTTCTCAAAGTACGTGACATTATCAAATATCATCTCATGAGGTACCCCATATCGGCATATGATGTTGTTCTTAATAAATACAGCCACCTTCTTGGCATTTAAGTCTCTGTAGGATTGAGCTTCGATCCACTTAGTGAAGTAATCAACGGCGACTAACACGAACGAGTGCCCATTATGACCCGTCGGTGAGACTTTGCCAATGATGTCTATTCCCCATGTAGAAAATGGCCAAGGGGATGTCATGGGGTATAACACGGACAGTGGTGTGTGTTGCAGGTTGGCATGTATCTGGCACTTGTGGCATTTTCTAACCATCGTGGTGCAGTCGGCTTCCATTGTGGCCCAATAGTACCCTAGTCGGATAATTTTCTTTGCTAGCATATTGCCATTCATGTGGGTTCCACAGATTCCTTGATGGACTTGTGTAGATACCCCGGGGGAACCACGGCTGCGGCTAGAGCGCGTGAGTTATCCTAGGATGTCTAACTTGTTTTTAGAGTCGCCACCTATGTTTTGAGGAACATAAGAAAAAACTATTGATGATAGCCTAAGTTTGATTACGAAAACAGAGATTCTTTGTTTTGAGGTTCGGGGGTTAGATTACGAGATGGGAAGTACCGAAACACCCATCTCGCCCAACTTAAGTTGGTCTTTCTTGATCAAAATCTACATGAATGACAATGTTCTTCTTCTTCTTCCTCTTTAAATCGTAAAAAAGGGTTTTAAAATAGAGTTTGGAATGTAGGAGATAACTCCTTAACCAACCTCAATGAGATGAGGTGATCATTAGAGTCATGTCCCAAAATGATTTGGGTGATTGCACTTTGATAAAACAAAAAGAAAGAGAAAAGAGATGAAGTCGAGAAGAGGAAGGAAATGGTTTTTACCTAGTCTTCGAGAGACTTTAAAAACTTCTTGATGAATGCCTTTGGAAATGCCTTGAAGGTAAGAAATTTGGCTTCTTTGTTGAAAATGTAAGATTTTAGAGTAAAAGATCCAAGGTCCTCAAAAATGGAGGTAAAGGGGGGGGGGGGGTTTATAGTTGAAAGAGGGATATTTTTGGTGCCAAAACTCAGTCACCAAGAAATTCTTCCCGGGCAAAATCCTGTAAATTGAGCAAGGGAGAGAATCTTGGCCAGAAATCTGTAACTGACGCCCAGAGGCGCGCGCTTCCTGCTTTGGGGGCGGGAGGCGCGCGCGTCTGGATCCACCTGTCGGAGGCGCGCGACTCAGAGAAGGCAATTTTGACAGAATGGACTAGAAAGTCAGCCCTGTTATTCAGTTTAGTCCCTGGACTTAACGAAGTCAGTCAGGAACTTAATGGAAGTGACAGAAACTAACGAGAAACACTTAAAATGGGGAGAAACACAAGATCAAATGTGTAATCGGGGTGAGCGGTCCAAGGCGGGGTGTCTACAGAGCCCCTCGGCGACGTGGATTGCAAAGCAAAATGCGTCGACGAAAGTTAAAAACACCCGTTGAGGACATCACCAAGAAACAAGCAAAGACTCGATGAAAGCAGGAATTTGAAATTGCGAGAGAGAGTGGTGCCCTCCCTGTGTGAGCGGCTTTTGTTGATAGAGGGGGTGGCATGATCCGTTAGGTGAACCTGCCGGCTTAATATCTTGAATGAGGCCGTTAGTGAACCTTTTGAACGAGGCCGTTAGTGAACCTTTGGAGAGGCCGTTAGTGAACCTTTAAGGAGGTTGTTAGTGAACCTTTGAGGACGAATCCGTTAGTGAAATTCGTTGATGAGGCCGTTGGTGAACCTTTGGAGAGGCTGTTAGTGAACCTTTTGAAGAGGCCGTTAGTGAACCTTTGAGGAGACCATTAGTGAACCTTTGAGGACGAATCCGTTAGTGAAATTCGTTGATGAGGCCGTTAGTGAACCCTTGTAGAGGCCGTTGGTGAACCTTTGGAGAGGCCGTTAGTGAACCTTTGAAGAGGCCGTTAGTGAACCTTTGAGGATGAATCCGTTAGTGAAATTCGTTGATGAGGCCGTTAGTGAACCTTTGGAGAGGCCGTCAGTGAACCTTTTAGGAGGCCATTGGTGAACCTTTAAGGAGGCCGTTAGTGAACCTTTGAGGAGGCTGTTAGTGAACCTTTGAATGAGGCCGTTAGTGAACCTTTGAGGACGAATCCGTTAGTGAAATCCGTGGATGAGGCCATTAGTGAACCTTTGAGGAGGCCGTTAGTGAACCTTTGAGGACGAATCCGTTAGTGAAATCCGTTGATGAGGCCGTTAGTGAACCTTCGAGGCCGTTAGTGAACCTTTGTTGACGAATCCGTTAGTGAAATCCGTTGATGAGGCCGTTAGTGAACCTTCGAGGCCGTTAGTGAACCTTTGTTGTCGAACCCGTTAGTGAAATCCGTTGATGAGGCCGTTAGTGAACCTTTGACGAATTGCTGCTTTGAAGCCGTGTGCCATTTGGAGTCACACTTGACTTTTGAATTGTGGGGTGCGGGCAAAGTTGACCGCGGCCAGAAAAATATCCCTGCTGGGGGTGAAATGTTGAGATTGACCCTTGAGGGGGGTATAGCACCCGTGACAGAACTTAGGGAGTTCGGAATCTGGAGAAGGACAACCTACTTTTGAGTGGGATTTTCTATCCTACTTTCAATCTTTGACATGCCTTAAGGGCGGACCATAAGAAGGTGTGCCCAACTGGGTGTCCGAGGACAGGAGCTGTGTCTTGATTTAGGCTGGAGATCTCTGACAAGGCCTTTTCTGAAGTGATCCAGACTTGGGAGGCGCGCGCTTTCCTCTGTAGGCTTGGGACACGCGCGCATTTCAGACCGCTTGCGGGTGGCACGCGCGTCTGGGAGGCGGAATTCCGGGCTTATTTTAGCATCTTGATGGCTGAGGCTCGAGGTGTTACTGCTGATCGGGTCGATGCCGTGGCCCGTTGCTTTATTTGGTACTTGTTATCCCATACTCTGTTTCCCAACGGGGGATCTTCAGCCTCTTTGGCTCTGCTTGACTTGTTAGTGGACTTGGACCAGATCGGCCAGTATAACTGGGGCGCAGCGGGCTTAGCTGCTTGTTACCACGGCATGGATTTGACCAGCCGCTCGACCACCATCTCGGTTACGGGCTTCAGCTTGCTGTGGGAGGTATACCACTTACTGTCCCTTTTATATTCTCCTTGCCTTGGTCATAACTTCCTTTTTCGTTGACTGTCATTAACTTTGTTTCTGCCTCTTGTCTACAGCTTTGGGCTTTTGCTATCCTGAATCTGAGGGATTTCAAGATTGCCAAGGAAGGCCAGCCCCAGTATCCGGACTGCGCACGGTGGGCGTACAAGGAGAGGAATGTGAAGACTGGCACGAACCCCATTAGTCTTACTTCGGCCCGACAGCACTTGGACACCTTGAGGCCTGAGTCTGTTGCCTTCTCTTTGTATCCGTGGAGATCAGTTCAGCACTGGTTTGAGCATACTTTTATTCCTACCCGTTCTCGGCTTTTGATGAGTTCGGGTGAGTGCATGGCTCTGTATTTGGGAGACAGAGTGTTCTGGCAGCATGGTACCCAACTGACAGACTTTTACACCCCCCTCGTCCTGCAATTCCAGACGTTCCTCCTTTTTGCCCTCGCAATTGGAGGTTACTTTCAGAGGTTGATCGCGCGGCATACATGGTAGGGGTTGATGCCGTCTGTAGACACCCCGCCTTGGACCTCTCACCCCGATTGCATACAAAGTATTTTTATTTAACTTATTTTTGTTGATTTCTGTTACTTCGGTTAAGTTCCTAACTGATTCCGTTAGTTTTGGACTAAACTGCATAACATAGTTAACTTTTAGGGTCATTCTGTCATTCTGTCCTTTTCTGCCGCGGGCGCTTCCGGAACTATTAACGGGATGCACGCGCGTCTCGCCCCAAAAGCGGGACTCACGCGCTTCCCACTTTGGCAGTAACGGATTGCACCTTATTTCCCACCTTTTCCTAGTTTACAAAATAACCTCTTTTTACATCCAAGTTCATCCCCCCTTTGTTCCAAAAACTCCCAATCCTTTATTCTAGCCTTTTCATTAAAAAACAAAATATTTCTTTTTATTATTATTTTATTTTCTTTTATTTATTTCATTTATTATTTTATTTATCTTATTTTCTATTGGTCAATTCCATCTCACATGGATTGACCAATTTCCCTCCAACCTTTCCCTCTCTTTTTTACCTATAAAAACCATCATCTTCTACCTTAGAAAGGGACTCCTTTTACACTCTTTGGACCAACTTCATCTTCCCTACAAGAACTATACACAAGTTCTCTCAACACATTTTCCCTACAAACAAACACTACACAAAGTGTTGCACAACCATTTCTCTACAAACAACACCATCTTCAAGTCAAAGTCTAAGGTCCTCTTTTCTAAAGGTACTTTTATTCTTCTTCTCTTTTATTCTAGTCTTACTAGTATGCAATCCCCATCAATTGGGACATGACCAAATGACCACTTTACTACATTAAAGTTGGTTAAGGTTATCTCCCTACATTTTAATCTCTACTTTAATTTCCTATACATTTCTTAATGTAATTGTTTAGCATAAATTTATAAATAAAACAATTCTCTTTTCTTCCCTTTTTTCTTTACATTATAATTGATAGCACTGTTAATAAATTGAAGGACATTTAGCATTAGAACACCAATAGTAGCAAGACCCGCATAAGCAGGGCGGAGTGGGTGTTTAAGTACTTCCCACTCCGTCACCTAACCCCCGAACCCTTCTCTCCCGAATCTCTGGTTTTGTACATAAATTAGGCTATTTCTAGGTTTTTCTTATGTTCCTTTAAAAACATAGGTGGCGACTCTAAACAATCTAAAACAAGTTAGACATCCTAGGATAATTCACCGCTCTAGCCAAGTTGTGGTTTCCCGGGTATCTACAGTGGCGACTCCGCTGGGGACGATTTAGAGGGTTAAACTTGCGTTGTTAACTTTTGGTGTTCTTATTACTGTTTTCTGGGCATTCTGGTAAAAAGGGTGTAAAGCGCGCGCCTCTGGCCTCCTTGGCCTAAAGCGCGCGCGTCCGACCCCAATTACCAGAATCGCCCGTCTTCCTTTTTGTCTTTCCATTCCATGTTTCTGTGCTAACAAATTCTGCAGGGGAAAGCATTTTTATTTAGGGTCAAGGCAATCCCTTGAACCCGCTGATTTACAGGTTGTTACCCAGATGCGGGCGCCTCTGCCCCTTTTTGTCTAACGCGCGCACCTCCCGAGTAGGCATCCTAATGCGCGCGCTTCTGGGCATTTTCCAGACACAGAACAGTGCACAGAACATAGTGGTTTTGACAGTGTGTGGGCACCGGGCCTGCACAAAACATTTTTTACTTTCTGTTTATTTTTATCGGTCACACGGGTGATTCGAAAGTTGTAATTATGTGCTTATTTGTTTTTTTTATTTCTTTTGAAAAAAAAATATATATATTTTGTCACTTGTTAGACCTCACACTACATGCACATATTCTTATCAATTGCTCACAATCGAGTCGCACAAGTCCAACCCCAAACCCGTCGAGGCCCGTCCTAGAAAGTTTCAAGCTCCACCCGACCTTGACTCTTTCGAAGCGGTCAACCTCAGCCCATGGCGTAGTTCAAGACTACATGCCGGGGGTGACCTTTAAGCCTCTCTTTAGCCGAGCACAAGCCACACAATTCTAGTCTAGGGTCTAACACTCCGTGACCATGTCGGTTTTTCATGTGCCGAGATTTCCCTAAACTAATGTCTTCAAATCATACATGTCAACTTGTTGCAATGGACGAAATAAAACTCCGTCCCCGAAAGTGGTTATTTTGGACGAAAATAAAAATCCGTCCCCGCATGTATGATTTACTACATTAATTTAGTTTAATCCTGACACATGTAGGTCTCACAAGCGTGGTGGAATCCGATGAGTATATGGGACCGCGAGAAGGTCTATATACTAGTGTGACGATTCCACTATTTTTTCCTAGAAACCCCAAAAAGGACTCCGTCCTTCCGACTTTTGTAAATAAAAAAAAAAAAAAAAACAAAAAAGAGTCATTTTCTTTATATGGTTGAGTCTTTTTCGTGTTTGTGGGTTAAATTTATTTTACTCAAAAGGTATTTGTGGGGCCAACCTAAGATCAACCGTGTTCTTTCAAAAGGTCCAATGGCTTCCAACGGCTACAACAACAATGGTGGGTACTTCTCTGTGTCCAACGAAAGACTCTTCAACATAATAAGAGCCATGGGGGAACAAATGGATAGACTTTCCGAGGATGCCCGCCGAAAAGACGATTTGTGGCAAGTCTGTTTTGATCTCGAAAGGGAGATTCACAAGGAAGAGGTTTCCGAGCTCAAAGCCCGTTTGCAAGAGCTCACCAACAACAAGGCAAAGTTTAAGGGTAAAGCATGCTCAAGTGGCCCGTCCCTCAAAAGCTACAAAGGTACTGCCAACAACCGAGTTTTCACTCCTCTCCTAGGAGTAACCCAAGCCGAAGCATTTGAAACTTTGGTGGCAAGTGGAAAGGTCAAGCCTTTAGAGGGGTACAAGCCGAAGACGATACCGAAGAATCATGCACATGGTGAATGGTGCGGCTACCACAAGCATAGTGGCCATACTACCGAAGGGTGCTTTCTTCTCCGAAACATCATCCAAGATTTGTTCGACAACGGCGAATTTACTGTGGGTGAAGAGCAACCTTTAGAGAGTGCCAACATATAAGAACTCATCAAAGAAGAATGATTTGGTTTCGAAATGGGGCTTCTACAAGAAATCATGCCACAAGGAGACTACAACGACAATGGGGGCTACAACAACAATCTCCGTTTCTCTTTCTCTACCTAGTAATAGGAATTAAAAAAAAAAAAAAAAAAGAGTCAAAGTCCTCTTAAGTGTGCATTAAGTTTTCTTTGTCCAATTAATGTGAAATTTTGAGTCAAGTCTCATCATCAAATAAAAAGTCGTTCTTGTCCTCATACACTCTTCCAAGTTGTTCAATCTAATTCTTGGAAAAATGATGAAAAGATGCCTAAACGAGTTTTGGAATGAAGGCCATCACTTGAACGCCTAGGGGCTAAACATTGTGACGAAGGCAACATCATCAACGACGAAGACAAAGCCAAGACATCAAAGGTGAAGCAACAACCATGGAGAAAAATCAAGCAATGTTTTAAAGGGGGGATTAAAAAAAAAAATGCTCGCTAGGTTGAACTCTTCAAATCAACATAGGCAAAAGTTAGAGCACAAAAAAAAAAAAAAAAAAAAAAAAAAAAAAATTCCCCCTCAATCAAAGAAGTTCACATCAAGATCAACATCATTCCATCCACCAAAGGAGGACAAAGCTGCACGACGAAGCAACAATTCCATCCCGAAGAATGGAGAATTCACAAGAACTACGGTGACCTGAGCCTCTACACTGGAGGAACGTAGGCAACCTTTGGGTCCGGTCTCATGCAAGAAAGAAGAAATGTTTAGTCCTAGCGCGTTATGGTGATCGGCCTTCATCTCGAACTTGTCAAGACATCTTTGTACGATTCATTTGCCAATGAATTAATCACAAAAAAGATTGAACAACTTTCTTAGATTTGGAATCATTTCGCGTTCCTTGTCGAGTCTAAGGACTTCTATTCTTTCTGCATACTCCCAATTTCTTGCAATCAAATTGGGGCTTTCCTTATCTTCTCTCTTAATGACTTACTTGCCTTCGTGAGTCATTCAATTCAATTCAATAAAAAAAATAAAAATACATGTCAATACTAGGGACACTTCCCTAGTCGAATCAATGTCACTCATCTTTAGTGACAAAAGGTTTTCACCGCAAAATCACATGTCTCTCATCCTCAACTAGAGTCAATGCACACTTCCTCATTAATCGAGTCAAAAATGAAGACGCAAAAGAGATGCCCGCTAGATTGAAAACCCGAAAGCGCGGTCTAGGCAAAAAACAGGGTGCGTCATAAAAAAAATGAAAGAGTGAGAGAGAGAAGGGAAAGAGAAATGGAGATCTCTGGCCTCTAAAGAAGACAACTACACGAGCTCTACATTGGATCTCCTCAGCAAGTCAATTCCCCACCGAGTCAACTTTGGGATTGCAAAAAGCTCGACAAGATATGGCACCATCAAAGGTTGTCTTGGGTTATTAGTATCATTCTCCAGCAGTGTGCATTCTTGGGTTCATGAAAAGAAGGCCCGTGGTAACCAAGACCCATCCGAGAACGAGCCCATCACAAAAGGGCACGAGGTTGCACAAATAACCCATAGCTAGTCAATTGGCTCGGGCAGCAAATAGCAACAACATGTGTCTCAGTTTTCAAAGCTTCTTCAAGTATGTGCTTCTAAAGTACGCCGAAAGGCTCCTGAGAAATGGAGTAGCTCTTGCCATGTCCTCTCATGTTTTTTCCCTCGCACGAGGATGGTTCACTCTTGCTTTGCTCAACAAATGGTGACGCCCTAGGGGCTATATGACCCGAGAACAAGGGCTTCTTTTGACAATCAACAAGCCCTAGGGGCTATGCTCGAAAAAGATGTGTGAGACTATCCTCAAAGTCTCTCAAAAGGGATGTCAAAAAGCCCTCTTGTCACGTGTGCCCGTGCTCGTTCCCCCAATCAAGGATGGACCTTTCTCGCAATCAAAGATGGCACTCTAGGGGCTACGGTCAAGTCTTAAAGGCTACCTCAGCAAAGAGAAATTAACTCCCCAGCAGTATCCCCAGCCAAGTCATGTGCAACATTGGAAGCTTCCTCAATTCGGCACCGAAGGTCTCCAAGGGCTTCGCAATCTACAATCTTTTGGGCTACGGCATTACAGTAATTCAAGCAAAGGGCAGTATTAGGGCTTCGCGACCGACAGTCTTTTGGGCAACAATACTCGAGCAAGTGCAATGTGGAATTGTCTTATGGCTCCATGAAAGGGATCAAGCTTCAAGAGTCTCTCAACACTTTCAGTCAAAAGGCCCCTTGGTTTTAAATGAAGGCTCCAATGATATGAATGAATTTGATAATTCTTGTTAGAACTTACAACGAGATTATGAAGGAAGTCTTAGGGAAAAGGAAAAGATTCAATATGCTAAACTCTAATCAAAACAGGGTTATAGCGGGAAATGCCACGGCCAATCCCAATGTTTCTGCAATTCAGCACCCCCTTCTCCAAGATCAAAAGCACGAGGTGCAGCTCAGATAAAGTTGGGCCACAGCACTAGTTGCATCCGAAGATCCGTCATTAGTTCAACTCAAGAAGAGTCAAGCAAGCATACTCATTTGGGACTTTATCACACCAAGACCTTATCATCCGCGACCTCGACGGCACCGCAAGACATTACTGAATCTTTTGACGTAAGCCCTCCGCCATTTGGGTATCAACCACAATGAGGCCATTCATCTCCCCAGTAAGAGCAAGAAGGGGATCTCTATCAAGAATTCTACCAAACGGTACATCCGCTCTCAATGCCGAGCCAATCACGAGATAATTTGGGGCTTTACAATGAAAGGTCTTCACATCCCGCCATCTACAAGCCCAAGACACTTGGGGATTTGCAATCTCTCGAAGCTTGGCATCAACGATCTCCTCTTGGGGCTTGCTCACTACAACAACAAAGGGCGATTTACTCGAATGGTCCAAGAGCTGATTTATCTTGGAGCTATGCAAGTCCCTCAAAATTTGGCATCAAAGGCATTCTAGGGGCTTTACAATCAGCAACCCCTCATCTCGGCATCAAAAGCCTTTTGAAGCCCCATAATCGACAAATCTCTTGGGGCTAGACATCAATCTTCATTGGGCACACCGGCGACAACAGAATTCAAGCGAGGCAATCCGGACTTCGACTGAACATGACTTGATCTTGGGTTGGCTTCACAAGCACACAATGGTTAAAATGGTTCACCCACGAACTAAAAAAAATTCTTTTCCTCACATGTGTGCATATTCTTTCCTTTCTAATCTAAAAAAAAAAAAAAAAAAGATTTTTCTTTTTCTTTTTCTCCTTCTATGTGCAAAAGTATGTGCTTTACTTTGCTTTGCTCCTAGCTTCTCCTCCAGCATTCTCCATCATCCTTGAACTACGCTGGTCTGATTCCCTTCAAAGGATACGTAGGCAGCCTTTAGCACGACCAACCCATCATTCAGAATGTCATCTCAACAACATTCCATCGAAGGCAACGTCAGTTCATCATCTTCATCAAAAGTATCAACATCCTTCGGCAATCCATCTCCAATCAAGCGGAAATGGTAAGTGAAGGTATGAATGCATCCGAGGCTTTCCTCAAATCACACCGCACACAAAATCACATTCTCCATTCCTACAAAAGCTCTCTCTCATGCAAAACTGCTCTCAAATCACATTGCACCACGAGCACAATTCCTCTCTTCATGCATCTTCTTGCACAAACACATATACCTGCCAAGCACACACATAACAGGTATCACCACGAAGTCAACAGCATCCGCTACTCAAGGCACTTCATCCCCAGCAAAAATGGTCCACAGTCAACCATGCCCGCATCCCCGCAAAAGTCAACTGCAACGCCAAACAGCACACGGCTTCAAAGCAGCAATTCGTCAAAAGGTTCACTAACGGCCTCCTCAAAGGTTCACTAACGGCCTCTTCAAAGGTTCACTAACGGCCTCTTCAAAGGTTCACTAACGGCCTCATTCAAAGGCTCACTAACGGCCTCCTCAAAGGTTCACTAACGGCCCCATCCACGGATTTCACTAACGGATTCGTCATTCAAAGGTTCACCAACGGCCTCATTCAAAGGTTCACTAACGGCCTCCTCAAAGGTTCACTAACGGCCTCATCCACGGATTTCACTAACGGATTCATCATTCAAAGGTTCACTAACGGCCTCATCAACGGATTTCACTAACGGATTCGACAACAAAGGTTCACTAACGGCCTCGAAGGTACACTAACGGCCTCATCAACGGATTTCACTAACGGATTCGTCAACAAAGGTTCACTAACGGCCTCGAAGGTTCACTAACGGCCTCATCAACGGATTTCACTAAACGGATTTGACAACAAAGGTTCATTAACGGCCTCGAAGGTTCACTAACGGCCTCATCAACGGATTTCACTAACGGATTCGACAACAAAGGTTCATTAACGGCCTCGAAGGTTCACTAACGGCCTCATCAACGGATTTCACTAACGGATTCGTCAACAAAGGTTCACTATCGGCCTCGAAGGTTCACTAACGGCCTCATCAACGGATTTCACTAACGGATTCGTCAACAAAGGTTCACTAACGGCCTCATCAACGGATTTCACTAACGGATTCGTCAACAAAGGTTCACTAACGGCCTCATCAACGGATTTCACTAATGGTTTAAATAATTCATTGAATGAATAAAAATTGCATCTTGTTATTTGAAGTGAATTGGGTATTTTTGATATGTTTTAGACCGCACCCGAAGATTGCCTACGTTCCTCCAGTTGGGAGGCTCAGGTCTCCGTAGTTCAAACAAACAAAGACCATTTTTTTTGGTGTGCACCCTGTTTTTTGACTAGACCGCCCTTTCGGGTTTTCAATCTAGTGGGCTTCTTTTTTTGTACGTGCTCTAATTTTTGCCTAGGCGCCGTTGCGGGTTTTCAACCTAGCGAGCGATTTTTTTTTTTTTTTTTTTATGGTCGTTGTTTATTAAGCGTAGACCCTTGAGCTGTCGAGGTTGACCTCCTTTGGCATCTGGTCACCATCCAAATTCACGAGCCGGACTGCACCGCCGCTTAGTATCTTTTTGACCACGTACGGACCGATCCATCGGGGTCCCCATTTCCTCAGGGGATTCATGGCATTAGGAGGATGTTGTCTTAAGACCAAATCTCCTACATTGATGTTTTGAGGCTTCACCTTTTTGTTGAAAGCTCTTGCCATCCTTTGCTGATACGCCCTTGTGCGTTCGAGTGCTCTTAGCCTTTTCTCGTCGAGTAAGGCTAGCTGTTCATATCGACTTTCCATCCAGTCGACCTCGTTGACTTGATTCTCGAGGAGGACCCGTAGAGATGGGACTTCAAGTTCGATTGGGAGTACGGCTTCAGAACCATAGACTAATGCATACGGAGTTTCTCCTGTCGCTGATCGTATTGATGTGCGGTAGCCCCACAATGCTAAAGGTAGCTTCTCGGGCCAATCCCTTCCTGTTGAGGCCATTTTCTTGACGATGGTCTCGATGGTCTTATTTGCTGCTTCAACCGCGCCATTTGCTTGGGGACGGTAAGGAGATGACTTGTACTTGGTGATCTTGTATTCTACCAAAAGTGCATCCATTTCCTTCTCAAAGTGGGAGCCGTTGTCGGAAATAATTTCATGAGGCACGCCGTATCGGCATATGATATTAATCTTTACAAATTCGGCCACTTTCTTGGCGTTGAGGCTCCGATAGGCTTGTGCTTCGACCTACTTTGTGAAGTAGTCGACGGCCACTAGGACGAATGACTGCCCATTGCTTCCAGCAGGATGGACTTTGCCGATGATGTCTATCCCCCAACAAGAGAAAGGCCAAGGTGTGACCATGTTGTAAAGTTGCGAGAGGTGGAGCATGTTGCAGATTAGCATGGAATTGGCACTTGGCACACCTTTTGACTTTCTCGATACAGTCTCGTTCCATAGTGCTCCAATAGTAACCAATGCGGAGTATCTTCTTGACTAGCATAAACCCATTCATGTGGGGTCCACACTCTCCTTCGTGCACTTCACACATTATCTCTTGAGCTTCGGCCTCATTGGCGCATAAGAGATTGATCCCGTCGTGGTGCCTTTTATAGACTCGGTCCCCAATCAGTACGTACCGAGAGGCTAGCCTTTGCAGAGCTGCTTGAGACTTTTTATTGCTATTCTCGGGATAAGTGCCATCTTTGAGGAAATTCATGATATCCGAATACCAAGGAGAGTTTGTTTGAACCTCGTTGATCTCGATATTCATGCAGTACGCCGGACTGTTCCTTTGGGCAATTTTGAAAGGCTTCACCATTTTCCCTTTGGGCATTTCGACTAATGAAGCTATGGTGGCCAGTGCATCGGCGAAGCGATTTTTATCCCTTGGCAAGTAGTTGAAAGTGATCTCTTGGAATGTTCAACCAATTCTTCAAGGTGCAGACCATACTGTTGGAGAGTCGGTCTTGGGTTCGCCATTTACCCGATTGCTGATTGATAAGAGCAAAGAGTCGCCGAATACTTCTAGTTCCGTGACGTTTCTTTCGAGAGCTGCTTCGAGCCCTGCTACGCATGCTTCGTACTCGGCAATGTTGTTGGTAGCTTCGAATTCCAGACGGATGGCGATGGGAGTGTAGATGTCTTTTGGATCGACAAGCAATATTCCTATACCAAAACCGTGTTTATTGGCGGCGCCATCGAAAAAAGGTTGCCACTTGTTTTCCTCGGTTGCAGTACAAATTAAATGCTCGTCAGGGAACTGTACGTCTCCCCCCTTCACTTCGTCACACGGAATTCGGCAAGCTGGTCACTGAATACTTTCCCCCTGATGGATTTTAGTGTGACGTAAGTGATATCATAGCCGGTGAGCATGAAGTACCATTTGGCTATTCTTGTTGACATGAACGGCTTCTCGAAGATGTAGCGGAGCGGGTCCACCTTTGCTACTAGCTTTATCGGAAAAGCTTCCATATAGTGTTTGAGATTTTGAGTGACCCAAACCAATGCTGCACATGACTTCTCTAAGACAGAGTAGTTCTTTTCGCCTCCTTGGAATCAACGACTGACAAAGTAAATGGCATTCTCCTTTGCGGACTCTCGTTGCTCTTGTGCTAACATAGCCCCTAGGGCTTCATCATTGACAGTGAGATAGAGCAAAAGAGGTTTCTCCTTGTGCGGCGGAACTAGAACAGGAGGGCACGTCAAGTAATGCTTCACTTGGTCGAAGGCTTCTTGGCACGCGTCGGTCCATTCTAGAGCCACATTCTTCTTGAGTAGCTTGAAGATTGGCTCGCACATGGAAGTGAGTTGGTGCACAAACCGACTGATGTATTGGAGTATGCCCATGAAACCTTTGATCTCTTTCTGCGTCCTTGGAGGAGGCATGTCAATGATTGCCTTGATTTTGGAGGGATATACTTCAATTCCCCTTTTAGTGACCATATAACCAAGGACTTTGCCTCGGATAACCCCGAACGTGCACTTTGCAGGGTTGAGCCTCATCTTGTGTTGACGAAGCCTTTCGAAGAACTTGCGGAGATTGATTAAATGTTGACCATCGGTCCCTTTGGAGTGAATGATCATGTCGTCCACATAGACCTCGATTTCTTTGTGAATCATATCGTGGAACAAGTCTATTACGGCTCTTTGGTAGGAAGCCCCAGCATTTCTTAACCCAAATGGCATGAATGTGTAGCAAAAGGTACCCCACGGTGTTGTGAAGGCTGTCTTATGTTGATCTTCCTCAGCCATGAGAATCTGATTGTACCCAGCGAACCCATCCACGAATGAGCGAACCTCGTAGGCAGCGGTGGAGTCGACCAGCATGTCTATGTTAGGGAGTGGAAAATCATCCTTTGGGGAAGCTTTGTTCAAATCCCGGAAGTCCACACAAACTCGAACCTTGCCGTTTGCCTTTCTGACTGTCACGATGTTGGCTAACCATGTCGGATACTCGATAACCTTGATGAAACCCACACTGAGGAGCTTCTCAATCTCTTCTTTGACTTGCAGAGACCATTCTGGCTTGATCTTTCTAAGCTTCTGCTTTACTGGCTTGGCATCTTCTCTGATCGGAATTCTGTACTCCGCTACCTTTCTGTCCAAACCCGGCATATCTTTGTATGACCATGCGAACACCACGAATTCCCATAGTAGTACAGTCAATCTGTCTCTGTCGTCCCTCTTGAAGAAGCTTCCGATCTTAGTTTCTCTTGGCTCTTCTTCGGTACCCAGATTAACAACAAGCAATTCTTCGTCAGCCTCTGGACCATTTTCACCACGACTACAGACTTGTTGAGAAAGTTCATTTAAGTATGTTGTGTTTTCGTGGTCTATTTCATCATAATTTGAATCGTTATTAACTTGTTCATTAAGTTCATTATTAGATAATTCATCATTTATGATGTTCGCAATCTCAGGGTACTCAGAAATATCAATTTTTTCATTAGCAAAGAAAGGAAACACACGATCGGCTATGGCCTCCAAATCCTCTTGGGTGAGGGTATTAGAGACACTCTCGGACTCAAAAGTAAGTGTGAGCCACTCTTCCTTTGTTGCTGTGCGGGGTATGCAACCCATTTCTTGGACTAAGAATTCTTCGGATACCACGGGCCCTTTCGTAGAATACCAATTGTTGATCGGCTCGGATCTTGGCGGGATCTCACTGATAGTCTCGTTCATGGTGACAGTGCCATGGATGGCGTTGACTTGGCATTCATTCATTATGGCGAGCTCTTCGAACATGGAGGCTAAATCTGTCAGTTCTTCCCCCACTATGATTTCTGTCTCGGACTCTATAGTCACCTTCCTTCCCCACCATTCACGGGGCGACATGGGAGTTGGTTCCCTTTCGGATTTCTGGATCTCACAATCGGAGAAGATTTCGAGACCGGGCTTTTTGACACCTTTATTGTTAACCCACGGCTCGGGAAAGATCATGCATGGAACGTCTTCCCCTTGGCGGACAAAATAGCCATTCAACGTCTTGCGGTAAGGCTTTATATTAGGGACCTCATAACGATGGCCTTCTATACGAGCTCGGGCCTTTTAATTCTTGATCGCTTGCTCTTGTTTCAAGTCCTCTCTGGAAGGCTCGTATCCCAAACCGAATGTGTTCTTGACAAATGGGACTTGCACAGGGTGTAGGATTCCTTGTTGATATTTCCCTAGGCCTAAACCAGGGAAGTAGTCCATATTCCTCATCATGGGGAGGACTTTGTGGTTGATGGGGGTCCATGATCCGTTTCCCCCTTCTTTGTCAATGGCGTTGATTGAGACGCCGGAGAGAGTGGAGTCTGGTAAACCATGCTGAACTTGGTGGACGGGCTCACCTTTTCTGTGGATAGTGACGTTTTCAGCCATGACGGTCACTATTTCATCACCATTTCGGGTCTTGACACATTGATGGAGAGTTGACGGGACGGCAGTAGAACTGTGAATCCATGGTCGACCCAAAAGTAAGTTGAACGAGGCCGGGATTTCAAGCACTTGGAATGGAACGGACATGACCATGCTCCCAAACTCAATGTCTATTTCAATCATGCCCATGACTGTACGGGCGGTGCTGTCATAACCTCGGATTACTTGAGTAGAAGGCTTTAAATCGGAATCCTTAAGCCCCAGTATGCCCATGATTCTTCTAGGCATGAGGTTGAGTGCGGAACCACCGTCCACTAAGACTCTTGAGATGGGTCTCCCCCTTGCTCGTACCTTGAGGTAAATAGCCTCGTTGTGGTTGGAACCAAATGATGGAAGTTCCATATCGACAAAGGTGATGACGTTTCCGAAATGGATGTGACCGATCATTGCCGTGAGGTCCTCGGGATTAGTATCGGGAGAAACTGATGTATCATCGAGATTGCGGATGACAAGATCTCGGTGTTTCTTTGAAGATACAATGAGGTCCCAAATAGAGATGTTGGCTTGAGTTTTCTTGAGTTGGACAAGTAGAGGATCTTCGGGAGTGTCGCGAGCTTGCGGCCTTTGAGAAGAGGAGCTTGGTGCGGAAGTGGAAGGGTTGCTTGCTATGACTCGACCGGATCGAGTTAGCATATTGACGTTCCCATCTTGCTTCCTTTTCCTATTCTCTAGTACTTCCCTCATTACCTCATCGTAAGTTACAACATAACAAGAATTGTCAAGTTTATTCATAACATAGTGTAGATACCCCGGGTGGAAAAACCATGGCTTTAGGCTCGAGCGCGCGGGTCGTCCTAGGATGTCTAACTTGTTTTTAGAGTCGCCACCTATGTTTTGAGGAACATAAGAAAAACCTATTGATTGTAGCCTAAGTTTGATTACGAAAACAGAGATTCTTTGTTTTGAGGTTCGGGGGTTAGGTTACGAGATGGGAAGTACCGAAACACCCATCTCGCCCAACTTAAGTTGGTCTTGCTTGATCAAAATCTACATGAATGAAAATGTTCTTCTTCTTCTTCTTTAAGTCATAAAAAGGGGGTTTAAAATAGGATTTGGAATGTAGGAGATAACTCCTTAACCAACCTCAATGAGATGAGGTGATCATTAGAGTCATGTCCAAAATGATTTGGGTGATTGCACAATTGATTAAAGTAAAAGAGAGAGAGGAGATGAAGTAGAAAAGAAAGAAAAAGATGGACTTTTACCTACAATTTGAAGAACTTCAAATGTTGCTTGATAAGATCCTTGGAGAACCTTTAGAAAGTGATTTTTTGTCTAGTTTTCGATTGGGTTTTTCCGATGATTTTTCGATAATTTTTTGATCCTTGAAAATGGAGGTGAAGAGAGGTTTTTATAGGTGAAAGAGGGGTGTTTTTGGTGCCAAAACTCAGTCACCAAGAAATCCTTCCCGGCAAAATCTTGTAAATTGAGCAAGGGAGGGAATCCTGGCCAGAAATCTGTAACTGACGCCCAGAGCGCGCGCTTCCTGCTTTGGGGGCGGGAGGCGCGCGCGCGCCTGGATCCTCCTGTCGGAGGCGCGCGACTCAGAGAAGGCAATTTTGACAGAATGGACTAGAAAGTCAGCCCTGTCATTCAGTTTAGTCCCTGGACTTAACGAAGTCAGTCAGGAACTTAACGAAAAGTGACAGAAACTAACGAGAAACACTTAAAAATGGGGAGAAACACAAAATCAATGTGCAATCGGGGTGAGCGGTCCAAGGCGGGGTGTCTACAGAGCCCCTCGGCGACGTGGACTGCAAAGCAGAACGCGTCGACGAAAGTAAAAAAACACCTGGGAGGACATCACCAAGAAAAAAACAAAGACTCGATGAAAGCAGGAATTTGAAATTGCGAGAGATAGTGGTGCGCTCCCTGTGGAGCGGCTTTTGTTGATAGAGGGGGTGGCATGATCCGTTAGTGAACCTGCCGGGTGAATGTTTTGAATGACGGCCAGTTAGTGAACCTTTTGATGAATCCGTTAGTGAATCCCTTGAGTGAGTCCGTTAGTGAACTCTTGTTGACGAATCCGTTAGTGAATCCGTTTGATGAATCCGTTAGTGAATCCTTGGAGGACTCCGTTGGTGAACCCTTGTGGACGAATCCGTTAGTGAATCCGTTTGATGAATCCGTTAGTGAATCCCTTGGATGAGTCGTTGGTGAACCCTTGGTTGACGAATCCGTTAGTGAATCCGTTTGATGAATCCGTTAGTGAATCCCTTGGATGAGTCCGTTGGTGAACCCTTGTTGACGAATCCGTTAGTGACTCCGTTTGATGAATCCGTTAGTGAATCCCTTGGATGAGTCCGTTGGTAAACCCTTGTTGACGAATCCGTTAGTGAATCCGTTTGATGAATCCGTTAGTGAATCCCTGGATGAGTCCGTTTGATGAATCCGTTAGTGAATCCCTTGGATGAGTCCGTTGGTGAACCCTTGTTGACGAATCCGTTAGTGAATCCCTTTGATGAATCCGTTAGTAATCCCTGGATGAGTCGTTGGTGAACCCTTGTTGACGAATCCGTTAGTGAATCCGTTTGATGAATCCGTTAGTGAATCCCTTGGATGAGTCCGTTGGTGAACCCTTGTGACGAATCCGTTAGTGAAACCGTTTGATGAATCCGTTAGTGAATCCCTTGGATGAGTCCGTTGGTTAACCCTTGTTGACGAATCCGTTAGTGAATCCGTTTGATGAATTCCGTTAGTGAATCCCTTAGATGAGTCCGTTGGTGAACCCTTGTTGACGAATCCATTAGTGAATCCGTTTGATGAATCCGTTAGATGAGTCCGTTGGTGAACCCTTGTTGACGAATCCGTTAGTGAATCCGTTGATGAATCCGTTAGTGAATCCCTTTGATGAGCCCGTTGGTGAACCCTTGTTGACGAATCTGGTTAGTGAATCCGTTTGATGAATCCGTTAGTGAATCCCTTTGATGAGTCGTTGTGAACCCTTGTTGACGAATCTGTTAGTTAATCCGTTTGATGAATC